>LR738714.1:131353532-131375039 GCA_902687465.1 Secale cereale
GGGGATGGCGGCGTCGTGGAGGGGTGCGGTGGTTGGGGGGGGGGGTGCAGCTATATATATAGGGGGTTGCAGAAACTTGGGGGAAGGGGCAAGCTTCGGCGGCGGCGGTGTCGGAGTCCGACGCGGCCACGGGCGGCGGCGCGGGGAAGGCGGCGCGGCGGGCGATGGGCCTGGCCCGGCTGGGCTTCGGCCCAGTCGGGTCGGGTCCCCCTATATATTTTTCTTTAAAAAAACAACTACGCCGGCGCTAAAATAACTCTAGAAAATAAAATAAAATCTAGAAATTGCCAAAACAAATTTTCACCGTCTAAATAGAATATTTAGAACGAGATGAACATTTTCTTGGCACAAAAATGCATTTTTGAAAACATGCAATTTTTCCTAATTCAAATAAAATCCAAATAAACTCCAAATACAACTTATTTGATCTTTTTATTAAATCTTCCGTATTTCTTTATTTTGGGAAAGTCATTTTACTCCCTCTCTCATATCTTTATGATAGAAATACTTGAAGAAAAAATAAATAAAATCAAATGATCCTATTTTCAAAATTTGAGAAACCTCAAATATGAAAATTTAGAAATCCCCAACTCTCTCCGAGGGTCCTTTAGTTGCTTAGGATTTTCTTGGATCGCCAAAAGCAAGAAAAAATATGATATGCATAATGATCTAATGTATAACATTCCAAATTGAAAATTTGGGATGTTAAAAACCTACCCCCCTTAAGATGAATCTCGCCCTCGAGATTCGGGTTGGCTAGAAAATAGGTGAGGGTGGTCCTTGCGTAGATCATCTTCTCTTTCCCAGGTGGTTTCTTCCTCGGTGTGGTGACTCCACTAAACTTTGCAAAACTTGATAACCTTGCTGCGGGTGACTCTGCTCGAAAACTCGAGGATCTTAACAGGCTTCTCCTTGTAGGTTAGATCATTGTCCAACTGAATTGCTTCCAGGGGTACTGTGTCTCTAAGCGGTATATCGGCCATCTCCGCATGGCACTTCTTAAGCTGTGAAACGTGAAACACGTCGTGCACTCCTGACAATCCTTCGGGCAATTTCAACTTATAGGCAACCTCTCCCATGCGTTCCAAAACACGATAAGGTCCCACAAATCTAGGGGCTAGCTTTCCTTTAACTCCGAAACGTTTGACCCCTCGCAGAGGCGATACTCTCAAGTATGCTCTGTCTCCGATCTCATAGGTTATCTCCTTGCGCTTCGAGTCTGCATAACTGTTCTGCCTGGGCTGAGCTACCTTCAGTCTGTCTCGAATCAACTTCACCTTCTCCTCAGACTCTTTGATCAAATCTGGTCCAAACAACTGTCGGTCTCCAACTTCGTCCCACGACAACGGAGTCCTACATCTCCTTCTGTATAACACTTCGAAAGGGGCCATCTTCAAACTGGATTAATAAATGTTGTTGTAAGAAAATTCGGCATACGGCAAATTGTCGTCCCAACTAGATCCATAATCTAGTGCATAGGCTCTCAGCATATCCTCCAAAATTTGATTGACTCTTTCAGTCTGTCCATCTGTCTGAGGGTGAAAAGCTGTGCTCAACTCTAGTCTGGTACCCAAAGTTTCATGTAACTAATTCCAGAACTTTGAGGTAAACTGGGTTCCTCTATCTGATACGATGCTCCTCGAAACTCCATCCAGACATACAATTCGGGTCATGTATATCTTTGCCAACTTTGCACTGGTATAGGTAGTCTTTACGGGGATGAAATGAGCTACCTTTGTTAAACGATCGACTATGACCCAAATTGAGTCATAGCCAGAACGAGTTCTGGGTAATCCCGTAATAAAATCCATACCTAGCTTATCCCACTTCCATTCGGGTATTTGCAATGGTTGTAACAATCCTGCCGGCTTCTGATGTTCTGCCTTCACTCTCTGACATACATCACAAACTGCTACATACTCCGCAATATCTTTCTTCATACCGGTCCACCAGAAAATATCCTTCAAATCCAAATACATCTTAGTATTTCCTGGGTGAATCGAGTATGGTGAATCATGGGCCTCCTGTAGAATCAACTTCCTGATCTCCGGGTCATTAGGCACATAAATGCAGTCCTCAAACCATAAGGTGTCGTGTTCATCCTCACGAAATGCTTTAGCTTTTCCTTCGCTCATCCTCTCCTTTATAGAGGCAACCTCTTTGTCAGTTTTCTGAGCTTCTCTTATTTTATCCATCAGAGTAGACTGGATCTCTAGCGTTGCTACGTAGCCTCTCGGAACTATCTCCAAACGTAGTTCTCGTAAGTCCTCGGCTAGCTCCTTTGGAAATTCTTTCGTCATTAGGGTATTGACATGGCTCTTACGGCTTAGCGCATTAGCTACTACGTTAGCCTTTCCGGGATGATAATGCAACCTCATGTCATAATCCTTAATGAGTTCCAGCTATCTCCTTTGCCTGAGATTTAACTCCTTCTGAGTGAATATATACTTCAAACTCTTGTGATACGTATATACTTCACAATGGTTTCCAATGAGAAAATGTCTCCACGTCTTCAATGCATGCACTACTGCTGCTAACTCCAAATCATGAGTGGCATAGTTCAACTCATGAAGTTTCAGTTGTCGTGAAGCATATGAAACAACTCTTCTTTCCTGCATAAGAACTGCTCCAAGTCCTCGACGTGAAGCGTCGCAGTACACCTCGTAGTCATTATGCTGATCTGGCAGAATTAACACAGGGGATGAGACCAACCTTTTCTTTAATTCCTGGAAACTGGCCTCACATTCTTCGGTCCAACTGAACTTGGTATCCTTCTTTAGCAACTCCGTCATTGGCTTTGCAATCCTTGAGAAATTCTCGATAAATCTCCGGTAGTATCCTGCAAGTCCCAGAAAACTCTGGATCTCTCCAACTGTTGTCGGGGCTTCCCAATTTGTCACGGTGTCCACCTTGGCAGGATCTACTGATATTCCTTCTCCGGATATAACATGTCCGAGGAATCCAACTTCCTTCAACCAAAACTCGCATTTGCTAAACTTGGCATACAACTGATGTTCTCTGAGCTTCTCCAATACCAAACGCAAATGCTCTGCATGCTCCTCTTCATCCTTTGAGAGGATCAATATATCATCTATGAACACTACGACAAACTTATCCAAATATTCCATAAACACTTTGTTCATCAGGTTCATAAAGTATGCTGGGGCGTTAGTCAGACCAAACGACATAACGGTATACTCGTACAACCCATACCTAGTGGTAAAGGCCGTCTTAGGTATATCCTGCTCTCGGATCTTCAATTGATGGTACCCTGATCACAGATCGATCTTGGAAAATACCTTAGCTCCTTGCAATCTATCGAACGGATCATTGATCATCGGCAGTGGGTACTTGTTCTTGATCGTTACTTCATTCAGTCCTCGGTAATCAACAACCATTCTTAACGATCGATCCTTCTTCTCCACTAGAAGTACTGGCGAACCCCAAGGCGAAGAACTTGGGCGTATGTAACCTTTATCCAGTAACTCCTTAATCTGCTTCTTAATCTCCTCCAAATCCTTTGCTGGCATCCTATATGGTCTTTTAGAAATTGGCCCTGTGCCTGGCAAAAGCTCAATCAAAAACTCAATATCTCTGTCAGGTGGCATTCCTGGCAGTTCTTCTGGAAACACGTCAGGGAAATCTTTCTCCACTGGTACTTCCTCCTGAACAACTCCTGATAAGGAATTTAATCTGTTCCTCTTCGGCTCATGCCGGGATACATACTTGATCCTTCTTCCTTCTGGCGTGGTAAGCAAAATGGACTTACTGGCACATTTAATATTCCCTTCATACTTAGATAACCAATCCATGCCTAATATCACATCCAATCCTTGAGATTCCAATACTATTAGGTCCGAAGGGAAAAGGTAGTTACCAATCCTTAATGGCAACTGATCACACCATAACTTAGCCATATACTTAGCTCCTGGTGAGGTTACTAACATGGGCGATCTAAGGGCTTGGGTTGGCAGCTTATACTTATCCACAAATCGCCTTGAAATGTATGAATGTGATGCACCAGTATCGAAAAGAACGAGTGCAGTAAAGGACTTAACTAAAACTTACCTGTTACTGCATCTGGCTGAGCTTCAACCTCCTCCACGCTAACGTGGTTCACTTGTCCCCTATTAAAAGGGTTCGGCTTCTTCCCAGAGCTTGCATTGCCATTTCCATTCTGTGCTTTTGGGCATTCATTGGCGTAATGTCCTGTCTTCTGGCACTTGAAGCAAGTGACATGGCTGAAATCCTTCTTGGTGGGTGTGGACGGGGTAGAGCGGCTCTGGTTACCATTTTCTCCATTTCCATTTCCATTCTTGGGGCCATTATGATTGTGCGAGCTACCTCCTCCATGGGTATGTTGAAACTGTCCTACCGTTTTAGGGGTAAAACGGGGCTTGTGCTGTGCTCCAGAATTATAGTTTCCTTGCCCATACTTCCTCTTGCGACTTTCAATTTGTTGATGCTTCCTTTCAATCATTAGGGCGCGATCAACCAGCTCCTGGTAGTTATTGAAAGTTGCCACCATCAACTGTACACTCATCTCATCATTCAGCCCTTCCATGAATCTCTCCTGCTTAGCCGCATCTGTGGCCACATCATCTGGGGCATAACGAGATAGGGTACTAAACTCATCCACGTACTGAGCTACAGTACGGTTGCCTTGGCGCAAATTGCGAAAATCACGCTTCTTCATACTCATAGCTCCAGTTGAGACATGGGCGGGACGAAAAGCTTGCTGAAACTGATCCCAAGTCACATTGGCTATGGGATAAGTGGCTGTGTAATTCTCCCACCATGCTGCGGCTGGTCCAGACAACTGGTGTCGTGGAATTAGCACGACAGATGTCCGGTTTAGAGGACTTAGGTGTGGAGCCATCGCACGGGTTAGCTTGAAGAGGTTAAAGCACACAAAGAACACAGAGGGTTTATACTAGTTCGGCCCCTTCGATGAATGTAAAAGCCTACATCTAGTTTGGTTTGGTATTGCTTGGGCGTCAATGAACAGGGAGCGGATTGCTTTGCCTGTGTCTCGACGGGTTGTTGCTCCCCCCTTGAACCGTCGCCGGGTCGTCCCTTTATATAGGAGGCAACGCCCGGTCCGGTTTACAGAGTCCCGAGGCCGGCTCATAATCGTGTCCGCCTCGGTCTCTACTCTTTCTACCTTATACCTCAAGTTTAGATGATAGAACGGTTTATAAACCGTAAGCTTTACATATGGGCCCTAAGCCTCCACGGGCCGTAACCTCTGACTCATAACCTACTGGGCTTATGATAACACAACTACATTAACGTAATCCGGATCTTCCTAGCCGGTTTATACCTGCTAGTAATATCCCTGACATTAGGCCCCAGATTGATTTGAACTTGATCATGTCAGTCTTCTAAGTCTTTGCATAAATTTCCTCTCTGTAGCTTCTCTGCTTTGTAAACCGGCTATGACGTCATCTCCGGAAATCATCTCAATCTGTCGTGACATCACCTCCGCATTTATTGCTCACCTCTGTTTGTTACCTTTTTTTAAATGCTATCCCGAAGATCGAGGCAACAATGGAATCTTTATCCAATCTCTAACCTCCTTGATTCCCGCGCTTGCCGTTTCACCTCACCAGCTTTATAAATACCGCTGAGCCCTGTCCTTTTTCTTCCTTCCGCACTTCTTCTTCCTCCGTCGCCCGAAGCTCCGCCACCGTCTTCGAGCCCGTCGCCGTCGTCAAGCCAGGCCGCTGCATCACCCTGAAACGTGTCCAGAGTACTCCACCGCCGTCTCCTTCTTTCTCAGGTACTCCTTTCTTCTCACTGTAGATCTTAATCTAGGGTTCCTCCATAGCCTCCGCCATGACGTCTTGAAGCTTTCCTGTTCATCCCTGTGGGTTACGTTTGCCGTAGATTCAAACCTTGGATTCGTTTCGAATGCGCTCCTGCTCCGTAGTTTAAACCTTAGATTCGAACCTTAGATTCAAACCTTAGATTTAAACCTTAGATTCATTTGGTCTGTAGAAACCCTTCGTGGTTCTTCCTGTATAAGCAGAGCATATATTTCATCTTTTTCTTACGTCTCAGATCCATTTTTACTTTAGCCTTCTGTAGAAACATGTTTCTTCGTCTTGTAGATCTGTAAGCTACTCACCGGTTTAACCAATCATATGTTCCTCTTGTAAAGAATTAGTCATAGGCCCGACGGGTTAGCCTCCTCTTTTCTGTTATCATAAACCGGTAGCAGTTCGTTTCACATCTGCTTCCGGGTTGTCAATGCCATTAGTCCCTTGTCTAAACCGTCGATATAATTTGATGATACGCTTCGGTTTACGCTTCGGTACTTAGTAATCCGGATTTTGCACTGTATCTTTCAGCGTTTCCTTTAGTCAAGATGGATGCCAAGCAGTTCGTTTGTTGCAACTGGGCTCCTTCCCGCATTACGGAAGAGGACTTAACCAACGCCGCTTCAATTGGTTTTCTGGGCCCCCAAGCGGTTCTGAAATGGCGGGCCCCAGGAGATGAGTGTCCCCCTACCCCTAAAGAAGGAGAAGTCATCGTTTTCTTTGATCACATGGCCCGGGGTTTTAGCCCTCCCGGTTCAAAAAATTTCCGGGATGTGCTGGCCGCTTTTCAGCTCCATCCTCAAGATATAGGTCCGAATTCTATATCAAATGTCTGTAATTTTCATGTCTTCTCAGAAGCATACCTTCAAGAAGAACCATCAGTGGATTTGTTCTGGGACTTTTTCCACTTAAACCGGCGGACAGAGTTTACTGCCGGACCGCATCAAGAGTTGGGCGGTGTTAGTATTCAGAAGAGAAGAGATGTGACCTTCCCTCATGCTGCTCTCCATACACACCCCAAGGAATGGAACCAATCATGGTTCTATTGCAAAGACACCTCGCCTGAAGGAGAAAACCCACTGCCGGGTTACCGTGCACATCGTCTACCTGAGGATCATCCCCTGCCGCAGCGCCTCAGTTCTTCAGAGCGGGCCCGGTTTGCCCCTCAGCTTGCCAAGCTTAGGGCCTTTATGGCCAACGGTTTAACTGGAGTAGATTTTGTTCGTTGTTGGCTTGCCTGGAGCATCCTTCCACTGAGCCGGCGCTCCGGCCTGATGTGTGAGTATACTGGAAAAACGGATGACCCTCAACGCCACATTGACATAATACTTCCTGAGAAAGAAGTCACTAAATCCGCAAAGAAAATGCTCAACATCTCTGTGGAAGAGTGCAGCCAGACTGGATTGGCTCCATTCTATGAGAACAACAAACCGTCAGCGGTAAGTTCTTTCTGACCTCTTCTGCTTTTTCTGATCCGTTCATATTAATTGTCTTCTATTTATTTTTCATCTTCTGCACATGCCAACGACCCCTTCTGGAAGAGAAAGCCTCAGGATAAGTGAGGCAAGCAGCCACGCCGGAAGACGTATGCCGTCAAGAAGAAAAAGGCGGCTGCTGCCTCCGGTTCACATCATGAGGAAGATGATCCCGATTCCGAGGTATGACTTGATCCTGATAAGTTTTAATCTCCCTTTATCCAAATTTATGTTAACAGTGTCTTTCCATAGGATTTTGCTGAAGGAAGTAAAGCGGCAGAAGTTGAGGTAATCTCTCTTTCTTCAGACTCTGAACCGCCTGTGCCCAAAATTTGTCGGGCGTCCCGGAAATACCCTTTTTCTCATCCTTACGGTCAACTGGACCCCAAATTTCTTTTGAAGAAGCAGCAGCATGAAGCACGCCGGACTACGCGCCATAGTGGCCATGTAGTAGAATCCTCCGGAATATCTCTTACTCCGGCTCGCAGGCGCCGCTCTGAGGTTTTACTTTTTCCAACTCTTCTCCATCCAAAGGCCGGACTTATACGTAAACCGCTTAAACCTTCTGATCCTAACTATCAAGAGACTCCTTTGTCCTCTTCTGGTGAGTCGACTGCCACACAGGTCCCTGTACTGAAGACCGTGCCTGGGTAAGTCCCTTTCAACATCCAGTTTATTTTTGTATTTGTACCTTGATGATTCTCATTGTTCCTTCAATTTTCTCCAGCAAGCCCAAGCCTAGCAAGAAGGCGAAAGCCACCAAAGCGGCTACCGAGACTGCTACGGCTGAACCGGCAGCTGATTCGGACGAAGTCATCCCTCCAGAGAACGAACCTGCAGCTCAGCTTGACGATCCTATTCCCATGGATCACAATGACATTGTTGCCTCGGAAGATACCAATGTGGAAAATGTAGTTGAACCGGCGAGTCCTGTCCGTGTTAGCCCTCCTCGGACTAACCCGGCTCCTGTTAGCCCGGCCCCTACTGTTACCCCTTCTCAGCCAACCACTGCCTCTTCTCCGGATGTTCAGATAACCGGGACAGGTTTTACTGCTCCTGCTGAGCCTATCATCTTGGCCAAGCATACTGCTAAAGAGGAGAAGCTTCAACAAGAAAAGGGCAAGTGGAGCACGGACTTGTCCAGCTATGCCCAATTGAGTGCCCAGGAACTTTATTCCAGGTATTTGAACCGGCTTCATACCAGCCGTGATTATGAATTGGGCTTGGTTAATATGATGAAGGATAAGTACGAGGTAACTTACTTCACTTGTCTTTGTTTTGTATTCTTTGTACTTCTGTCTTTATGCCATAGTAGCCCCCAAGTACCGGTTTAGCTTCGTTGTAGGTAAACCGATACTTCCAATGCATGCAGAATGAACTTACATTAGCCCCCAAGTGCCAGGGGCATAACTTGTTTTATGTGCCTAGGACTTGTCTGGATTTCTCTTTTAATAATTCAACTGCACATTAGCCCCCAAGTGTCAAGTGGATAACTTGTTTATATGCTTGAGACTTGTCTGAATTGTCTTCTACTCCACTTGATTTCCTTGTAGGCTGACTTGACCCGAAGGGCTGCAGAGGTAACTGAGCCCCAGAACAGACTGGACGCTACTGAAACTGCTGCTGCCAAAGCTAAGGAAGAGCTTGCTCTGAATTTAACTAGCGCCGAAAAGTTGAAAAAGGATTTTGAAGCGGAGCGGTCCGCCCGGGAGGTGCAGAGGAATGCTCTTGAAAAAAGAGCAAAGGATGTTGAAGCTGCCCTTAATCCGGTGACACAAGAGCTGACCGGTTTGAGACAGCAAATAGAACTTATGACCTCTGCTATCTTTGGTGAGCACTCAATTTTCCTATGTTTTCTTCTTTGCAATCTTTGTTCCGCTCCGGTTTAACTTTAATAATCATATCCAGGGCGACGCATAACCCATCTTGGGGATGACATCCGGAAGAAACTCAAGGCCTCTTATACTCTGGTTGAGCAGCTATATTCCGGCGCTCAAAGGATTATAAGTGTGATGTCCCATCAAAAAGCGGCCCCCACTAATATCCAAGGTACTTTGGAGAAGCTATCTATATTGCCTGTACGCTTGGAAGAAGTGAAGAAATCTGCTGCCAGGGCCGGCTCTCTCGTAGCACTGACTAGGGCCAAGGCACGGGTTTCGGATTTTGATCCGGATGAAGCTATGAACGGATACCCTAGTAATAAGGAAGATGGATCTGCCTTCTCTGGCAAGGACCTCCGTGCTTTAACCAAGAGATGCGTCCTCTTGCCAGCAAGCTTGTCGATGAAGCGGACCTGACCAGGTATCATCCGGCATATGACTTAGAAAATGAACGGGTGGACCGACCGGTTTAGGATACCGAGAATCTGATCCCGCCAGTGTGTGCCCATACTTTTGCTCCAGATATTGATCCGTCCGATCTTATTACTGAGGAAATGTACTTCCGTGCACTATCCAAGATCGACTGGCATGTTCCTGACTTCTAGCCGCTTCAAGAAGACGAAGAAGTTCCGGAACAAGCCGATTCTCAGCCTTCGCAGCAGGAAGAAGATTCATAAATTGTGTAGTTTAACTCTTAGCTGCTGAAATCTGTTGCCAAAAAACTTTAATCCGTTCAGGCCTACAAGTGCCTTGTAATAGGATAGTTCGAAACATTGTCTGTCTTAATCCGGATGTCACAGCTTGACTTGGCGTCTGCCAATTTTAATCCCTTGCCTGCTATGGTTGATCCGTTTATGTTATCTGTATCTGCATAAACAAAGCTAAAAGATGTCCTAGCGGTTTACCACTGGACCAATTATATTGCTCCCATGGGCATATATTGAAAGAGTATCTGCTTTCTACCCAAAAATACTTCATACCTTTAATTAAGTGTGCTTGACATCCTTAATCCGGTAGACGCTATTGAACGTTTAGATTCTGATGAGGTTCTTGGCCTTCTTGGCGTTTGCCCAACGATTGTTCCGGGTTATGCAAAACACCGGTTTAAATCATGCTGGTATTCTATGACCCAGACTTTTGTAGATATGTGGTCAACTTTGAAGTTGCCCAGTTCCGGATCAAAAACCATAGAAAACTTTGAAAAATCACAAAATACAAAACACTGTTGCAAATAAGACCATCTAGTCGAGGCTTTTTGCGAGCTGCCAGGCTCCATATTTGCCAATCAATGGATGCAACCCAAGGAGCTATGATTCATTTTGCCAATCAATGGACATGATCCAAGGAGCTATGACTCATTTTGCCAATCAATGGGTGCAATCCAAGGAGCAATGATTTCTTTTGCCAATCAATGGATGTAATCCAAGGAGCAAGAACTTATTTTGATTTCTTTTGCCAATCAATGGATGTAATCCAAGGAGCAAGAACTTATTTCGATTTCTTTTGCCAATCAATGGATGTAATCCAAGGAGCAAGAACTTATTTTGCCAATCAATGGATGTAATCCAAGGGGCGATGATTCGAAGACGATCATATAAACCGTACCAGAAGGGATTAAGCGAGGATTCGAATGTGATCCGTAGCCCCCTAGTGACCGTGGAGGTAGGTCCCTTATAGAATTATCCTGCATAGCAAAATAGACTGATCAAAGTATCTGAGTTAATTCTCATAAGACACTTATTTAGAAGAAAAAAGGCTGATCCCCCGGTTTACCAGGGGTGCCGGTTTATTTATTAATCATAATATATACATGATACATGAAGCGGAGCTCATGGCTCAAGTGTAGTAAGGCCGTAGAAGAGAAATATTCCACGGCCTCTTCGTCTCTTCCTCTGCTGTCCGTGAGTCTTTGTGTTCTCGAACGTCCACCAGGTAGTATGAACCGTTGTGTAGGTTCTTGCTGACCACAAAGGGCCCTTCCCAAGGTGGGGATAGCTTGTGCATATCTGTCTGGTCTTGTATAAGCCGGAGTACCAGGTCCCCCTCCTGGAACGTCCTGGTCTTAACCCGGCGACTGTGATATCTGCGCAGGTCCTGCTGATAAATTGCGGATCATGCTACTGCTATGTCACGCTCTTCATCCAGCCAGTCTAAACTGTCCTGTCTTGCTTGCTCATTGGCCGCTTCAACATAAGCTGCCACCCGTGGTGAGTCGTGCCGGATATCACTTGGAAGAACCGCTTCAACACCGTACAGCATGAAGAAGGGCGTATAGCCTGTAGACCTATTAGGCGTAGCGTTGATGCTCCAGAGGACAGAAGGTAACTCCTCAACCCAGCACCCTGGTGTTCTCTGCAAGGGAGTCATAAGACGGGGTTTGATGCCTCGCAAGATCTCTTAATTGGCCCTTTCAGCTTGACCATTGGATTGAGGGTGAGCTACAGAAGACACATCCAGGCGAATATGCTCCCTTTGGCAGAATTCTTCCATCTCTCCCTTGGATAGATTGGTGCCATTATCAGTAATAATGCTGTGTGGAAAGCCAAACCGGAAAATTACCTTTTTGATGAATTTAACCGCCGTTGCCGCATCACACTTACTGACAGGCTCTGCCTCAATCCATTTTGTAAACTTGTCCACTGCCACCAACAGGTGAGTTTTTTGATCTTGGGATCGTTTAAAAGGTCCAACCATATCAAGCCCCCAAGTCGCAAATGGCCAAGTAATTGGAATCATCCGTAGCTCCTGTGCCGGAACAAGAGCACGACATGAAAATTTCTGACAAGCGTCGCATTTCCTGACTAGATCCTCCGCATCAGCATGAGCTGTTAACCAGTAGAACCCGTGACGAAAAGCTTTGGCTACCAGCGATTTTGAACCGGCGTGATGACCACAATACCCTTCGTGTATCTCTCGAAGAATATCATTGCCTTCTTCTGATGATACACAACGCTGAAACGCTCCAGAAACGCTACGGTGATGAAGTTCTTCGTTAACAATGGTCATAGACTTGGATCGCCGAATTATCTGCCTAGCTTCAATCTCATCATCTGGCAACTCTCCTCGGCTTAGGTAGGCTAAGTAGGGGAGTGTCCAATCCGGAATAACATGAAGCGCTGCCACGAGCTGTGCCTCCGGATGAGGAATAGCCAAGTCCTCCTCCGATGGTACCTGAACTGATGGACTGTGTAATTCATCCAAGAAAGTGTTTGGTGGCACCGGTTTACGCTGAGAGCCCAGCCGGCTTAGAGCATCGGCTGCTTCATTTTTTCGCCGGTCTATGTGATCCACCTGATATCCTTTGTAACATCCTGCAACTGCTTCAACTTCTCGCCTGTAAGCTGCCATGAGAGGGTCTTTGGAGTCCCACTTGCCAGATACCTGTTGCGCCACTAGATCTGAATCACCAAAACACTTGACCCGGCTCAAGTTCATCTCCTTAGCCATCCGTAGGCCGTGAAGCAGTGCTTCATATTCAGCCGCATTGTTAGTACAAGGAAACATTAGTCGGAGGACATAACAAAACTTGTCACCTCGTGGGGAAGTTAATACGACTCCAGCCCCCGAGCCTTCTAATTGCTTTGATCTGTCAAAGTGAATGGTCCAGTATGTATGATCTGGCTTTTCCTCTGGTGTTTGCAATTCTGTCCAGTCATTAATGAAATCTACCAGTGCCTGAGACTTGACAGCAGTACGGGGTACATACTTCAATCCATGTGGGCCAAGCTCAATAGCCCACTTTGCTACTCTGCCCGTGGCCTCTCTGTTCTGGATTATGTCCCCCAACGGAGCTGAGCTTACAACGGTGATTGAGTGGCCCTGAAAATAGTGCTTCAACTTCCGGTTTGCCATGAATACGCCGTACACCAGCTTCTGCCAGTGTGGATACGTTTGCTTCGACTCAATGAGCACCTCACTAATGTAGTAAACCGGACGCTGAACCGGATATTCCTTGCCTGCTTCTTTACGTTCCACCACAATTGCCACGCTAACTGCACGGGCACTGGCGGCCACATATAACATCAGCGGCTCGTTGTCAACAGGGGCAGCAAGAACTATGGTTCTGCTAATTGCCGCTTCAAATCCTCAAACGCAGTGTTTGCAGCATCGCTCCATACAAACCGATCTGTCTTTTTCAGCATCTGATAAAGCGGAATTGTCTTCTCTCCCAAACGGCTGATGAATCGACTTAATGTTGTAATCTGGCTTGCTATGCGTTGGACATCATTTATACAAGCCGGTTTAGTCAAGGACGCGATCGCCTTGATCTTCTCCGGATTGGCCTCTATTCCTCTGTTTGATACTAAGAACCCAAGGAGCTTGCCGCCTGGAACCCCAAAAACGCACTTCTCCGGATTAAGCATCATCTTATATACCCGGAGATTGTCAAAGGTTTCCTTTAGGTCCTATATCAATGTCTCCTCCTTCCTTGATTTTACAACGATGTCATCCACATAAGCATGGACATTTCTTCCGATCTGCCCCTTAAGACAGTTCTGTACGCAACGCTGATAAGTTGCTTGGGCACTCTTGAGCGCAAAGGGCATAGATACATAGCAGAAGGCTCCAAAGGGAGTTATGAAGGTTGTCTTCTCCTGGTCCTTAACTGCCATTTTGATCTGGTGATACCCTGAATATGCATCCAAAAAACTTAGCCGCTCACATCCTGCCATAACATCAATGATCTGATCAATACGGGGGAGAGCAAAAGGATCAGTTGGACAAGCCTTGTTTAGGTCTGTGTAATCCACACACATCCTCCACTTTCCATTTTTCTTCAACACCAGAACCAGATTAGCCAACAACTCCGGATGGAACACCTCAACTATGAACCCTGCGGCCAAAAGCCTGGCCACTTCTTCACCTATAGCCTTGCGCCTTTCTTCGTTGAAGCGGCACAGATACTGCTTGACCGGTTTGAACTTCAGATCAATATTAAGACTGTGCTCAGCGAGTTCCCTCGGTATACCTGGCATGTCATAAGGTTTCCATGCAAAGATATCCCGGTTCTCACGGATGAACTCGATGAGCGCGCTTTCCTATTTGGGGTCAAGGTCAGCGCTAATAGTGAACTGCTTGGATGAATCGCATGGCACAAAGTCCACTTGCTTAGTTTCCTCTGCTGATTTAAACTTCAACGCCAGATCATGCTATGTAGTTGGCTTCTTTAGTGGGGACATATCCGCCGGATCAACGTTGTCTTTGTAAAACTTCAACTCCTCTGTAGCACATACTGCCTCTGCATAGGCTGAGTCTCCTTCCTCACACTCCAACGCAATTTTGCGACTTCCGTGAACCGTGATGGTTCCCTTGTGACCCGGCATCTTGAGTTGTAGATAAACATAGCACGGTCTAGCCATGAACTTGGTGTAAACCGGCCTTCCAAATAGAGCATGATATGGGCTCCGGATCTTTACCACCTCAAACGTTACTGTCTTTGACCTGGAGTCCTGTTCATCTCCAAAGGTGACTTCCAGATCAATTTTCCCAACTGGGTAAGCCGATTTACCTGGCACTACTCCATGGAACACCGTGTTGGACTGTCTCAATTTCTTGTCCGTATTGATACTGCTGCCACCATCCATGAGTGCCTTTGTGAATTTGTAGACACCCACCTGTGGTGCCACCACTAAGGCCAACTGGCCCGGATTATCAATCCGCGGCGGGTGATCCTCTCCGCTCCACACAATAGGCTGTTCCGACCAACGCAGAAAACGTGGGGTTGCCGGTTCAACTGCATGTACCGCCCGCTTCAGGATTTTTTGATCTCTTTTGCACAAACTCGTAGTAAAGACATGGTACTGTCCACTACTTAGCTCCTTCGGATTACTCTGATATCCGGATTGCTGCTGCTGTTGACGCTGCTGATTACCTTGGTTATTGTAACCACCCTGACCGTGCTGGTGGTTGCCTTGGTTGTTATAACCGCCCTGACCATGCTGCTGGTGGTTGCCTTGGTTGTAGTTATTGTTGCCGCCATGATATCCTGATCCGGGCCCATTACCCTGGTGACCCGGACCTTGAAAACTGGAACTCGAGCCGCCGCCCGGTGGTCCATTGTCGTATTTGGCTTGTCTCATGGCCTCTACCATGATCCGGCATTGCCCCCATGTATGTTTAGTTGGGTGTTCCTGCGTGCTATGTTTCGGGCAAGGCTCGTTCAACTGTTGATCCAGATTGGTGGATCCTCCACCGCTCCGTGGAGGTGGCCTACCCTTGCGGCGCTGAAAATTTCCTTGAACATTGGTATTGGCCACAAAATCAGAGTTGCTCTCTGCCTTTCGCTTACCATTAAAACTTGTTCCTGCCGGATTAGCCTGCGCCGGTTTACCAACCTTGTTCGCTTTTCCGGACTTGTCTCCATCTGCCTCTGGGTACTTAGCGTTATCAGAGTCCCCATACTTCACTAGAGCGCTCATGAGTGTCCCCATGTCATTACAATCCCGCTTGAGCCATCCCAACTTCAGCTTCAGAGACTCAAACTGGCAATTGTTTTCCAGTGTCACTATCGTCGTACTAGGATTGATGCTATTGGAAGAGTGCAGGATTTCTGACACTCGCCGTACCTAGGTGCTCGTAGGCTCTTGTTCTCCTTGAACACATGCCGCTAAGTCCACTATTGACATTGGTTGCTTGCACGTGTCTTTGAAATTTTTGATAAACTGGCGACGCAACTCACCCCATGATCCGATAGAGTTAGGTGGTAAGCCCTTTAACCATGTCCGGGCTGTACCCTCAAGCATCATGGTAAAATACTTTGCGCATGCCGCTTCATCCACATCTAGCATCTCCATAGCCATCTCATAACTCTCAATCCATGCCTCTAGAGCCAGGTCTGCCGTATAGTTGGGCACCTTGCGCGAACCTTTGAAGTCTTTGGGTAACCTTACGCTTCGTAAAGCGGGGACAAGACACTGTACTCCAAAGGAACTCGCCGTGACTCCTGTCTCTGCTGTGGTTGGGTGAACCGGCATCATTTGACGGGTATCCTTGCGGGCGGTAGATCTGGCCCGGTTCATCGCCTCCTGGGCATGCGCCTCTACTCCTGCCGGATTATCCTGCCTGTGACAGTGACGTCTCCGTTCGCTGCTAGACACATCCGGTTCATCCCAACGCCTAGTGTATCTCCTGCTATGGCGGGGGGTTGAATGAATCCTTTCCCTGCTGTAAGAGTATGCATGTTGCTGTGTCAACGCTGTGTCCAGCAATTCCTTGGCCCGACGCGCTTCCATCGCCACGGGGGACGTCCCCTCAATAGGTAAAGCGGCTAGTCGTGAAGCGGCGACGACAATATTATCCAACGGGTTTGAGTAATGGCCAGGAGGGGTGGGGATGTGCGGCGTGGGCACAACCTGACGATTTCGCTCTGTGGCCGGCTGTTGAACCGGCGCACCTGCTCCTAGGGCTCCTCCCTAGTTTACTTCTAGGTTATTGCTGGCTCCCGCTCCTAGTGTGCCAAAGAGATTCATCGCCTCATAGACCGGCGGTAGACGATTTTGATACCTTCTGTTCCTTACCTCCTGCGCAGAAGCCTGATCAATCCTGAGCCGGAAAGCTTGGGAATCCAGCTCCGCTTGCCTTGTAACCATCATGGCCTTCTCTGCGCCCAGATCCCGTTTAGCTTGCTCAATCCGGCCCTTCAGCTGGAGGATCTCCGCATCATGCTGCGCCTTGTTGGCAGGAGCTACTTTTGCTATTGCGCGTGCTGTCAACTCCTCGACCAAGGTGGATAGAGCGTCAGAGGGTGAGGGCGCTTGGTTGCTTGCCCCTGCACCAACTGCCTCTGCTGTGAACGCCCCAGTCACCGTGGGCTGCTGCATAGACTGTGATCCGGCCATGAAGAGAGCCACCTAGTTTTGCGGATCGAAGGGGTCCAGAATACTGTCACCATTGGATACACCCCCGGATAGGCCGTCCTGCAACAGATACAGAGATTCGGTCTCTCTAGATGAAGATTCATCGTCAGAATAGACAGCGGTCTCGCCACCAGAATCTGATCCGTCCTCGGCTTGGACTCCATGTACTACTCCAACGAAAACACGCTTCACGGCGGGCTGAATCCGGGCCGATCTCGCACGCTGAGCCGGCTCGACGATGTTGGGGAAGATGTCCGGCTCAGGTCCCGGTTCACCAATCTTGCCGATGAAGACGTGGATGCTGCCGAAGGGGACCCGGTACCCGTATTCGATTGAATCGGCCTCGGGGCCCCAGCCTGCGTCGTCGATGTAGATCTGGCTGCGGCGACTCTTGGTCATCCGGCCAACCGCATAACCCTTGAGTCCTTCAAAGCTGCCCTTCAAGAACTTGAAACCATCGTGCGATAGCCCCACGGTGGGCGCCAACTGTCGTGGAATTAGCACGGCAGATGTCCGGTTTAGAGGACTTAGGTGTGGAGCCATCGCGCGGGTTAGCTTGAAGAGGTTAAAGCACACAAAGAACACATAGGGTTTATACTAGTTCATCCCCTTCAATGAAGGTAAAAGCCTACGTCTAGTTTGGTTTGGTATTGCTTGGGCGTCGATGAACAGGGAGCGGATTGCTTTGCCTGTGTCTCGACGGGTTGTTGCTCCCCCCTTGAACCGTCGCCGGGTCGTCCCTTTATATAGGAGGCAACGCCCGGTCCGGTTTACAGAGTCCCGAGGCCGGCTCATAATCGTGTCCGCCTCGGTCTCTACTCTTTCAACCTTATACCTCAAGTTTACGTGATAGAACGGTTTATAAACCGTAAGCTTTACATATGGGCCCTAAGCCTCCACGGGCCGTAACCTCTGACTCATAACCTACTGGGCTTATGATAACACAACTACATTAACGTAATCCGGATCTTCCTAGCCGGTTTATACCTGCTAGTAATATCCCTGACAACTGGTGTGCGGCAAATCACCTTCTCAGCATCCGAGCAATTGGCGGTGGTCAACTCCCATCCAATCTTGTGTAGCCAGTCATCTGCCACTATTGGTTCGATGCTGCTAGCAAACACTGGTGGTTGCAACCTTAAGAAACATATCAGGTTGTCCACGGGTGGTGGTGGTGGAGGGTTGTTGTTGTTGCTCTGGTTGTTTTGAGTATTCTGGACAAGAAGTTGCATCAGGGTGTTCTGCTGCTGGATCAACTGAGTGAGCTCAGGGGGAAACTCAAATCCGGGCTCACGTCTTGGAGGCATCTGATGGGTGTAGAGGGAAGAGATTAGAATAGAAAAGAGGTCTAAGGGAAAATCACTACCCATATGCTCATGAGGCAAACACACAATTCATCACACCAAAATCAATTTCAAACAAGGGCTTACACGGATCTAATTGTTATAAAAGTGCTCTAAGTCTATTAAATGGGAAAACTACTAGTCAAGGGAAGGTCTTCTAAAAATTTTGATCGACAGAGGATTCCATGATATCTGCTCCAGCTTCATCTTCATAGTCTTCGTCTTTGCTATCATCGGGTTCTGAATCCGTATCGTCAATGAAGATGTAGTCTTCCGGTGGAATCTCCTTGGGTTCTTCTTCCTCGTCTTCTTCTCCCATGAGTATCCATAACTTCCGTGTCAAGTCATCATTCTTCTCCACAAGTATTAGTATCTCCTCCTCGTATCCGTCGCGTGTAGACTTGAGTTCTTCCTCTAGCTCCAAATTCCTATTTAGGGCTTTCTTCAAATCTATCATCCCTGCACACATCTGGTGCTCCTGGCAACATATGTGCTGGTTCAACTCCTAGATGAAGGCTGCGATGGATCTATCCTTCCGGGTGCTGATTATATCCCAATTCTCATCTCGACGTCCACAAATCTGGTAGATGGTGTCCTTTAGTTCCTGCTTGTAGACTTCTCCAATCCTTCCCATAGCGATGTGGGCTGCCATGCTCCTGCCTAGGCTCCATGTAGGCGCATTAAAGGAAAACTCTGTGGGTACAGTGACGGGCTTGAACGTCCTTCCTGGAACTTGAGCTTGAATCAACCAACGCTCCTCTTCAGGTAGAGTGGCATTGTAGGTTCCGATGAAACTTGGTAGTCCAATGTTTAGATATCTGGTGACTTCCTTCAGGTGTCGTCCAAATGGTGTATCGTCATCCGGTTGAGTGAACTTGTTCTTTGCATCCACCATCCTAAAAGAGTAGAAAAGATGAGGAGTCAGAAAAGAGAAGAGTGAATAGTGCTCTAGGGCTTTATCTTAGTGGTCGTGTCCTACAGTCAGCGTGTGCTCTGATACCATCTTGTAGCGACCAGACCTCAAACAGTCCAAGCTCTGTGCATTAGTGTCATCCCTGGATCAGTAATGCTGACACACACAGTACTTGAAGGATTTATAACAGAGTAGCAATCACACACTTATTACATCGATAGTTCCAACGATGAACTTATTACAATAAAAATGGCTTAAGGCCATCTAACACGATAACAGCGGAAGGCTTGGAAGATAAGTGAGTCCATCAACTCCAACGACATCACTGAGTATAGAACCACGACCTATAAGGCACCTTACTCGTCGACTGAAAAGTCTGCAACATGAACATTGCAGCCCGAAAATGGGTCAGCACATGGAATATGCTGGCAAGGTAACACAAGAGAGCAATGGAAGTAAAGCTATACTATATGCAATATGGCTGGTGGAAAGCTCTATGGTTACAATTTTTGCGTAAAGCCAATTTTTCCTTACTTCAAAGGAATAGATTTTAAATTAACTATCATGGTAGTTGAAACATCGTTGAGAAGATAGACATCCTCTCAACCCCAATTAAAGTTCATCATTAAACCCAACAATATTAATTAGAGTAACATGATGAGATTCACATGATATCCAAGTACTAGATACTCAAGACGTCTGTAACCGGGGACACGGCTAATCATGATCAATTTGTACACTCTGTAGAGGTTTGTGCACTTTTCCCCACAAGACTCGATCTCCTCCGTTTGATTTCTCGCACTGCATGATGTTTGAGAAACGGATGACCGAGACACAGTCTTTCGGAAGTACTCGCACCTTACATCCGGGTGGACCGTACCAACCTACATCCCCTACATCTGCTAGTCCACCACTGTAAGAGTTCGCACGACTTAGTCAACTATGCTAGAGCCCATAATAGCATTGTGGCTGCACACGGAAGTTTCTAGTATGAAAAATCTCATGATCCCTTTGAGCCTGGGTGGCGGTCCGAAGAAAAACAGGCCATCGCTGGAATACCCAGGTGCCTCAATCCACCCAGATGTGTATTAATGTTGCCACCTTAAGTTGAACCATTAATTAACAAACTCACATCTGTCATGGATACACTCACCCAATCCACGTCTACGAGCATAGCATGGCCTAACAGCAAACGTAGAAGTAACTCCCAAAGGTTTGAATGTAATGCAGGTAATAGGTACTACCTCAATCTACTTCCCAGTCCCACAAGTTAATTGATCCTACTCATGCAATGTGTGAGGGTTTGACTAATGCAATGAAAACTTGGTAATTGGAAAGTATGATCAAAGTGTTACTTGCCTTGCTGATGATCCGCAAAACCTAGAGATTCAAAGTAGCAAGCGGCGCACTCCGGGTACTCTATCGTAAACAAACAAGCACACAATAAGTACTTAACTAATGCACGGGTAAAACTCAAATAAGAGATCTAACCAGAAAGTTCAACTTAAGAACTCTGGTTTGCAAAAGAAACGGCAAAATAAAAGCAACGAAAGACAAACGGCGAAAGAAAAACAACTACCGAACCAATCTGGACCTAAGTACAAATTTAACAGAGGCAAACGCTTGAGCGACTAGGTTAAACGGAAAGAGAATTTCGAGATGAAACTCCAGGCGCTTGAATCACCTAATTCCGATAAACCAGCGAAAAGTTAAACTAGAACGAAGATCGGATCAGAAATCGCGATCAGAAAATAACTGCGAAAAAGAAATCTAAAACAGCTTAACGAACGGACGTTCATCAGCTGGGACTAAACAACGAATTCGTTCGTTAGAACGAACGAACGGGTGAAGGTTTACTACTTAACTAAACCAGAGAATAAAAACAGAAAACCGATCTAATAAAACCTATCTAATAAAAAATCGACTAGGGTTCTAAAAAAAACCAGCGGTCTTCTAAGGAAAACCGGGCGGTGGCTACCTCGTCGAAAACAGCCGGCGGCGGCGGCGGGGCTGCTGCGGTGGTGGCGGCGAGGGGCGGCAGCGGCGGCGGCGGTCGGCGCAGTGGCTGGCGGCGAGGGCGGCGGCTGGCGGCGGGGTGCGGTGTGCGACGGCGGGGCTGGCGTCGCGGCGGCGGGGCGGTGGCTGGCGGCGTCGCGGCGGCGGGGCTGACGGTGTCGTGGAGGGGTGCGGTGGTTGGGGGGGAGGTGCAGCTATATAT
>LR738714.1:131376735-131424813 GCA_902687465.1 Secale cereale
GTGCGGTGTGCGACGGCGGGGCTGGCGTCGCGGCGGCGGGGCGGTGGCTGGCGGCGTCGCGGCGGCGGGGCTGACGGTGTCGTGGAGGGGTGCGGTGGTTGGGGGGGAGGTGCAGCTATATATATAGGGGGGTGCAGAAACTTGGGGGAGGGGGCAAGCTTCGGCGGCGGCGGTGTCGGAGTCCGACGCGGCCACGGGCGGCGGCGCGGGGAAGGCGGCGCGGCGGGCGATTGCCTGGCTCGGCTGGGCTTCGGCCCAGTCGGGTCGGGTCCTCCTATATAAACAACTGCGCCGGCGGGCGATTGCCTGGCTCGGCTGGGTTTCGGCCCAGTCGGGTCGGGTCCTCCTATATAAACAACTGCGCCGGCGCTAAAATAACTCTAGAAAATAAAATAAAATCTAGAAATTGCCAAAACAAATTTTCACCGTCTAAATAGAATATTTAGAACGAGATGAACATTTTCTTGGCACTAAAATGCATTTTTGAAAACATGCAATTTTTCCTAATTCAAATAAAATCCAAATAAACTCCAAATACAACTTATTTGATCTTTTTATTAAATCTTCCGTATTTTTTTTCGGAGAGTCATTTTACTCCCTCTCTCATATCTTTATGATAGAAATACTTGAAGAAAAAATAAATAAAATCAAATGATCCTATTTTCAAAATTTGAGAAACCTCAAATATGAAAAATTTAGAAATCCCCAACTCTCTCCGAGGGTCCTTGAGTTGCTTAGGATTTTCTTGGATCGCCAAAAGCAAGAAAAAAAATGATATGCATAATGATCTAATGTATAACATTCCAAATTGAAAATTTGGGATGTTACACGCACGCTTAATGTTCGATGATGATTTGTATTATGAGTTATGTGTTTTTGATGACCGAAGATTGTTCGGAGTCCCGGATGAGATCACGAACATGACGAGGAGTCTCGAAATGGTCGAGAGGTAAAGATCAATATATTGGAAGGCTATATTCAGACATCAGAAAGGTTTCGAGTGATTCGAGTATTTTTTTGGAGTACTGGAGAGTTACGGGAATTCGCCGGAGGAAGTTAATGGGCCTTATTGGGCTTTAGTGGAGAGAGGGAAGAAGGGTCATGAGGTGGTGCGCGCCTCCCTCCTGTCCAAACCAGATTGGACAAGGGGTGGGGGCGCGACCCACCCTTTCCTTCTCCCTCTCCCTCCTTTCCTTCTTTCCTACTCCGAAAAGGAAAGGGAATCCTACTAGGACTTGGGAGTCGTAGTAGGACTCCCTACACTTGGCGCGCCCTAGGGGGCCAGCCTCTCTCCCTCCCTCCTTTATATACGTGGGTAGGGGGCACCCAAAGAAACAAGTTGTTCTCTTAGCCATGTGTGGTGCCTCCCTCCACAGTTACACACCCCAATCATGTTGTTGTAGTGCTTAGGCAAAGCCCTGTGTGGATCACACCATCAACACGCCATCGTGCTGCCGGAACTCTCCCTCGAGTCTTTGCTTGATCAATAGATCATGGGACATCATCGTGCTGAATGTGTGCTGAACATGGAGGTGCCGTACGTTAGGTACTTGGATCGGTTGGATCGTGAAGACGTTCGACTACATCAACCGCTTTACTAAACGCTTCCGCTTTCAGTCTACAAGGGTACATGGACACACTCTCGCCGCTCGTTGCTACGCTTCTCCTAGATAGATGTTGTGTGATCGTAGGATTTTTTTTAAATACTACGTTACCCAACACTTTTCCACCGCCCTAACCTTCTGTATCTACAAGATCTCATCTGGAGGCCTTTTCCGTTACTCTGACGGAGGGGGATTCGACCATGGAGGGCATCTACATCAACACCATTGCCCTTCCCATGAAGTTTAGTAGTTTACCATGGACCTATGAGTCCATATCTAGTAGCTAGATGGCTTCTTCTCTCTCTTGGATGCTCAATACCATGTTCTCCTCGATGTTCTTGGAGATCTTTTGTTGGAAATATGTCCTAGAGGCAATAATAAAATGGTTATTATTATATTTCCTTGTTCATGATAATTGTCTATTGTTCATGCTATAATTGTATTAACCGGAAACCGTAATACATGTGTGAATACATAGACCACAACATCTCCCTGGTGAGCCTCTAGTTGACTAGCTCGTTGATCAATAGATGGTTGTGGTTTCCTGACCATGGACATTGGATGTCGTTGACAACGGGATCACATCATTAGGAGAATGATGTGATAGACAAGACCCAATCCTAAGAATAGCGCAAGATCATGTAGTTCGTTTGCTAGAGATTTTCTAATGTCAAGTATCATTTCCTTAGACCATGAGATTGTGCAACTCCCGGATATCATAGGAATGCTTTGGGTGTATCAAATGTCACAACGTAACTGGGTGACTATAAAGGTGCACTACGGGTATCTCCGAAAGTGTTTGTTGGGTTGGCACGAAAGACTGTGATTTGTCACTCTGTATGGCAGAGAGGTATCTCTTGGCCCACTCGGTAATGCATCATCATAATGAGCTCAATGTGACTAAGGAGTTAGTCATGGGATTATGTGTTACGGAACGAGTAAAGAGACTTGCCGGTAACGAGATTGAACAAGGTATGGGGATACCGACGACCGAATCTCAGGCAAGTAACATACCGATGGACAAAGGAAATTGTATACGGGATTGATTGAATCCCCGACATCATGGTTCATCCGATGAGATCATCGTAGAACTTGTGGGAGCCAATATGGGTATCCAGATCCCACTATTGGTTACTGGCCGGAGGGGTGTCTCGGTCATGTCAGCATGGTTCCCAAACCCGTAGAGTCTACACACTTAAGGTTCGGTGACACTAGAGTTGTAATGGGAATTGTATGTGGTTACCAAAAGTTGTTCGGAGTCCCAGATGAGATCCCAGACATCACGAGGAGTTCCGGAATGGCCCGGAGGTGAAGATTTTTATATGGGAAGTCCAGTTTCAGTCGCCGGAAGAGTTTTGGGGGTTATCAATATTGTACCAGGGCCACCGAAAGGGTTCCGGGGGTCCACCTGCCCCAGGGGACCAAATAGGCTGAATATGGGTGTTACCAGCCCCCTTAGTGGGTCGGTGCGCCCCCAAGGGGCCCAAGGCGCCTAGGGTTGAAATCCTGGGGGTGGGGGCGCCCCCCACCAACTTGGGGGGCAAGTCTCCCCCTTGGCCGCCGCCCCCTCTAGCTCCATTTAGGGGGCGGCCCCCACTCCCCTTCACCCTATAAATAGAGGGGGGTGGGAGGGTGGCCGCACCCTTCCCCCGGCACAGCCCTTCCCCCTCCTACACCTCTTCCTCCTCCGTAGTGCTTAGCGAAGCTCTACTGGAGAACCACGAGCTCCACCGCCACCACACCGTCGTGCTGCCAGAGTTCTCCCTCAACTTCTCCTCCACCCTTGTTGGATCAAGAAGGAGGAGACGTCCCCGGGTTGTACGTGTGTTGAACACGGAGGCACCGTCCGTTCGGCGCTAGATTGGCTCGTCCGCGATTTGAATCGTCACAAGTACGAGTCCATCAACCGCGTTCTTTGCAATGCTTCCGCTTAGCGATATTCAACGGTATGAAGATGCACTCCCTCTCTCTCGTTGCTAGTATTTCCTAGATTGATCTTGGTGCACGTATGATTTTTTTTGAATTATTAGTATGTTCGCCAACAGTGGCATCATGAGCTAGGATTATGCGTATATTCTATGCACGAGTAGAACACAAGTAGTTGTGGGGGATGATTTGGTCAATTTGCTTGCCGTTACTAATCCTATCTTGATTCCGCGACATTGTGGGATGAAGCGGCCTGGACCGACTTTACATGTACGCTTATGTGAGACAGGTTCCACCGACTGACATGCACGTGTTGCATAAGGTGGCTAGCGGGTGTCTGTCTCTCCCACTTTAGTTGGATCGGATTCGATGAAAATGGTCCTTATGAAGGGTAAATAGCAATTGGCATATCACTATTGTGGCTTTTGCGTAGGTAAGAAACATTTTTGCTATAAACCCATAGCAACCACGTAAAACATGCAACAACAATTAGAGGACGTCTAACTTGTTTTTGCAGGGTATGTTATGTGATGTGATATGGCCAAAAGGATGTGATGAATTATATATGGGATGTATGAGATTGATCATATTCTTGTAATAGGAATCACGAATTGCATGTCGATGAGTATGACAACCAGCAGGAGCCATAAGAGTTGTCTTAATTTATCGTATGACTTGTCAGTCAATGAACAACGCCATGTAATTACTTTACTTTATTGCTAACCGTTAGCCATAGTAGTAGAAGTAATAGTTGGCGAGACAACTTCATGAAGACACGATGATGGAGATCATGGTGTCATGCCGGTGATGATGGTGGTCATGCCGTGCCTCGAAGATGGAGATCAAAGACGCAAGATGATATTGGCCATATCATGTCACTTTATGATTTGCATGTGATGTTTATCTTGTTTACATCTTATTTGCTTAGGACGACGGTAGCATAAATAAGATGATCCCTCACTAAAATTTCAAGAAATGTGTTCCCCCTAAGTGTGCACCATTGTGAAGGTTTGTTGTTTCGATGCACCATGTGATGATCGGGCGCGATAGATTCTAACGTTCGCATACAACGGGCGTAAGCACGATTTACACATGCGAAAAACTTAGGTTGACTTGACGAGCCTAGCATGTACAGACATGGCCTCAGAACACGAGATATAGGAAGGTCGAACACGAGTCATATAGTAGATGCGATCAACATGGAGATGTTCACCGTTGATGACTAGTCCGTCTAACGTGATGATCGAACACGGCCTAGTCGATCCGGATCATGTATCACTTAGATGACTAGAGAGATGTCTATCTGAGTGGGAGTTCATTAAATAATTTTATTAGATGAACTTAATTATCATGAACTTAGTCTAAAATTTTCTTTACAAATCTATCATGTAGATCCAATGGCCCACGTTAATGATGCCCTCAACTTCAACGCGTTCCTAGAGAAAACCAAACTAAAAGACGATGGAAGCAACTATACGGACTAGGTCCGTAACTTGAGGATCATCCTCATAGCTTCCAAGAAAGCATATGTCCTTGAAGCACCACTAGGTGACGCACCCATTTTTCCAGCAACTCAAGACATTATGAACATCTGGCAGTCACGTAGTGATGATTACTCCCTGGTTCAGTGCAGCATGCTTTACAGCTTAGAACCGGGGCTCCAAAAGCGTTTTGAGCAACACGAAGCATATGAGATGTTCCAAGAGCTGAGAATGGTTTTCCAAGCTCATGTCCGACTCGAGAGATATGAAGTCTCTGACAAGTTCTTCAATTGTAAGATGGAGGAAAACAGTTCTGTCAGCAAGCATATACTCAAAACGTCTGGGTTGCACAACCGCTTGTCTCAGCTGGGAGTTAATCTTCCAGATGACTCGGTCATTGATAGAATCCCCCAGTCGCTTCCACCTAGCTACAATAGCTTTGTGATGAACTACAATATGCAAGGGATGGAGAAGTCCATTCCTGAGTTATATTCAATGCTGAAATCAGTGGAGGTGGAGAACAAAAAGGAACATCAAGTGTTAATAAGACCACTAAGTTCAAGAAAGGAAAGGGTAAGAAGAACTTCAATAAGGACGGCAAGGGAGTTGCCGTGCCCGGTAAGTCAGTTGCCGGGAAGAAGCCAAAGAATGGACCCAAGCCTGAGACTGGGTGCTTCTATTGCAAGGCAAATGATCACCGGAAGCGGAAATACCCCAAGTGCTTAGCGGTTAAAAAAGCCGGCAACATCAAAGGTATACATGATATACATGTTATTGATGTGTACCTTACCAGCGCTCGTAGTAGCTCCTGGGTATTTGATACCGGTGCAGTTGCTCACATTTTTAACTCAAAACATGAGCTGCAGAATAAGCGGAGACTGGCGAAGGACGAGGTGACGACGCGCGTCGGGAATGGTTCCAAGGTTGATGAGATCACCGTCGGCACACTACCTCCACATCTACCTTCGGGATTAGTTTTAAACCTCAATAATTGTTATTTACTACTAGTTTTGAGGATGAATGTTGTATATGGATCTCGTTTGATGCAAGATGGCCACTCATTTAAATATGAGAATAATGGTTGTTCTATTTATATGAGAGATATGTTTTATGGTCATTCACCCCTGGTCAATGGTTTATTTTTATTGAATCTCGAACGTGATGTTACACATATGCATAGTGCGAATGCCAAAAGATGTAAGGTTCATAATGATAGTCCCACATACTTGTGGCACTGCCGCCTTGGTCATATTGGTGTCAAACACATGAAGAAACTCCACGCAGATGGACTTTTGAGTCTCTTGATTATGAATCATTTGACACGTGCGAACCATGCCTCTTGGGCAAGATGACCAAGACTCCATTCTCCGAAACAATGGAGCGAGCAACCAACTTGTTGGTAATAATACATACTGATGTATGTGGTCCATGAGCGTTGAGGCTCGCGGCGGCTATCGTTATGTTCTCTGTCGGTGTACAAAAGTAGGGGCTCTCTTTTTTACCCCTTACTTGTGCACGGGCAGTCAGAGCCACGCCAGTGGCCGAACATAACAGGGCAGAAGGAGGAAGCCAGGAACGCAGAGTTACCAGAACAAATGCCAAGACACACAACATGAGAAGACCAAGCCAGGAGACAGGCTCCACCGACAAGGAGTATTGCCGGGGTGGCCTGCGCACCGCCCGGCAAGGGCTCTTGCCAGGGCGATCCACTCAGACGCCTCCGTTGCCGCCACCATTGAAGCCTATGGGCTCCAATGATACCAACAACGTTAGAGCCAAGGCTCGGGAAGCGCCCACGTGATGGCATACAGATCTTTGTGAATACAAAGATCTATGACTCCCAATATGAGAACCAGAAGACATGGCGATCAGGAGGTTCCTTGCCGTGGACGCCCGCGAGGCCCTGACAAGGCTCCTTGCCGAAGACACCCCGAAACCCCGGCAAGCCTCTTGCCGCAGGGCACTCACGGAGGCCCCGACAAGACCCTTGCCAGGAACAAAAGCAAGTCTTCGGCAAGCTCTTGCCGCAACGTCGCCGCCCCAGCTCACCGGTCGACCCGCTGGCCCAGGCAGGCACCCACGTGGTGATACGTGGTTCCTGGGCCAGCTAGCCAAGCACCTGCGTGGTGGCATGCAGATCTTCGTGAAGACCCTACCGCAACGCCACCTCAGCTGCCTGCCTCGCTGGCCTGGACGCGTGTCGCGACCAGACAGAGCGGCCACGGATGGGACGGGCTTCTTTCCCGTCCCTGATAAAGTAAATAGACACCCAAGCAGCGCATAGAATGCGCCTTGTCCCGTAATGGCGCGAGATAAGCCTATACACTGTACAGCTTTCCACCTCCCGTGTGCTACTGTGGCAGCCCCTTTAGACTATAAAAGGAGGCCCGCGGCGTACTGGAGGAGGATTGGGATCGTGCAAAGCTGGATAGGCACCGTAGCTAGCTCTAGAACTCAAGAACACTCAAATATACACCAAAGCAAGACTAGGGTATTATGCATCCTCGCGGCCCGAACCTGGGTAAACGATCGCTGTGCTGACTTTTAGACCTGCTCTTTGCACAACTTCGCGCCCGCCAACCGTAGAAGGGATTCTAGTGATCCCATAGGTGTCGTTTCGTACCGACATCTTTGGCGCGCTAGGTAGGGGGCGCAGTTGTGAAAATCTGGTCTAGTAGTTAGGGTAGAGATTCCTCATCACCGTGGCTCCTAAGAAGAAGACGACCGCGACGGTTGGCTCGTCTGCAGCCGAACGGCCCGTGCCGGCACAGGCTGGCGAGGGGGTGGTCGCGGATGGGAGCCGAGGCACGATCCATGAACACCCGCGCCGTTCCAGCAGCCGAAGCCTGGCAAGCGGAGTCATTCGTGCGCGAGACGACAAGCCACACGCCACCAACTCCAAGGGTGGAGCCGGGCCCCCCCGCAGGCGGCGCGGGGCCCTCCAAGTGCGGCGTCGTACCCCGCACGGGCGACACGGCGACTTCCAAGATGCCCACGGCAGTGCCCACGGTGCATTCCTCCCAGGTCGTGCGCGATGAGCATCATCGCCGCGCGGAGGACCCCGGGCGTCGCCGCGGGAAGAGCCCCGCGCATCAGTCACGAGATGCAAAAGATCGGCGTGCTCACCGAGGCGCTGGCGAGGATGGCATGCAGCTGCGGGACCGTGATAGAGCTCCTTCTAACATGGTTAGAAGTCGTAGTGCGTCTCAATCCGCGCAACTCTGCCCGCCACCCATGCCAACGGAAGCCTTAGCACGCGCGTAGTTGCTCCTCGACTTCCCTCCTGCTGCGGAGAAGCTCGACGAATGGAGAACTACCATTCGTAGCCTTGTCGCCATCGCCAACAAGGACGAACCTCGGCCGGCGGGGTCTTCAGGCTGATGCTCTCCTGAGCCACCATACGCCAGTGGTGGAAGGACTGGAGGCGCCGCGGTCACGGTGCATTCTACTCCTCCTCGCCAGCTATCACGCGTGCCGGCCCATCGGGACGACGCTTGCGACGACGTATCCATAGTGTCGTCCGACCCACGGACCCACCATGATCAGCGCCAAGTTCTTCGAGAGCGTGCCCACGAGGACGCTCGAACCACCATCGAGCGCTGACGCGAGGCGCGCCACCAGTTGGATAAACGGGCAGTGCCTGCTATAGACAACCCATCACCGGGAGGATCTGGGGTCTTACCTTACGTGCTAGGCTGCCCAACCTTTACTCGTGAGCTGCGGCGTTTCTAGTGGCCCACCCACCGCACCTTCAAGCCCGACGTCCGCGAGAAATACAATGGCAAGACTCATCCATCAGAGTTCCTCAGCATCTACACCATCGCGATGCAAGCTGCTGGGGCGCGCGATGACAAGGTGCTCGCCAATTATTTCCCGTTGGCGCTTAAACCCAACGTTATGTCATGGTTGATGCACTTGCCGGCGGATTCCATTTCTTCCTGGTCGGATTTGTGCCATGAGTTTGTTGGCGCTTTTACGGGAGGCCACCAGGCTCATGGCCAAGCAAGCTGTTTGCATGTTATCCCTCAGAAGGAAGGTGAAAGCCTGCGTAAGTACATACAAAGGTTCAGCCAAGTGCAGTATAACATCCCAGACGTTCATCATGTCGCCATCATCAGCGCGTTCCACTAGAACGTGCGCAACCGCAAGATGCGGGAGGAGCCAGCGATGAATAAAGTCAAGGATGTGGCCGAACTTTACATTCTAGCCGTGTGACGCCCGGATAGTTAAGCTACAGTAATCATGTGCTAATGAGGCCACGTCATCACTGTTACTATTACTAAACTCGCTTGGGTTCGAAACCGGTTCAAATTCAAATTTAAAACAAAGTCAAATTTAAAAGTTTTCAAATGTCAAAACTAAAATGCTCAAGGTGTGTCAAATATTTCATAACTAATTATGATGGTGACCCAACACTTTTTGTAAAGTATTTTAAAGCTCTTTTGTGAGTATAACAGTGGCTTAAACAATTATATAAGTGCCTTTTATAATTGTTTAAGATGTCAAACTAACTTGTTTGAGTACCAAACTTTTTGTGGCGGAGGTATAAAAAGTAATACCAATTTAGATACTAACATCATATTTTTATAAAGCTAAAATAATAAAAACTAAAGGGGAAAACAAAAAAGGGAATAAAAGATAGAAGAAAAAAAAGGGAAAGCTGTAAAGAAGGATAAAACGTCCCCCTCCCCTGGGCCTTGGCCCAGCTAGCTGGCCAGGCCGGGCCACGAGCACCCTTCCCCTCCGCTCTATTCACGGGGGATCGTGGACAGAGCCGATGGCTGCCACGGCCGCGGCCATCGCCGTGGCGGCCATCCGCCGGCTCCCCCCGGCCTATAAGGCCGGCGCCCTCCCCCGGTGAACCCTAATCCCCCCTCAACTCCCCCTCTCGCTCACCCCTCTCCCTGTCTCTGTCTCGTCGGCCGGGCGAGAGGTCACCGCGTCGTCGTCAAGCCCGCGGCCACCGGCCACCGTTCGCCGCACCGACTAGTCCAGGAGAACCGCCACCGTGGACCTCATCCATTCAGAGCTTCAAATCGACCAGAGCCGCCCCGTGCGTTCGTCATCGAGCGCATCTCCGTCGCGTACATTGCCGGCGTTCGGCGTCGTTTTCCGCAGCTCCGGTCCAACTCCGGCCTCCTCTTCACCTCAGTTGGAACCATTGTGAGCCAATCTTCCTAATCCCCACTTTTCCGCCTTCGATTCGTTGCCGTAGTCGCCGTCCCCGAGCTCGTCCAAGCTCCCGCGTATGCGTACGCGTATGTGCGTGCTTGGTGCCGCTGCTCTCCGCCGCTGCTGCCGCTCTATTACTGCCCGCTGCTGCTGCGGCTCTCTGCTGCTGCTCTACGCTGGAGTTGCTCTTGCTGGTGCCGCTGCATAGCTGCTGCCGTTGTTGCTTGCCTGCTGCTGCGTCGTGTCTTGCTACTACTCTGCTGCTATTCCTAGCCGGCAGCCGCTACCGATGCTGCTCCATGTTGCCCGCGGCAGCGCATGACCGCTGCTACCCAGGCACCTCGTGTGCGTGCTGGCCATGGCCGTGTGTGCCTATGTGTTGTGCATGTGTGTGCACAACCAAGTGCGTGTGTGTGTGCCCGCGTCCCGGCTGGCAGCTTGCGTTGCTTTGCTGCTGCTACATCCTACTACAACTGCTGTTTACTACTCCTAGCTACTGTAGCTACTAGCTAGCTTTTGTTTTTCTACAATGACTAGCCCTCTAAACAGCCCCTAAATTGCAGTTAAACAACTGTTAAGAAGGCTAAGAAAAATATGAGTAGGTAGTACACTTGACAAAGTACATTTTATCCCACTGGACCAAATCCATTTGATGCATGGAATAAATCTTATGAAAATTACAAAATGTCATCTTTTGTTAAACAACAAACAAAATTAACTCTTAGTATGGTGTGTGCGTGCTCTGTGTGAACGCGTCGTGCATGTGGCCGGCCCTGCTTAGATTAGTACTACTAGATATTAAATAGTACTAATTTAGTACTAGTTTAGTCTTTAGAGCAAATGACATGTGGCCCCCTAGTTTAAATTAATTTAGACAATAATCTATCCCCATAACACTTGCATGTGGGTCCTTTGACCCTGTTGACCAGTCAACAGCTGACTGGTCAACCCCGGGACCCCCACCAGTCAGCCTATGTGGCTAGTACATGGATGGGTACACTTAGTATTTTCAGTTTATTTTTTAATTAAAATAATTTCAAAAAATAAATAAATCTTTATAAATTAATATAAAATAATCCGTAAATCGGATGAAAATACTTTGTACATGAAAGTTGCTCAGAACGACGAGACGAATCCAAATACGCGGTCCGTTCGTCCGCCACACATCTCTATCATACCGAACATGCAACATTCCCCTCCGTTTCATCTGCCCGAAAATGCCTAACACCGGGAATACTTTCCCGGATGTTATTCCTCTTCGCATGTATCACCGAGCACCGCGTTAGGTCACACGTAGCACCGCCTTTTGCCATGTTATGCTTTGTGATGCTATTGTTTGCTCTGTTATTTATTTTTTTCCCCTTCGTTGCTTATTTTCGGTAGACTCCGATACTGTGATAGACCCCGAGACCATTGATGCTTCGGTTTCGACCACGGCTACGCTTCCGAAGTTTCCTTTCGTCTACAGAGCTTCCAGGCAAGCCCCCCCTTTGATCACCAGATATCGCCTATTCTTCTCTCTACTGCTTGCATTAGAGTAGTGTAGCATGTTACTGCTTTTGATAATCCTATTCTGCTGCATAGCCTGTCATTGTTGCTATCACTGTTGATACTTTACCTGCAATCCTAAAATGCTTAGTATAGGATGCTAGTATTCCATCAGTGGCCCTACACCCTTGTCCGTCTGCCCTGCTATTCTATCGGGCCGTGATCACTTGGGGTGATCACGGGTATATTATACATACACTTTACATGACACGTGATGTGACTAAAGTCAGTTCGGCTCATTGAGTACCCGCAAGTGATTTGATGTGGGGGGGCTGAAAGGACAGGTGGCTCCATCCAGGTAGTGGTGGGCCTGAGTTCCTGACGGCCCCCGAGTGGATCTTTATGGCGGAGCGACAGGGGCAGGTTGAGACACCCAGTGGAGAGGTGGCCTGGCCCTGGTCGTTGTCCGCGGTTATTTCATAATAACACGCTTAACGAGTTTGGATATTTGATCTGAGTCTGGCCATTTGGTCTATACGCACTAACCAGCTGCGTGGGAACAGTTATGGGCACTCGACGTCGTGGTATCAGTCGAAGCCTTTTTGACGTCAGCGACTTAGCGGCGCGCGCCGGGTTGGACCGCGTAACGCAACTTCCTTAGTAATGGAGGTTGCTAGGTCTGCTCACCGGCCGCGTACGCAACGTGCAGGTGTGCGTTGGGCGATGGGCCCGGACCCCTACGCGCCTAGGACTTAGACCGGCGTGCTGACCTCTCTGCTGTGCTTAGGTAGGGTTGCGACGTGTTGATCTTCCGAGGCCGGGCATGACCCTGGAAAGTGTGTCCGGCCAAAGGGGATCAAGCATGCTGGGTTATGTGGTGCACCCCTGCAGGGAAGTTAATCTATTCGAATAGCCGTGTCGCTCGGTAAAAGGACGACCCGGAGTTGTACTCTGACCTCATGACAACTAGAACTGGATACTTAATAAAACACACCCAGACAAGTGCCAGATACAAGCCGGTGATCGCTTTCTCACAGGGCGACGAGGGGAGGATCACCGGGTAGGATTATGTTATACGTTGTTACTTGGTGAACTTACCATCTATTCTATTCTACTGCTGCAAGACGGAGGCTGCGAGAAGCAAGGATACATGTTACTTTCCAGCTACTCTTATCTACTGCTGCAAGATGGAGGTGGCCAGAAGCGTAGTCTTCGATAGGGTTAGCTATCCCCCTCTTATTCCGGCATTCTGCAGTTTAGCCCACAGATATTACCCCCTTACACAGATATCATTGCATTTGTGTAGTGTAGATCCTTGCTTGCGAGTACTTTGGATGAGTACTCACGGTTGCTTTGCTCCCCCTTTTCCCCCTTTCTTCCTTTCTTCTCGGATGATGCAACCAGGTGGTGGAGTCCAGGAGCCAGATGATCCCGATGATGTTTCTACATGGAGTTCGGCTTCGAGGAGTAGTTAGGAGGTCCCAGGCAGGAGGCCTTGCCTTTTCGATCGTTGTTACTTTTGTGCTAGCCTTCTTAAGGCAAACTTTTTTAACTTATGTCTGTACTCAGATATTATTTCTTCCGCTAACTCTCGTGTTTTCGAGCTTATGTATTCGAGCCCTCGAGGCCCCTGGCTTGTAATATAAAGCTTGTATTATTTTAATTTGTGTCTAGAGTTGTGTTGTGATGTCTTCCAGTGAGTCCCTGATCTTGGTCGTACACATTTACGTGCATGATTAGTGTACGGACAAATCGGGGGCGTCACAAGTTGGTATCAGAGCCAACTGCCTGTAGGAATGCCCCTTTCCAACTCCTTGGCCGAAGTTGAGTCTAGTCTTTGAAAAACAAATTTACTAACTTGTTGTGTGGCTTACGGGCCCACAACACCATTGGGTGGTATTAGGATCTTTTACTCCTCGTCTATACTCTGGGACTCTTATCTCTCTTCTATTCGAGATAAATGAATTTTGCTAAACCTAACATTAGGATCTCGTTATCACTTTCACCCAGAGAGTGCCTTATGATCGATGATCGCCTGCTGCACCAGAAGACCCTGAAGATACTCCCCGTTGTTAACCCGAGAACTTGTGCTCATCACCTTTGCAATTCACTGCCACCGATATATCCCTATGGATATCTGCATGCACTTGCCATTCTCATGATCATTCCTCGTCGCTCTTGTTATTACAAGATGCCTCGAAATAATCTCCGTTGTCCCGAGAATCCTTTGAGTTTACTGTCTTGCAGTTTTATTTCGCATGAAACCCTTACGGTTATTTCCTCACAATTATCGAGGATTCGTTCTTCTCAATTGTTCATGTGTCTCACAAAATTCTTTTGAATACTTTTCGGTCTTTCGAAAATCCTCTGCAACCAGTTACTCTTGAAATTCTTGCCTGCTTGCATTATGGTTAATTCCATGTGACTAGTAGTCATCGTTAACATCCCTTGTCTTAGCCATTTTGAGCCTATTGGTTCAATGAGTGCATATGCACGCAGTCATCGGTTATCCTTTTTAAATTTATCCTTCCGACTCACACGTCATTCCGGACATGAGTTGGTTCTCGGCAATTCAAACCTTCATTGATTGTCCAACTAAGTATTTTCAACTCATCCATCCTTGATCAGAGCGTCTGCTTTTGATCCTTCCTTTTGGAAACCATAATTTCTTTCTATATTAAGCATCAGACTAATCAGGTGATTCTTGAATCTGATGCCTCTGCACTCTTTCTTCCTCTGAGTGAGTATCGATACTCACATCAGCTCCATTGTGGATCGCTCGATCCTTTGTTGAAATATTATCCGACAGTGTCCTTTGTATACAAAAAAAAACTCGAGAAGTTCTGTCCCTGATGCATAATACCTTCGGTGAATTGTATCCTCTTCTTTGATAACCATGCTCTCCCTTGGAGCTGGTGATATTTACTTTTGAAACTTGTGGTATATGTTACTAAGATGCCCGATGGGTGGAACCTATGCCTTCCCCTAATCCGTGAAAACCCGAAAGTTTTCACAAGTCATACTCTTCCGGTGTTCCACCAGTTAAAATTCCAACACTTCAGTTTTATTAAAGTGAGAGGTGAATGAAATGATATGCATTGAAGAAGTGGGAGTCAACCTTGAACTTGTGTTCATGCCCATGAAAATGATGTAGACCGTCTCGGAAGCTTCTTGCAAAATGATTATCCAGCTATACGATTCTTTCGAAATTCTTGAATTGGTTACTTACAGTTATGGTTCCGACCATGTTGTCTTGATCTGATATATCTGATGGGAATTCATTCTAGTTCCTCGTCTATTTTGGCTAGGTTGAAGTATCTACTGTCATAGGTCAATGACCTAGTTCAACTTCTATCGTGTTCTACCTTCGAGTTTTACCCTCTGATATCTCAAGGATATCATGCCTTTGCACTACACCTCTTGAACTTTTGATGAAGTAATACCTTTGCTTGTCGTAATCACTCTACGGGTTCTAGGTTGCCGTCAACCGAGGACACCGTTTAGTAAATCAAATCCGCTCTAAAAATTCAACACCCCTAGTAGATGTTACTGGGAAATTTTTAAACTCAATCTGGTTTTATTCCTAGACTATCGGGTACATCCCTTGTCTAGCTATCTTTGACTGTGCTACCTCATCCTTTTTTTGGTGCACGAATTCTTCAGAGATTGAGCACAACTTACGTCGAGCTTTCAGCATATGGTTGCTTGTTCTGTAAAGCAACTTTGATTCCGAGCTTGCATCTTATATATTGATCCTATAACTTGCCACTTCGTCATTCCCTTGGTTGTTGTCGTTGTTATTTGACTGCATCCTCTTGAAACCTCCCGACAAATGTGTCGGATCACCTTCAACACTTTGACTTCTTCTGAGATGTCAACTGTATTCGTGATGAGAAATCCCCTCCTTGCCCTCGATGATTTTTATTATCATCGACAACACCCTTGACTTCCTTTCATCGCGAACTTGTCCACCTTATAAATACAACTTGCTCTCCAGCTAGTGTTGTGTTCTGCCTTGAAGTATTACTGTCTTTTATGTCGAGAATGTTGTGGGGATTGCTCCACCTATTAGAAATTCTCGGTATGATGATACATCTCACCATCACCATTCTTCCTTGGTCACCGTGTTGTTTTAACCGGGATACCCATATGCTAACGATGCTGCTTGAGTTATGTACTTCTAGCAACTCTATTGCTTTGAAGATAACGATCAATAGTTCATTCTTGGACTGTTGGTTATTGAATCGTCACTCTAACATTGATCTTGCCGCCTAAGGTCATATTTCGGGCACACGATTCAACTAATGATTAATGGTGTATGTTTTCCTCGAGCATACAACATTATATCATTTGAATTGACAAATTGTCATTTTCTTGCTCATATTATTATGGAAATCCATTCGTTTGGGAATTCTCGATGAATTGTCGCTGAGCCCATCAGCCACCTCCTCATCCTATCCTTGGTTTAATGATGAACTATTGTTTTGGGAACCCGCTCCCATAGTTCATTTCCCGAGAATCTTGCAATGCCATTTCGTCGATTTGTGTTGCACCTTTTCTTCTCGAACATCCTGAGTCTGAGGTATCATGACACCAATCGGATCTGAATCTCGGTCAGATATGATGGTTGGGACAACTTTCCAGTAGTTGTAATGTTGGTCCTTTGATGACCCGGTAATATGATGTCATGCCAAGCACCCCTGGCTGGAGGACCTATCATTATAATTTTGTTTTGCAAGGATAATCATTCTTCCAGGAGGAAATTATAAGACTTATTCTATAAGTTGTTCCTGATGAATCCTTTGTGTATCTAAGTCCGACCTTTGCTTCAAGACCATGCCAATGCTATCTTGAAGCATGCCTGCGGTACTCCGATTTTCAGCAAGAGCATTTGAAGCCCAATGCTAAATGTTTCTTGGTCAGTTATCCGAACACCGTTGTATGGTAACATCTTGATTAATCCTCGCCTCTTTATCTGAATGTTTGGGTACTTGCTCTCCTACCCTATATTCCATGTTCTTCTTCTCCATGGGAAGGATATACTCATAATAATTGCGTGTAATCACAATTTTCCTTTCCATTTGTTTGTTTAACCTTTCCTTGATCTACATGATCTAAGCAGTAATAATTCTCTGCTTATGTAAACACCTCGTTGTACAACTCTGTCAGTAAGACCTTGATTCTATTGTTGATAACATTCCGGTAACCATCGATGGATGAGAACTTTGCCTATTGGTCCGCCTCGTTTCAACGAGCGGGAAAAATGGTTCTCTTCGTTCCCCGTCCTTGGTACCGACATTGTTGCCGTCATAGCTGACAAGCTATCCACTCACATGCCTCCCTGTCACGGCTGTGCAAGATGTCACCACCCTTCCTATTTTCAACCCACATGGTGGGCCCATAACCCACAGGTCCATGGGATCGAAACCAGACTCTCTTGTACAACCCTAATTCTAATGTATTCTTTGCACTTGGCTTCGTGTGTAAGTCACGAGCTAAATTCTACCATGTTTCATCCTGATATCAAACACCTTGTTATTCTCGTTGTTCAAGCCTCCATTCTAGCTTTTGTCTAGGCATCGAATGATTGCCTACCCATTTGAAACTTTGGTACCATCGTATTTTGCACTCAACGAATTCACTAAAATACAACTCGTGAGGTGCCTCGTGTATTTCCCATTGACTTTACCGTCAGATGCCCAACTTTGCGGAGATGCGTTCTTCCGGAGTTTTTCCCCCTGGTCACGCTCGTAGGACGATGGAGATCCCGAAGAAAGGATGACGACATGATCACGATGACTTGAAGCAGAGAAATGAAGACATCAACGAAAGGGATCAACCTCTTCGAAAGGGAAGCCAAGACCGAGAAGACTCATTAGGTTTTCGCTACCAACACTTTCCCCCGTGCTCCACCGCTTAAATCTCGGGACGAGATTTCTTGTAGTGGAGGAGAATTGTGATGCCCGGATAGTTAAGCTACAGTAATCATGTGCTAATGAGGCCACGTCATCACTGTTACTATTACTAAACTCGCTTGGGTTCGAAACCGGTTCAAATTCAAATTTAAAACAAAGTCAAATTTAAAAGTTTTCAAATGTCAAAACTAAAATGCTCAAGGTGTGTCAAATATTTCATAACTAATTATGATGGTGACCCAACACTTTTTGTAAAGTATTTTAAAGCTCTTTTGTGAGTATAACAGTGGCTTAAACAATTATATAAGTGCCTTTTATAATCGTTTAAGATGTCAAACTAACTTGTTTGAGTACCAAACTTTTTGTGGCGGAGGTATAATTAGTAATACCAATTTAGATACTAACATCATATTTTTATAAAGCTAAAATAATAAAAACTAAAGGGGAAAACAAAAAAGGGAATAAAAGATAAAAGAAAAAAAGGGAAAGCTGTAAAGAAGGATAAAACGTCCCCCTCCCCTGGGCCTTGGCCCAGCTAGCTGGCCAGGCAGGCCCACGAGCACCCTTCCCCTCCGCTCTGTTCACGGGGGATCCTGGACAGAGCCGATGGCTGCCACGGCCGCGGCCATCGCCGTGGCGGCCATCCGCCGGCTCCCCCCGGCCTATAAGGCCGGCGCCCTCCCCCGGTGAACCCTAATCCCCCCTCAACTCCCCCTCTCGCTCACCCCTCTCCCTCTCTCTGTCTCGTCGGCCGGGCGAGAGGTCACCGCGTCGTCGTCAAGCCCGCGGCCACCGGCCACCGTTCGCCGCACCGACTAGTCCAGGAGAACCGCCACCGTGGACCTCATCCATTCAGAGCTTCAAATCGACCAGAGCCGTCCCGTGCGTTCGTCATCGAGCGCATCTCCGTCGCGTACATCGCCGGCGTTCGGCGTCGTTTTCCGCAGCTCCGGTCCACCTCCGGCCTCCTCTTCACCTCAGTTGGAACCATTGTGAGCCAATCTTCCTAATCCCCACTTTTCCGCCTTCGATTCGTTGCCGTAGTCGCCGTCCCCGAGCTCGTCCGAGCTCCCGCGTATGCGTACGCGTATGTGCGTGCTTGGTGCCGCTGCTCTCCGCCGCTGCTGCCGCTCTATTACTGCCCGCTGCTGCTGCGGCTCTCTGCTGCTGCTCTATGCTGGAGTTGCTCTTGCTGGTGTCGCTGCATAGCTGCTGCCGTTGTTGCTTGCCTGCTGCTGCGTCGTGTCTTGCTACTACTCTGCTGCTGTTCCTAGCCGCTACCGATGCTGCTCCATGTTGCCCGCGGCAGCGCATGACCGCTGCTACCCAGGCACCTCGTGTGCGTGCTGGCCATGGCCGTGTGTGCCTATGTGTTGTGCATGTGTGTGCACAACCAAGTGCGTGTGTGTGTGCCCGCGTCCCGGCTGGAAGCTTGCGTTGCTTTGCTGCTGCTACATCCTACTACAACTGCTGTTTACTACTCCTAGCTACTGTAGCTACTAGCTAGCTTTTGTTTTTCTACAATGACTAGCCCTCTAAACAGCCCCTAAATTGTTGTTAAACAACTGTTAACAAGGCTAAGAAAAATATGAGTAGGTAGTACACTTGACAAAGTACATTTTATCCCACTGGACCAAATCCATTTGATGCATGGAATAAATCTTATGAAAATTACAAAATGTCATCTTTTGTTAAACAACAAACAAAATTAACTCTTAGTATGGTGTGTGCGTGCTCTGTGTGTACGCGTCGTGCATGTGGCCGGCCCTGCTTAGATTAGTACTACTAGATATTAAATAGTACTAATTTAGTACTAGTTTAGTCTTTAGAGCAAATGACATGTGGCCCCCTAGTTTAAATTAATTTAGACAATAATCTATCCCCATGATACTTGCATGTGGGTCCTTTGACCCTGGTGACCAGTCAACAGCTGACTGGTCAACCCCCGGACCCCCCCCACCAGTCAGCCTATGTGGCTAGTACATGGATGGGTACACTTAGTATTTTCAGTTTATTTTTGAATTAAAATAACTTCAAAAAATAATTAAATCTTTATAAATTAATATAAAATAATCCGTAACTCGGATGAAAATACTTTGTACATGAAAGTTGCTCAGAACGAGGAGACGAATCCAAATACGCGGTCTGTTCGTCCGCCACACATCTCTATCATACCGAACATGCAACATTCCCCTCCGTTTCATCTTCCCGAAAATGCCTAACACCGGGAATACTTTCCCGGATGTTATTCCTCTTCGCATGTATCACCGAGCACCGCGTTAGGTCACACGTAGCACCGCCTTTTGCCATGTTATGCTTTGTGATGCTATTGTTTGCTCTGTTATTTATTTGTTTCCCCTTCGTTGCTTATTTTCGGTAGACTCCGATACTGTGATAGACCCCGAGACCATTGATGCTTCGGTGTTCGACCACGGCTACGCTTCCGAAGATTCCTTTCGTCTACAGAGCTTCCAGGCAAGCCCCCCCTTTGATCACCAGATATCGCCTATTCTTCTCTCTACTGCTTGCATTAGAGTAGTGTAGCATGTTACTGCTTTTGATAATCCTATTCTGCTGCATAGCCTGTCATTGTTGCTATCACTGTTGATACTTTACCTGCAATCCTAAAATGCTATGTATAGGATGCTAGTATTCCATCAGTGGCCCTACACCCTTGTCCGTCTGCCCTGCTATTCTATCGGGCCGTGATCACTTGGGGGTGATCACGGGTATATTATACATACACTTTACATGACACATGATGTGACTAAAGTCGGGTCGGCTCATTGAGTACCCGCAAGTGATTTGATGTGGGGGGGCTGAAAGGACAGGTGGCTCCATCCAGGTAGTGGTGGGCCTGAGTTCCTGACGGCCCCTGAGTGGATCTTTATGGCGGAGCGATAGGGGTAGGTTGAGACACCCAGTGGAGAGGTGGCCTGGCCCTGGTCGTTGTCCGCGGTTATTTCATAATAACACGCTTAACGAGTTTGGATATTTGATCTGAGTCTGTCCATTTGGTCTATACGCACTAACCAGCTGCGTGGGAACAGTTATGGGCACTCGACGTCGTGGTATCAGCCGAAGCCTTTTTGACGTCAGCGACTTAGCGGCGCGCGCCGGGTTGGACCGCGTAACGCAACTTCCTTAGTAATGGAGGTTGCTAGGTCTGCTCACCGGCCGCGTACGCAACATGCAGGTGTGCGTTGGGCGATGGGCCCAGACCCCTGCGCGCCTAGGACTTAGACCGGCGTGCTGACCTCTCTGTTGTGCTTAGGTAGGGTTGCGACGTGTTGATCTTCCAAGGCCGGGCATGACCCTGGAAAGTGTGTCCGGCCAAAGGGGATCAAGCGTGCTGGGTTATGTGGTGCACCCCTGCAGGGAAGTTAATCTATTCGAATAGCCGTGTCCCTCGGTAAAAGGACGACCCGGAGTTGTACTCTGACCTCATGACAACTAGAACTGGATACTTAATAAAACACACCCAGACAAGTGCCAGATACAACCCGGTGATCGCTTTCTCACAGGGCGACGAGGGGAGGAGCACCGGGTAGGATTATGCTATACGTTGTTACTTGGTGAACTTACCATCTATTCTATTCTACTGCTGCAAGACGGAGGCTGCGAGAAGCAAGGATACCTGTTACTTTCCAGCTACTCTTATCTACTGCTGCAAGATGGAGGTGGCCAGAAGCGTAGTCTTCGATAGGGTTAGCTATCCCCCTCTTATTCCGGCATTCTGCAGTTTAGCCCACAGATATTACCCCCTTACACAGATATCATTGCATTTGTGTAGTGTAGATCCTTGCTTGCGAGTACTTTGGATGAGTACTCACGGTTGCTTTGCTCCCCCTTTTCCCCCTTTCTTCCTTTCTTCTCGGATGATGCAACCAGGTGGTGGAGTCCAGGAGCCAGATGATCCCGATGATGTTTCTACATGGAGTTCGGGTTCGAGGAGTAGTTAGGAGGTCCCAGGCAGGAGGCCTTGCCTTTTCGATCGTTGTTACTTTTGTGCTAGCCTTCTTAAGGCAAACTTGTTTAACTTATGTCTGTACTCAGATATTATTTCTTCCGCTAACTCTCGTGCTTTCGAGCTTATGTATTCGAGCCCTCGAGGCCCCTGGCTTGTAATATAAAGCTTGTATTATTTTAATTTGTGTCTAGAGTTGTGTTGTGATGTCTTCCAGTGAGTCCCTGATCTTGGTCGTACATATTTGCGTGTATGATTAGTGTACGGACAAATCGGGGGCATCACAAGCCGGCAGATGCGCCCGGGCTGAAGAGGGAAGGAAGTACCCCGGCAAAGACGCCGGTGTGGAAACCGGTTCCTCGGATGAAGACGTCGTCGCCCCAACGAAAAAGAGTCGACGTCGTAACAAAAAACACAAGGGCAAGGCTGTGCTTGCCATTGAGGTATCCGACGACACCGGCGCCGCCTAGAAAACCAAGGCAGACGACCCCGACAAGGAAATCACCGGATGTGTCACCTGCCGGGCCTTGGCGGCCGCCGACAAGCCGGGAAGCTCTGACTAGAAATACTGCAAGATCCACCGTACCAAAGGCCATGACCTCCAGAACTGCCGGCAAGTCGAGCAGCTCGCGGAGAAGCAAAAGACCGAGTACGAGAGGTGAGACAAGGAGAAAGGCCAAGATGGCGCTGAAGGATCTGGCAAGAAACGGGGCAGCCAACCTGGCCGCTGCGGCAAAGATACCCAACAAGAACGACCCACCCGGGGCCGTGACAAGAAGCGAGAAGATGATGATCGCGACGAGGACGACAAATCCGACGAGCAAGAGTTCCAGAAGGCCACAGAGGCCATATGCGTCGACGGCGGTGCCTCCTTGCACTCCTCCCACCGCCAACTTAAATAGTGGGCGCGTGAGATCACAACCATGGAGCCGTCGTTCGATGCCCAGAAGCCACTGAGGTGGTCCAGCACTCCTATCATCTTTGATGCCAAGGATCACCCTGACCGCACGACTGCAGTCGGGTGCTTGCCACTGTTGGTCTCGCCAACGATACGCAACCTCAAGGTGACGAAGATGCTGGTTGATGGCGGGGCCGGCCTGAACTTGATCTCGCCCATCATGGTTAGAAGGCTGCAAATCCCTGATGGGGACCTCGAGGAGACAGGCTCATTTCAAGGAGTCAACCCAGGGAGAAGCTAGCCCAAGGGTAAAATCACGCTGCCGGTGACATTCGGGGGCGAGCTAAACTACAGGATGGAGAGGATTGTTTTTGACGTGGCCGAGATCCCCTTGCCTTACAACGGGATCCTCGGCCGCCCAGCATTGGCCAAGTTCATGGCGGCGTCGCACTATGCCTACAACGTGCTGAAGATGCCTGGGCCGATGTCCATCATTACAGTCCCCTCTGACAAGAAGGATGCACTGATCTGCGTTGACCAGCTTTACCGGGAGGCAGTTGCAGTGACTGCCGCTAAGGCGCTTGCTCCTGCCACTGAAGCCCCATGAGGAAATAAGACCGGGAAGACATCTCACGCCTACTTCGGCAAGCGCTCCTCTTCGGAGTGTAGCGTTCCCGTCGAGAACACGCCAGAGAGCTCCACCGGCAAGAGCAAGAAATCCAGAGCTGCTCCACCAGAAACCAAGCGGGTGTTTGTCGAGGAGGACGACACGGGAGGGGCTTTCACCATAAGCTCCACCCTCGACAGCAAATAGGAGATGCGCTCGTCAGCTTCCTGCGGGCAAATGTCGACGTGTTTGCATGGCAAGCGTCTGACATCCCCGGTGTTCCCAGGGACGTGATTGAGCACCATCTTGTTGTCTGCCCTCATTCGCGACCCGTCAAGCAGAAGGTTAGGAAGCAAGCTCTGGAGCGGCAAGAGTTCATCAGAGAGGAGACCAGGAAGTTAGAGGCAGCCGACTTAGTGAGAGGAGTGCTCCATCCAACGTGGTTGGCCAATCCGGTGGTAGTGTGTTAGGCAAATGGGAAGTGGAGGCTGTGTATAGACTACACAGACATTAATAAGGCTTGTCCAAAAGACCCTTTCCCATTGCCACGCATCGACCAGATTGTGGGCTCCAGAGCCGGGTGTGACTTGTTATCATCCTCGACGCTTACTGAGGCTACCAGCAGATCTTCATGACGAGAGAAGATGAAGAAAATACAGCATTCATCACCCCATGTGGTACATATTGCTTTATGCGGATGCCTTTCGGATTGAAGAGTGCTGGCTCAACATTTGCGAGGGCGGTCCAGATTGGTTTTGAGCCTCAGCTACATAGGAATATGGAAGCTTATATGGATGATATAATGGTCAAAACCAAGGACAAAGCAACGCTCGTGCAAGACTTAGACGAGACATTCACGAATCTGCGCAAGATCAACCTTAAGCTGAACCGTGAAAAGTGTGTCTTCAGCGTCCCGTCCGGCAAGCTTCTCGGTTTCTTCATGACACAACATGGAATTGAAGCAAATCCAGACAAGATCAAGGCCATCGAGCAGATTGAAGCGCCCAGGCGAATCAAGGATGTGCGTCAGCTTGCTGGGTGTGTTGCCGCCATGGGCAGGCTCATCTCCAAATCTGCCGAGCGCGCCCTCCCCCTTTTCAAAATTTTGAAAAAGCTGGGCCGGATGGAGTGGACCCCAGAAGCCGAAGCGGCACTGCAAGATTTGAAGAAATACCTCTCCTCTACACCGGTACTGGTCACACCTAAACCACAAGAACCTTGCTGCTATATCTAGCGGCAACGAACCAAGTGGTCAGTGCCGCGCTAGTGGCCTAGAGGGAGGTCGATACAGAAGCGATAGCAGCGACATCACCTGATGCCACTGGGGGCGAAGGGACGCGACTGAATGGAGTGATACAGAAGAAGAAGATGATGCAGCCCCCGTTTTACTTTGTCAGCTCCCTATTACAGGGGGCTAGGTCAAGGTACTCCGGCGTGCAGAAATTGCTCTTCGGCCTCCTTATGGCCTCGAGGAAGCTGCGTCATTACTTCCAAGCACATGAAATCACTGTCGTCACCTGCCTCCCGTTGCAACGAATATTGCATAACCCAGATGTGACTGGGAGGATTGTGGAGTGGGCCCTGGAGCTGTCAAGCTTCGGTTTGAAATTTCAAAGCACTTTGACGATTCAGAGTAGTGTCTTGGCAGAGTTTGTTGCAGAATGGACCTCAATGTGGCACCCCGGCTCAGAGAAACCGGAACGCCCCGTATTCCAGCCCAGAGATCGAGGTGAAGTCTTCTGGAATACGGAACTGCTTAGCATAGAGCAAACCAGCTTTCTATTACAACACGAATATGGATGCAAGATATCTGATATTACAATGAATAACACCGGCACGGGGACACTACGCCAACCACAGTTGCTCCATGCAAGCAGCATAACAACTCGAGGCAGAGGAACCTCTATTGGCAGCGGAACAACGAACATCGATGATGGACTCCAATCCGCAGGGACTCTGGCTGGAACGTTTATCCTAGCTCGCGAACACAGGAACCACACCAAAACAAGCAAGCAATCCAGGCACGACCTGCAAACTAGCATGACACGCCAGGTCAGTACATTGAATGTACTTGCAAGCTCATAATAAACCAAAAGCAATCAAGACGAACAACATCATGGCATTAGCAGGTTAATTCAATCATGAACATGATACTAACAGAAAAACATGACATGCACAACTTAACATGATACAACTAGAACAAGCATAGCATGAGCATACGAACATGATGATACTACATGCAACATGATGATACTAACATGCACTAACTTACTCTACTCGGGTTACCTCGTAACCCTCACATGCACAAACTTACCAACATGGACATCACACGATCATCTCAGGATCAAATCAAGCTTGGTATAAACAATACTATAGTAATCATTAAATGACCACAAGGAGCTTGACCTTTACCATTGACTCTCGCATAACATCCCAAATATCCAACAACTCGGTATCCTCGATACCACCGTGATCATCTCACGATCACATCCAACAACTCGGTATCCTTGATACCACCGTGATCATCTCACGATCACATCCAACATCTTTCTCATCATCGAACTAGGGTTGTTGTTATTAAGCACATTATTATTATTATTATTATTACTGTTGACTCACGGTGTGACCGACACGAACTAGGCCCATATCCGGGGGCGTGGTTATCGATAGATTAAGACACACACTCTGCAGAGGTAGCGCACTGTACCCACACTACGGAACCTATGGCCTCGCACTCCCATTCGGGTGGACCAACAACGTTCCAACAAAACCGTCCTACTGCCATGACACTCTCCCGGCCACTCTGACTCACTCCCCACTGGGCTAGTCCTAGGTGGCCCCGTGTCAACCAAAGACACAATGACCACCGTCGTGGCCAAACGGTCCCAAACGGGGACCCGAGGTCAAAACAACAATAACAACAGGCACACAAGGCTTATGTCCGCCTACCTGATCAGGGTAGCGCACGCCCATAACCTTCCCTCGTTGGAGGCACCGGCGAGAGGCATGACAATAGACCCAGTTAGGGCCTTCCCATAAAGGCAAATGTGGCTGCACTGGAGCAAGCTCGATTTGGTGGCACCATGACTCAGCCAACAGTTGTTCAAGTTCATTTTAAGTCCGGTTAAACTTGAATGCAAATGATGCTGAGCCATAATAACATGATATAACTACAATGCATGAGCATGATATCCATATGAGCATGGAGGTGCAACATAATCATCGAGCATAACCACAATGAAATATTTAACCAAATAAGCATGGCATACTGACTAGCATGAATATCACAAGTATAACGCTACTCATGGCATACATGGCTACTAGCATCATAAATAAATACCAAGCAAGAACATAGCAAGAACACTACCAAGTAATCATGTAACTAACTAGTTGCAACGGAACATGCATATAACGGTACTTGACAGACAACAAGCATGCAACAGATGAGCATTACTACTACTAGCATGTACTTCTACTACCAAGCATAACATGTGAACATGATACTAACAAGTAGTATGAGATAACTAGAAGCATCTGAACATAGCATGAAAGTGGACATGAAACCACGAGCATAACCGAAACCACGACAATGATGGCAAACAAGCAGACATATAACAACAAACCTTTATTAAATATTCAGGTTGAAAACCATGGCTACTGCATGGCTATCATGCAAGTGGCTATTGTGGCTTGCCAGGGGTGACGGAGACTCCGGGAAGAAGTGCGATGAAGCCGTGGAACGAAACGCCGAAACGCTTCTCTCTCGGAGGGGGCTGATTAGAGGAAAGGGCATAAAGGTCATTTTCATAGTGTGAACACTTAGTGAAAATGGTACCAACAGAAAGAGCTCGACGAGACGAATACGTGAGCTTTGGTTTCACCTAATTCGGAGTTACGTTTGAAAAGATATGAGGTGTTGAAGGAGAGGGACCAATCTATGAATATTTCTGCTACAAACAAGTCCCTGGCGGCTGAAACAGAAAGCGCATATAAGCAAATACATTTCCAGAACAGGAAAATGTACTTTGGGTTGAAGAAGAAAGAAACTACACTTTCAAAAATAGAAAACGTATTCTATGGAATATGTCTCCACTTAACAGACGTGGCGACGCGCGGTCAACACGCTGAGGATGACATGCGGGGCCCGCGTGGAGGTGGGGCCCGCCTGGCCTGGCCCGGTCGTCTTCTTCCTCCCCTTCTTCTGTTCCTCGATAGAACAGAGGAGGCGGGGCAGGGGAACGTCGACGCCGGTCTGGCTGCCTCCGTCCACCTCTGGCCGATACGATGGCACCGGCGGCCTTAGCGCGGAGCACCGCATCCTTCCCGGCCATGTGCAGATGTTGGGGAAGGCCAGGGCTGCGGCGTCGCGGGCAACAGAGAGCAAGGGAGGCGGCAGCCGGTCTATGGGCCGCGGCGACACGGGCTCCGGCTGTGAACCTAGGAGGTGGGGTGGACCACTTGGAGCTTGGAGAAGACCCAGGTGAGGTCAGAAGGGAAGGGGACGGCCGGCATCGAGCCAATTTGGGCAGAGCCGAAGCGCGGCCATGGCGGAGATGGAGGAGCAGGAGAGCTCCTGGGGCTCGATGGAGTGGCTTGGAGGGGTCCTGGGAGTGAGGTGAGGCGAGTGAGGTGCTTGGAAGGGGCTTGGGTGGCCTTTATATAGGCGGGGAGGGGATGGCCGAGGGTGTGTGAGGGATCGAAGAAGGTGAGAGTGTCTAGAGGGGGGGTGATTAGACTACTCGACAAGATAAAAATTCTGTCTTTTATCAAGGACAGATTTTGGCAGATTTTGCATAACACACAAGTCAAGTAGCACACTACACATGCAATTCTAGAGTATGGGCAGCGGAAAGTAAATTGCACAAGTAGTAAAGAGAAGTGGAGAAGATCAAACGCAATTTGGAGACGCAATGATTTTTCCCGTGGTTCCGATAGGTGGTGCTATCGTACATCCACGTTGATGGAGACTTCAACCCACGGAGGGTAACGGCTGCGCGAGTCCACGGAGGGCTCCACCCACGAAGGGTCCACGAAGAATCAACCTTGTCTATTCCATCATGGCCTACGCCCACGGAGGGCTAGCCTTACTCGGGGTAGATCTTCACGAAGTAGGCGATCTCCTTGCCCTTACAAACTTCTTGGTTCAACTCCACATCTCGATGACAGAGGCTCCCAAGCGACACCTAACCAATCTAGGAGGCACCACCCTCCAAAAGGTAATAGATGTTGTAGATGATGATGAACTCCTTGCTCTTGTGCTTCAAATGATAATCTCCCCAACACTCAACTCTCCTCACTGATTTGGCTGTGGTGGAAGAAAGGATTGAGTGGAAAGCAACTTGGGAAGGTTAGAGATCAAGTTTCATATGGTGGGAGTGGAGCAACTTGATCTCAACACAAGGGTAGGTAGTTCTCTTCTCAGAAATGTAAGGTAGGAGTGGTAGTTCTTTCTGATGGCTCTCTCCACGAATGAAGAGGGGGTGGAGGGGTATATATAGCCTCCACACAAAATCCAACCGTTACACACATATTTGAGCAATCTCGGTGGGACCGAAGTGGACAACTCGGTGAGACCGAAAGTTCAAATAATGTGAACGTTGGGGTTTTCGGTGGGACCGAAAATACCATCTCGGTTAGTCCGATTTGAGCAAAGACAGGAGCATGCCAGTTTCGGTGGGACCGACTTCATCATCTCGGTGACACCGATTTGATGACAGAAGGTTACAGAAGCTTGGCAGCCCATGTTTCGGTGAAACCGATTTCAAAATCGGAATATCCGATTTTTCTAGGGTTTGGCTTATGGCTGAGGTGGTTCATCTCGGTGTGACTGAGTTTGGATAATCGGTGGGACCGAGATTACTTATGATCGTATATTGTAGTGAAGGTTGCTGATAGTTTAAGGAGATATATCACTAAGCACTTGAGCAACCAGATCATCAACATAACCTCATCCCCTTTTAATAGTATTGGCTTTTCCTATGGACTCAATGTGATCTTGGATCACTAAACCAAAAATGGAGTCTTGAGCTTTTGCCAATGCTTGCCTTAGCATTTTGAGGGATCCACTTCTTTAGTCCTTTTGCCATGCCAATGTGATTGGATTTCCTGAAACATACTTGATAAAGGCATTAGTCCAACCACAAAGTATGTTGTCATTAATTACCAAAACCACCCAGGGAGCAAATGTGCTTTCAATCTCCCCCTTTTTGGTAATTGATGGCAACACACTTAAAATCACACTAAACAAGACATCAAAGCTTATTGAAAGAAAGACAGAATTATCACGAAAGCTTTGACAAGCATGTAGTACACAGGCTCCCCCTACAAGTGTGCAAGATTTTCATAAATTATGGTTTTGGACTACCACAAGCACACAAGAGAGATAAGCAAGATGTGCTACATGCAGCTTGGCTATATGCATCAGAGCAGATGAAAAGAAGTGAGTGATAATGCATATGTGCATGGTGATTTCTTGCAAACAAGTATTCACAAGCAAGTCACCATCATGCACATTCTGCAAAGTGCATATACTTACCTTGAGGTTCCTTGGCATTGTACCTGAAGAGATAAACTTGAGAAAACAAGGTTAGATAACACAAGAGTATTTCTTCAACCAACTGCAAGAACATCAAGAGTACCAAGCCAGGGATGACATGTATGAAGAATGTCTCATATTGAGCACAAGCTTGAATCAGCAAACATGTCTCCGAAACTAAAAGATTTTCAAAGAACTCTAAGAAATTTTGCTTTCCATAAGATATCAATTGTGAAGATTCCTCTCCCTTTGAGTTCTCTCAGATCAAGGGGCTTGATGGAAAGAGCAAAATCAAAAGAATGATGCCAAATGAGAATGAATCCAATGTAAAACACGGCAAAGCTTTGATGTGATTCTCTCCCCCTTAAGGTAAGATTGCTCTTCTTCTCCCCCTAAATCTTCTCTTCTCCCCCTAAGTCTTCTCCCCCTTTGACATCAAATGCCGAAAAGGACAGAAAAGTAGGAAGGTCGGGGAAGATGGAAAGAAAGAAGTGGGATCCTTAAGAATCACAACAGGGCAAATAGGAACATGCATAGAGAATCATCGAGTGGAGCTGCAGAAGATGATATCCTGGAAGAGATAAATCGGTGACACCGAATTAAGATGGATCGGTGGGTCCGAAAGTCAGGGACTTAGGGTAGATCCTTTTCGGTTAGACCGAAAAATTTAAATCGGTGACGCCGAGTTTAATTCCAAGGAAATACAGAAATAATTCAGCTCACTTTGCGAGGAATGTTTCAAAGGATTTGCAATGAATTTGTGAAAGATTTTCGGGGAATTAATCAGAGCCAGAAGGATATACAAAAAGACATAAGAATAGAAATGAAAAACATTCCTAGATGAAGTTTTTTTTTAACTCAATGAGAGAACATAAGAGAAAATAGAAAGACTCCAAAACATATGTACTTCATCTAGATAAAGGTCGGCGACAAGGTCACCTATGTTTGAGTATATTGACTTAGGAGTCGAATGAGGACATTTGATCATAGGTCATACTCATCATTTAAGCTCAAAATGGGGTTGCCATTTTTCGATTAAGCATTCAATGTGATCACATTTTATGAAGCTGCTTGTACTCATGACTTTGAGCAAAGCTCCTCAAAGATGTGAAGACCATACCTTGGGTTTGTTGTTGCTTTGCTCATGTAGGTAAACTTGATGTAGGTGCTCATTGAATGTGAAGTTGGAGCGCCATTTCTACTTGTGTAGTTCATCTTCCTACATGGGTTAGGCAAGCAAGGAAATACTCAAGGATATCCAAGATGACAAGAGTGAAATACTAGATGTATAAGATGTCAAAAAGGATATGTGGAATATTGTTCCTTGAACTCAACATCCCAAAGGGCTAGATACTTGGTCAATGACAAGATTGCTCATGATTTGAGTGTGTGGTAATCTTGTGGAATGTAGATCATCCAAGTACGTGCAAGGAGTTAGATGCAATACAAGGAGGCAAATGTGTCCAAGACATATGATCACCATCATAAGAGAAATATCAAGGATTAGTCAAGTGGGCTCATGCCTTGCATGCATCAATGGAGTTCTCACTCCAAGTTTGAAGCATCAATGATGTTCAGCTCACTCCTTAAGCGACAAAACACCTTCTCATCAAGAGGTTTTGTAAAGATATCAGCAAGTTGTTTGTCAGTACGAACATGCTTAAGATTAATGTCACCCTTGGCAATATGATCACGAATAAAATGGTGACGAATTTCAATATGCTTCGTTCGAGAGTGTTGCACGGGATTGTGTCCAATTTTAATCGCACTCTCATTGTCACAAAGCAAGGGAACATGTCTCACGTGTATCCCATAATCCTTAAGCGTTTGTGTCATCCATAGCAATTGAGCACAACACGAACCAGCAGCAATATATTCTGCTTCGGCAGTGGATAATGATACCGAATTTTGTTTCTTGGAGGACCAAGATACAAGGGATCGACCAAGGAATTGACACGTACCCGAAGTTGACTTTCTATCAACCTTGTCACCGGCATAGTCCGAGTCGGAATAGCCAACAAGGTCGAAAGAGGCCCTCTTAGGATACCAAATGCCAAAGTTTGGTGTGTGTATCAAATATCTCACTATCCTTTTAACAGCTTTAAGATGACATTCTTTAGGGGCTGCTTGATATCGCGCACACATGCATACACTCAACATTATGTCAGGACGAGAAGCACAAAGATATAGTAGAGAACCAATCATAGATCGGTAAACCCTTTGATCAACGGGTTCTCCATCTTTTGTCAAGTCATTGTGTCCACTAGTAGGCATGGGGGTACTCATACCTTTGCTTTCTTGCATGTTGAACTTCTTGAAGAGATCCTTGGTGTACTTTGTTTGTGAGACAAAGGTACCCTCCTTAGATTGCTTGATTTGCAACCCAAGGAAGAATTTGAGTTCACTCATCATGGACATCTCATACTTCTCCGACATGAGCTGTCCAAACTTCTTGCTAAAATGGGGGTTAGTTGAACCAAAGATAATATCATCAACATATATTTGGCACACAAATAGTTCACCATTAACCCTTTTTGTGAACAGCGTTGAGTCTATCTTTCCAATTTCAAAGCCTTTTTCAAGAAGAAAGCTAGTTAAGCATTTGTACCAAGCTCTAGGAGCTTGTTTAAGACCATAAAGAGCTTTGTGTAACTTGTAAACATGATTAGGCTTTTTGGGATTCACAAAACCGGGAGGTTGTTTAACAAATACTTCCTCCTCAATTTCACCATTTAGGAAAGCACTTTTGATGTCCATTTGATAGAGAGTAATATCATGGTGATTGGCATAAGCAAGAAGAATGCGAATGGACTCAAGTCTAGCAACGGGGGCATAGGTCTCACCATAGTCCATACCTTCGACTTGTGTGTAACCTTGAGCTACGAGACGAGCCTTGTTGCGGATGACTTGTCCATCTTCATCTTGCTTGTTCCGAAACACCCATTTGGTTCCAATGATGTTTTGATCATCCTTGGGCTTCTCTACCAAAGTCCATACCTTGTTCCTCTCGAAGTTGTGTAGTTCTTCGTGCATAGCGTTCACCCAATCCGGGTCTTCAAGTGCTTCTTCTACCTTCATAGGTTCAATGCTAGAGATAAATGAGTAATGCTCACAAAAGTTAGCTAAGCGAGTTTTAGAGCGAGTAATTCTCCCGGAGTTGATGTCGTTCATCATTTGTTCCACGAGATGATTTTTCTTGACTCTTGCTCGGACTCGGGATAGCTTTTGTTGAGGTTGTGGCTGAGCTTCCTCATCATCTTCATCTTCCTCTTCTTCTTCTTCTTCATTGTTGTTGGTGTTGTCTTGAGGCGGTGGAGAAGGAGGTTGTGGTGGATCTTCTTGTTGCACTTCCTCATCTTGGTGAGTTCCACTTGTGGAGGCCTCCATGTTGCCTTGAGGTTCATCTCGCCGTGAGGTAGGGGGCTCCACATATGTAGATGAGGTACTCTCCTTCACTTCCATGGGACGGATCTTTCCAATAGATAAATCTTGGATAGCTTCCGATGGGTCCTTGTCTCCTACATCAATAGGCATTTGCTCTACTTGCGAGCCATTAGATTCATCAAACTTCACGTTTACCATCTCTTCAACCTTTCGGGTGAAATTATTGTAGACACGGTAGGTGTGGGAGTTTGATCCATAACCAAGGAGAAAGCCTTCATGAGATTTAGGAGCAAATTTAGACCGACGATGCTTATCAAGGATATAGCATTTTGAACCAAAGACACGAAAGTATCCCACTTGGGGTTTGTTACCGGTGAGGAGCTCGTATGATGTCTTGCCGAGGAGCTTATGAAGATAAAGCCTGTTGATAGCATGACAAGCTGTCTCGACCGCTTCTCCCCAAAAATGCTTCGGTGTCTTGTATTCATCAAGCATCGTTCTCGCCATCTCTATGAGCGTTCGGTTCTTCCTCTCAACAACTCCATTTTGTTGAGGAGTGTACGTAGCCGAGAACTCATGTAGAATCCCTTCCTCATCGAGAAAAGAGTCTACATTGGCGTTCTTGAACTCTGTTCCATTGTCACTCCGAACTTTCTTGATCTTCACCTCAAATTGATTTTGGGCCTTTCTGGCAAAGGTCTTGAAGATTCTCTGAACCTGCGATTTGTCATCAAGGAAAAATACCCACGTAAATCTGGAATAATCATCAACTATAACTAGACCAAAGGAGTTACCACCAAGGCTTTTGTAAGCATTGGGACCGAAGAGATCCATATGAAGAAGCTCAAGCGGTCTCCTTGTGGTCATGATATTCTTCACGGGATGACTTCCACCTACTTGTTTTCCTGCTTGACAAGCACTACAAAGTCTATCTTTGTCAAAGAAAACATCTTTAACACCAAGAATATGATCACCTTTGATCAGCTTGTCTAGATTACGCATACCAACATGTCCAAGCCTTCTATGCCATAACCAACCTTTAGAGGATTTAGCAATGAAACAAGCTCTAGGTTGGGCTTTCTTAGTGAAATCAACAATATATAGATCACCTCTACGGATACCGGTAAACGCCATGTTTTGATTGTCACGACGAAAGACTTGGCAATCTACTTTGGTGAATAGCACATTGAATCCAAAGTCAGCTAATCTAGACACAGAAAGTAAATTGTATCCAAGAGATTCTACAAGCATGACATTTTGAATAGAGCTATCATGAGATATGGCCACCTTACCAAGGCCAAGTACCTTACCCTTGGAGTTGTCTCCAAAAGTCACATACTTGCGTGGACCATCGTTCTTTGCAAGATCTCGAAACATGTCTTTGTCTCCGGTCATGTGGTCGGTGCATCCACTATCAAGAATCCACTCTTTTCTGCCGGACATGTAGTCTCTCAGATTTGCCATAAGATTGAGACTCTTCATGATCTTGTCTAGCTCGGTGTCCGAATCAGAGTAATCATCATCATGCTCATGCTCATCATCATATTGACCCATAGATTGTTCATCATCAACACCTAGGTCAATTTGATAACTACTTGCATTAGTTTTGTCAATGTGACAATAATCTTCGGAATGCAATGCAAGAGCATTTCTAATTAAAACATTGATAAGATCGGGATCACCCTTCTTTTTCATAAGATCACGAAGCTCAAAGAAGCATTTATCAAAGTTGGGATCATTGGGGTGCATCATATCAAATTCAATAGTCTTGTATAGAATTTTATCAAGACCTCTCAAAGAGTAGTCCGGATAAAGTTCTTCCAAGAACTTCCACATAGCATAGGCGCACTCAAAGTTTGTAACGAGCTTAAGCAAGTTATCGGGTAACCCTCTAATGATAAGATTTACAGTCCTAAGGTTACGAAGCAAATCAAGCTCTTCATCCATGGTAGGGTGCAAGGGATCAAAAGGAGGCACATAGGGGGTCTCAACATATTTGCACAAATTGTACTTCTTAAAGATAATAAGCATTTCAGACCTCCATGAGTTATATGACACTCCATTAAGAATAGGCACTCTATGACTAACACTCCCAAACGTAGACACGTCCATCTTCCTCCAATGGTGTGTAAACCAAAGCAATGGAGACCAAAGCTCTGATACCAATTGAGGGATCGAAGAAGGTGAGAGTGTCTAGAGGGGGGGTGATTAGACTACTCGACAAGATAAAAATTCTGTCTTTTATCAAGGAATGATTTTGGCAGATTTTGCATAACACACAAGTCAAGTAGCACACTACACATGCAATTCTAGAGTATGGGCAGCGGAAAGTAAATTGCACAAGTAGTAAAGAGAAGTGGAGAAGATCAAACGCAATTTGGAGACGCAATGATTTTTCCCGTGGTTCCGATTGGTGGTGCTATCGTACATCCACGTTGATGGAGACTTCAACCCACGGAGGGTAACGGCTGCGCGAGTCCACGGAGGGCTCCACCCACGAAGGGTCCACGAAGAAGCAACCTTGTCTATTCCATCATGGCCTACGCCCACGGAGGGCTAGCCTTACTCGGGGTAGATCTTCACGAAGTAGGCGATCTCCTTGCCCTTACAAACTTCTTGGTTCAACTCCACATCTCGATGACAGAGGCTCCCAAGCGACACCTAACCAATCTAGGAGGCACCACCCTCCAAAAGGTAATAGATGTTGTAGATGATGATGAACTCCTTGCTCTTGTGCTTCAAATGATAATCTCCCCAACACTCAACTCTCCTCACTGATTTGGCTATGGTGGAAGAAAGGATTGAGTGGAAAGCAACTTGGGAAGGTTAGAGATCAAGTTTCATATGGTGGGAGTGGAGCAACTTGATCTCAACACAAGGGTAGGTAGTTCTCTTCTCAGAAATGTAAGGTAGGAGTGGTAGTTCTTTCTGATGGCTCTCTCCACGAATGAAGAGGGGGTGGAGGGGTATATATAGCCTCCACACAAAATCCAACCGTTACACACATATTTGAGCAATCTCGGTGGGACCGAAGTGGACAACTCGGTGAGACCGAAAGTTCAAATAATGTGAACGTTGGGGTTTTCAGTGGGACCGAAAATACCATCTCGGTTAGTCCGATTTGAGAAAAGACAGGAGCATGCCAGTTTCGGTGGGACCGACTTCATCATCTCGGTGACACCGATTTGATGACAGAAGGTTACAGAAGCTTGGCAGCCCATGTTTCGGTGAAACCGATTTCAAAATCGGAATATCCGATTTTTCTAGGGTTCGGCTTATGGCTGAGGTGGTTCATCTCGGTGTGACTGAGTTTGGATAATCGGTGGGACCGAGATTACTTATGAGTGTATATTGTAGGGAAGGTTGCTGATAGTTTAAGGAGATATATCACTAAGCACTTGAGCAACCAGATCATCAACATAACCTCATCCCCTTTTGATAGTATTGGCTTTTCCTATGGACTCAATGTGATCTTGGATCACTAAACCAAAAATGGAGTCTTGAGCTTTTGCCAATGCTTGCCTTAGCATTTTGAGGGGTCCACTTCTTTAGTCCTTTTGCCATGCCAATGTGATTGGATTTCCTGAAACATACTTGATAAAGGCATTAGTCCAACCACAAAGTATGTTGTCATTAATTACCAAAACCACCCAGGGAGCAAATGTGCTTTCAGTGTGTGCCGCCGTGCATGTCCGGCTGATGCTCTGGCGCGCACAACGATCACAGGGAGGTGCATGAACGCGATGACGGGGTGCGGACGAGCTACAGAGACGCACTATGCAGGAGGGGCCGAGGGGCACAGAGGAGGAAGACGCCATGGCACGAACAGAGCGGGACGGCTACAGTTCGCCCCTGGGTGCACGACGACAAGCACCGACGGCGAAGCTGCTGGAGGGGGAGAAGGGTCCGTGGAGAGTTCGACAGCGAGGGGGGCTGCTAGACATGCCCGTGCTCGCTGAGACGCTGAGCAGAGGAGGGGCCCGAAGCAAACGACGGTCAGCTCGCGCCCACTGCATGCCAAATCGGTGGTCATCGCGCAGGCTGGCATGGAGAAAGTGCCAAAGGTTGGCAAATGTTGTCTAGTGGTAAATCCGTACATGGTAGGTCTCAACTACGGTGGTAGATATGTGAAAGGTGAAGTGGGTAAATGGTAAGTGTGCTGTGAAGTTTACTGCATCTAACTTAACCATGATGCAGTGATCACCGTTGGTGAGATTAGAGCCAAATAGAATGTCTAGGGAGCTTTGGTTAGGAAGGACTACAGTCCTGGGCAATTTGGTGTGATTTGGACCAAGGTTTAATATAGTTGCTTTGCAACTGCCAAATCTGGTCCAGAAATGAGAATTGGATGATGCACTCACACACTTAAGTGTTATGAGTTGACATTTGGTGGAGTGGGATTATTTGACCATATGGAGCTGCTGTAAAAAGCTCATGCCATTTGGAGTTACCAAAGTGGCACTTCCTTCACAAAGCTCCATTCTGACCAGAAACTAGAAGAATTTACTGAGGGTAAATGGATAACTGGATTGAGCCAATACTTGGTGGAGGGAGTATATGTAAATGTAAGAATGTCCTGGTAAATTTTCAGCTCAAATGAAGCAAGGTAAAATAGTGCTGCTTCACAAAGTGAAAATCTGACCAGAAACCAAGATTTGGAGTTGAGCTCACATAGATGATCTCCATGAGCTCAAATTTGGTGGGGGTTCATTATTTGGTCAAATGAAGGATGTAATCAAGTTTCAACTCATTTGGACATGCCTAGAATATACTTCCTTCACAAAGTTCCTTTTTGGACAGAAACTTTGGAAAATCACTGAAAAATAATTACTAGGCAAATGAGGTTGAATTTGTGCACAGGGCAATTATATGGACATGAAAAGATGTCCACAAAGTTTGAGGTCAATTGGGCAAATATAAATAGCACTTGCTTCACAAAGAGCCATTTAGGGCAGAATAGGAAATTGATTATTGGAGGATTATTTTTGAACATGGCAATGAAATGTTTTGCCATATTTGAGCAAGATAGGACCCAAACAATTTATGAGAATTATTTGGGAATTTTTAGAATGACAGAGATATAGGTTGCTTCACAACCTAGGACAAAAATAATTATTCCTTTAATAGAAAAGGAACATTCCCTAGAAAAAGAATAGTGGGTTGGGTCAAGGATGAAAATGATAGGGTCATCCAATGATTATGAGGATAGCAAGCCACTATAAAACCTAGGAAGATATGATCTTCCCAAGTTTCAAAACCACATAGCCACAGAAAAGCAAATAAAATCAAGAAATCCAAGAAAAATTAAAAGAAAAAGAAAATGGCAAAATCGAGGCTGTCACAAACCTTCCCCCCTTAAAGAAATCTCGTCCTCGAGATTTGTGTGCTTAGGTAACAAGTAAATATTCTGACTTGAAGAAACCGTTTCCAATCGGGTTTCCCCATTTATTCCCATATAATATTTCCACTAAATTTGATATGACTGACTGCCTTGATCTGGGGTGGTTTGATTTACCGTACGTGAAATTTTGACCGGGCTTGCCTGATATGCTCCTATTTATACTGTCTCAAATTTTTATTTTATACTGCTGACTTAGCTGAGGTCCGAAAGATTATTGTTCTGACATACATGTCCGTCTCGATATTGATCCTTGAGAGATATTAGTCTGTATCGAGTATCGAGAATATTCCACGGAGTTGGGAATACCTTCCCGTGGAACAAAGAATTCTCTTTTATCCAGGCATTATGTCGCTCGATTATATATGCATGCCTTATGGGTTCAAAACTGTGATGTGAACCATACCTGTTCTGTTGATGGACTCTGCCTTCTTGCAGGAGTGTCTGACTTATATTGATTGGCTTCACAGTCTCGAGTATCCGAAGGTTTGACTGTTGCTTGATGTGTCTGAATAGAAAAATGCACCAGCTCACTGGTTCTTTTATTTTTTCGGTATTTCCATGGGGATGACTGTCCGTGCGAGGCTTCGCTGAGGTCAATATATTGAGATGTCCTGGGTCAGGCTTGACACATTTGGGTATTCAATGCTGACCGTTCCGAGCATACTGTGGACTGAGCTGGTTGTCCTGATGCGAGATCCTTACTGCATTGTCGGTCTTGATCCGCCATTATTATTTTCTGTATCTGGATTTTTAACTAAAAGACTGGGCATTATATATCCCTGATTATTTTCGCGACCCTGAATACTGTCATATGCAATATTCTGACATCATACCTTTGTTCCGACTGATTCTCATTTCTGTCTTAACCATTGAAGACTTGACATTTGAAATAATCTGTCGTATGCTGACAATTTATTTTTTAATCTCTTGTACGAGTGTCGTACTAAAGAAGACTGGGCAGCTTGCACTGGAAACCCCGGGATATCTTGCTGAGGAAGACTGGATAGCTTGTGCTCGAAGCCTTTGATGGATAGCTCGCTGAGGAAGATTGGGTATCGTACCTCAGAAGCTTCCCCCCCTTAAAAAACTTACTAGGGAAGATTTGGTATCTTATGCCAGAAGCTTGTGCAATATCTTATTGAAGAGTACTGAATATCTTGCACGAAAATCCATTCATAGCTTACTGATGCAGACTGAGGAATCTTGCCTTGTACGCTTTGCTGATAAATTGTGAAAAAGGACTGGACTGATTTTCTTTGTGAACGGAATAACATATATTCTTGTCATTCCGACTGCTGATTATTTATATGACAAGAATTGTCTGACCGTCCTTGCGGAATTCATTGCATATTTGGACTGACTTCTGGGTGTCGCGCGTATTAAATCTGACTCATGGCTGAATCAATAAGTGTGTACGGACCATACCTTTAATTGCATGTTGGACTTAGATCCAATTTTGTTCTCCTGCTGCAATAATGGTGGATCTCTGACAGGTACTTGTTTCTGACAGTCTGCGCAGAATATAATTTGTACCCAGACCGGATGTGTGCAGTACAATGCCGGCGGGTGAGAATCTCATTGCTGTTAGCTGAGTGCCTTGGTGTATATTTTTACTTCTCACTACTTCTTCTGATACGGTGTGTTGATGAGCAATTTCCATAAGGGGGTAACATCGAAGATTCAAAACAAAGAAGCACGAAGAAACAAGCGATTGCACAAACCACACAACAAACAAGCTAAATAAAGCACACAACAAACAAGCTACATAACTACTTCACACATGCATAAACAAGCACACACAAGAATAATACGACAACAGATGCACATGCACTACACGCGGGACTACACCCTATGCTTGAGAAAACGCTCGGGAGCTGACGAAGTAGCTAGCGGGACGGCTGACTTCGTAACTCCGGATGGACGAGGTGGAGGGGTTTGAGAAGCTGGCGGAGACTGAGGTAAGGTGGCACCAAACAATCTCCTGGCTCGGATGGCATCTCGTACTAACTCGGAAATCAGAAGACACTCGGCCGTCATGTAACGAGACATGGCGAGGATAGCCGGGTCATCTTGAGGGTTGACAGAAGGAAACTGAATTCACATAGGATTCTCGATGATGGTGGGATAATTTTGATAAGCACGGTTCTCTTGCACCATGCTCTCTTGATGACGAAGACCGGTGATTCCTGCCATTACGACAAGCTGAACGACACGCTTAAGAGTACCGCTGTAACCACCATGGAAACTATAGGTGCGCTTACCAACAGGAATCGGGGATGATTGATGAACATGAGCAACATATTCCAGAATTCTTCTTCCGACAGAAAACTGGAATACTTGATATTGGGGTGGATCTTCGAGGGGGCAAATGCTACGCCACATGTCTCCAAGGAGGGTGGCACAGCTGAGAGGTGTAGGTGTGGGACTGGACTCAATAGGAACAGTGCCGGAAACTCTGGGGAGGACACTGAAATCATGGAAGTTGACCGTCATCTACGCACTAAACAGGGGTTAGCCGTAACCGAATAAGACTATATGCAGCAAACAAATGCAATAACCAAAGGCAGCAAGTAAGGGCAACAACCAGACCCTATACTACCGTTTTCTAACGTTCCAGCGAACTAAGACGCTCTACAGCCAGACCTTCTCTAATACCAAGCCTGTGGCACCCCGGCTCAAAGAAACCGGAACGCCCTGTATTCCAGCCCAGAGATCGAGGTGAAATCGCTGGAATACGGAACTGCTTAGCATAGAACAAACCAACTTTCTATTACAACACGAATATGGATACAATGTATCCGATATTACAATGAATAACACCGGCACAGCGACACTACGCCAACCACAGTTGCTCTATGAAGCAGAATAACAACTCGAGGCAGCGGAACCTCTACTGGCAGCGGAACAACGAACAGCGATGATGGACTCCAATCCGTAGGGACTCTGGCTGGAACGTTTATCCTAGCTCGTGAACACATGAACCACACCAAAACAAGCAAGCAATCCAGGCACGACCTGCAAACTGGCATGACACGCCAGGTCAGTACATTGAATGTACTTGCAAGCTCACAATAAACCAAAAGCAATCAAGACGAACAACATCATGGCATTAGAAGGTTAATTCAATCATGAACATGATACTAACCGAACAACATGACATGCACAACTGAACATGATACAACTAGAACAAGCATAACATGAGCATACAAACATGATGATACTACATGCAACATGATGATACTAACATGCACCAACTTACTCTACTGGGGTTACCTCGTAACCCTCACATGCACAAACTTACCAACATGGACATCACACGATCATCTCAGGATCAAATCAAGCTTGGTATAAACAATACCATAGTAATCAATAAATGACCAAAAGGAGCTTGACCTTTACCATTGACTCTCGCATAACATCCCTAATATCCAACAACTCGGCATCCTCGATACCACCGTGATCATCTCACGATCACATCCAACAACTCGGTATCCTCGATACCACCTTGATCATCTCACGATCACATCCAACATCTTTCTCATCATCGAACCGGGGTTGTTGTTATTAAGCACATTATTATTATTACTGTTGACTCACGGTGTGACAGACACGAACTGGGCCCTTATCGTGGGCACGATTATCGATAGATTAAGACACACACTCTGAAGAGGTAGCGCACTGTACCCACACTACGGAACCCGTGGCCTCGCACTCCCATTCGGGTGGACCAACGACGTTCTGACAAAACCGTCCTACTGCCATGACACTCTCTCGGCCACTCTGACTCCCCACTGGGCTAGTCCTAGGTGGCCCCATGTCTACCAAAGACACAACGACCACCGTCGTGGCCAAACGGTCCCAAATGGGGATCCAAGCTCAAAACAACAATAACAACGGGCACACAAGGCTTATGTCCGCCTACCTGATCAGGGTAGCGCGCGCCCATAACCTTCCCTCATCGGAGGCACCGGCGAGAGGCATGACAATAGACCCATTTAGGGCCTTCCCATAAAGGCAAATGTGGCTGCACTAGAGCAAGCTCGATTTGGTGGCACCATGACTTAGCCAACAGTTGTTCAAGTTCATTTTAAGTCTAGTTAAACTTGAATGCAAATGATGCTGAGCCATAATAACATGTTGCAACTACAATGCATGAGCATGATATCCACATGATCATGGAGGTGCAACATAAGCATCGAGCATAACCACAATGAAATATTTAACCAAATAAGCATGGCATACTGACTAGCATGAATATCACAAGTATAACGCTACTCATGGCATACATGACTACTAGCATCATAAATAAATACCACTAAAGAACATAGCAAGAACACTACCAAGTAATCATGTAACTAACTAGTTGTAACGGAACATGCATATCACGGTACTCGACAGACAACAAGCATGCAACAGATGAGCATTACTACTACTAGCATGTACTTCTACTACCAAGCATAACATGTGAACATGATACTAACAAGTAGTACGAGATAACTAGAAGCATCTGAACATAGCATGAAAGTGAACATGAAACCACGAGCATAAACGAAACCACGACAATGGTAGCAAACAAGCAGACATATAACATCAAACTTTTATTAAATATTCAAGTTGAAAACCATGGCTACTGCATGGCTATCATGCAAGAGGCTATTGTGGCTTGCCTGGGGTGACGGAGACTCCGGGAAGAAGTGCGGTGAAGCCTCAGAATGAAACGCCGAAACGCTTCTCTCTCGGAGGGGGCTGATTAGAGGCAAGGGCATAATGGTCATTTTCATAGTGTGAACACTTAGTGAAAACTGTACCAACAGAAAGAGCTCGACGAGACGAAGACGTGAGCTTTGGTTTCACCTGATTCAGAGTTACGTTTGAAAAGATATGAGGTGTTGAAGGAGAGGGACCAATCTGTGAATATTTCTACTATAAACAAGTCCCTGGCGGCTGAAACAGAAAGCGCATATAAGAAAATACGTTTCCAGAACAGGAAAACGTACTTTGGGTTGAAGAAGAAAGAAACTACGCTTTCAAAAATAGAAAACGTATTCTATGGAATATGTCTCCACTTAACAGACATGGCGACGCGGGGTCAACGCGCTGAGGATGACAAGCGGGGCCCACGTGGAGGTGGGGCCCGCCTGGCCTGGCCCAATCGTCTTCTTCCTCCCCTTCTTCTGTTCCTCGATAGAACAGAGGAGGCGGGGCAGGGGAACGCCGACGCCGGCCTGGCTGCCTCCGGCCACCTCTGGCCGACGCGATGGCACCAGCGGCCTTAGCGCGGAGCACCGCATCGATCCTGGCCATCTGCAGATGCCGGGGAAGGCCAGGGCTGCGGTGTCGCGCGGCAACAGAGAGCAAGGGAGGCGGCGGCCGGTCTATGGGTCGCGGCGACACGGGTTCCGGCTGTGAACCTAGGATGTGGGGAGGACCACTTGGAGCTTGGAGAAGACCCAGGTGAGGTCAGAAGGGAAGGTGACGGCCGGCATCGAGAAAATTTGGGCAGAGCCGAAGCGCGGTCATGGCGGAGATGGAGGAGCAGGAGAGCTCCTGGGGCTCGATGGAGTGGCTTGGAGGGGTCCTGGGAGTGAGGTGAGGCGAGTGAGGTGCTTGGAAGGGGCTTGGGTGGCCTTTATATAGGCAGGGAGGGGATGGCCGAGGGTGTGTGCCGCCGTGCACGTCCGGCCAACGCTCTGGCGCGCACAGCGATCACGGGGAGGTGCAAGAACGCGACGACGGGGGTGCGGACGAGCTACAGAGACGCACTGTGCAGGAGGGGCCGAGGGGCCCAGAGGAGGAAGACACCATGGTACGAACAGAGCCGGATGGCTACAGTTCACCCTTGGGCGCACGACGACGAGCACCGACGGCGAAGCTGCTGGAGGGGGAGAAGGGTCCGGGGAGTGTCCGACGGCGAGGGGCGCTGCTAGACATGCCCGTGCTCGCTGAGACACTGAGCAGATGAGGGGCCCGAAGCAAACGACGGCCAGCTCGCGCCCACTGCATGCCAAATCAATGGTCACCGCACAGGCTGGCATGGAGAAAGTGGCAAAGGTTGGCAAATGTTGTCTAGTGGTAAATCCTTCCATGGTAGGTCTGAACTACGGCGGTAGATAGGTGAAAGGTGAAGTGGGTAAATGGTAAGTGTGCTCTGAACTTTACTGCATCTAACTTAACCATGATGCAATGATCACCGTAGGTGAGATTAGAGCCAAATAGAATGTCTAGGGAGCTTTGGTTAGGAAGGACTAAAGTCCTGGGCAATTTGGTGTGATTTGGACCAAGGTTTAATATAGTTGCTTTGCAATTGCCAAATCTGGTCTAGAAATGAGAATTGGATGATGCACTCACACACTTAAGTGTCATGAGTTGACATTTGGTGGAGTGGGATTATTTGACCATATGGAGCTGCTGTAAAAAGCTCATGCCATTTGGAGTTACCAAAGTGGCACTTCCTTCACAAAGCTCCATTCCGACCAGAAACTAGAAGAATTTACTGAGGGTAAATGGATAACTGGATCGAGCCAAAACTTGGTGGAGGGAGTAGATGTAAATGTAAGAATGTCCTGGTAAATTTTCAGCTCAAATGAAGCAAGGTAAAATAGTGCTGCTTCACAAAGTGAAAATCTGACCAGAAACCAAGATTTGGAGCTGAGCTGACATAGATGATCTCCAAGAGCTCAAATTTGGTGGGGGTTCATGATTTGGTCAAATGAAGGATGTAATCAAGTTTCAACTCATTTGGACATGCCTAGAATATACTTCCTTCACAAAGTTCCTTTCTGGACAGAAACTTTGGAAAATCACTGAAAACTAATTACTAGGCAAATGAGGTTGAATTTTGGCACAGGGCAATTATGTGGACAGGAAAAGATGTCCACAAAGTTTGAGGTCAATTGGGCAAATATAAATAGCACTTGCTTGACAAAGTGCCATTTAGGGCAGAATAGGAAATTGATTATTGGAGGATTATTTTTGAACATGGCACTAAAATGTTTTGCCATATTTGAGCAAGATAGGACCGAAAAAAATTATGAGAAATATTTGGGAATTTTTAAAATGACAGAGATATAGGTTGCTTCACAACCTAGGGCAAAAAGAATTATTCATTTAATAGAAAAGGAACATTCCCTAGAAAAAGAATAGTGGGTTGGGTCAAGGATGAAAATGACAGGGTCATAGGATGATTATGAGGATAGCAAGCCACTATAAAACCTAGGAAGATATGATCTTCCCAAGTTTTAGAACCACATAGCCATTGAAAAGCAAATAAAATCAAGAAATCCAAGAAAAATTAAAAGAAAAAGAAAAGGGAAAAATCTAGGCTGTCACACTCAACGCCCGATGAGGAGATCCAGGAGACTACTCTCCCCGGCACGGGTGAGAGTCGTGACTGGATTATGTACTTTGACGGGGCTTTCTCGCTGCAAGGCGCCGGTGCTGGTGTGCTGCTCGTTGCACCCACCGGAGAGCACCTCAAGTACGTGATCCAGATGCACTTCCCCAGGGATGTATCAACAAACAACACTGCCGAGTATGAGGGACTGCTCGCCGCTCTCAGGATCGCAGCGGACCCCGGGATCAAGAAGCTCATCGTCAGAGGAGATTCACAGCTTGTCGTCAGGCAAGTAAACAAAGATTACCAGAGCCCATTGATGGAAGCCTACGTGGACGAAGTAAGGAAACTAGAGGAGCATTTCGACGGTATACAAGCTGAACACGCCCCCCGAGCGGAGAATGACATCGCCGACTGCGTGTCGAAATGCGCCGCCCTCAAAATACCTGTGGAACCAGGTATATTTATGCTCCGATTATTTCACCCATCTGTTGAACCATCGACTGAGCCGAGCAAGCGATGGAAATCAAGCCCCGGCAAGTACTTTCCTGCCAAACCCATAGGGGTGGCCGGCAAAGGTGTTGCCGGAGATGCAGAGCCTGTCGTGGGGCAACAGACTCTGGCGGGGCGTCAAGCCCTAGTCGTAGAGGCAGTCGCTCCCATAGCAGAAGAAATGCCTTTGGACCTTGCCGTCGAGCCCCATGCTCCGGCATGGGCGCATCATACCGTCCAATTCTTCCATACCGTGGAACTTCCTGAAGAGCAGGAAGAAGCGGAGAAAGTAGCCTGTCGGTCCGCCATGTACCAGTTCGTCGATGACGACCTGTACAGGAAAAGATCGAACAGCGTGAAATTTAAGTGTATCACCCGGGAGGAAGGACTGGAGCTGTTGGCAGAGATACATGGAGGCATATGTGGCTCCCACATAGGGTCAAGAGCCCTTGTCGGCAAGGCATTCCGGCACGGTTTCTTCTAGCCCACTGCCCTCCAGGATGCAACGACACTAGTAACCAAGTGTGAAGCGTGTCAGTTCCATTCGAAGAAACTTCATCAACCAGCTCAAGCTCCCCAAACAATCCCTCTCTCCTGGCCATTCTCGGTCTGGGGGATCGACATATTGGGCCCTTTCCCCGTGCTATTGGGGGCTTTGAGTACTTGTACGTAGCAATCGACAAGTTCACAAAGTGGCCGCAGGTGGAGGCAGTGAGGAAGGTGACAACACAGTCGGCCGTCAAGTTCTTCAAGGGCCTAGTCTGCCGTTTTGGTGTACCAACCAGAATTATCACCGACAATGGTACGCAGTTCACAAGCAACACCTTCATGCAATATATGCAAGACCTCGGCGGCAAAGTCTGTTTCGCTTCTGTTGCACATCCACGAAGCAATGGCCAGGCAGAAAGGGCAAATGCTGAAGTACTTCGGGGCCTCCGGACAATGACTTTTGACAGGCTACACAAGTGCGGAAAGTGCTGGATCGAAGAATTGCCGGCGGTTCTTTGGTTGATCAGGACGACACCAAATCGAGCCACCGGACAAACACCCTTCTCCCTCGTTTATGGGGCGGAGGCAGTTCTCCCCACAGAACTCACATGCAGGTCACCCCGAGTGCTCGCTTATGATGAGCTTGAGCAAGAGCGACTACGGCAAGATGACGCAACACTCCTCGAGGAAGATCGTCTTCAGGCGGCTGTACAAGCAGCACGCTACGAGAAAGCCTTGCGCCGCTATCATAGCCGCAAGGTTCATGCCCAAAGCTTTGAGGAAGGCGACCTTGTTCTTCGGCACGTTCAGTCGGCCAAGATTTCCAACAAGTTGACGCCGAAGTGGGAAGGCCCTTATCGGGTAATACGAGTCACCAGGCCTGGCGCAGTCTGCCTGGAGACCGAAGATGGGATCCCAGTGAGTAACTCCTGGAACATCGAACATCTTCGCAAGTTTTACCCGTAAGGCACGGTTGCCGGGCCTCCAGGCAAGCCACCCTTTTGTACAAGCCTTGCCGGCAAGGCATGTAACCCTTTGTACAAAGCCATGCGCAGACCCTGAGCATAAATAAATGAAGCGCTGGCGCCCTAAGTTTTAGCATGCATGCTAGGTTGAGTATCTTTCTCTATTAGGGTTGATAGTGCTTAAACGGCGGCTAACCCCTAGCATAGAGGTCGAGTTTGCGTCTCTCTATTTCCTTTCTGTCCTCTTGATTCACAGGATCCATGGACGTCCTTGCTGAACCATTTGAAAGGAATGAGGCGGGCCGACGCTTCGACCCCGGCAAGGCTAAGGTTGCCGGGGGCTGCATGACCAAGGGTCAAACCAAGGCAAGACAAGGTTGCCGGGAGCTACGAGATGCAGATAAGTCTTCCCCCCCCCCCC
>LR738714.1:131424907-131435186 GCA_902687465.1 Secale cereale
CCCCCCCCCCCGCTCCTTTCTTCCGTATGGAACTTGAACGTACGAGGCTTTGTTCGCTTCCATGCCAGCGTGCTCCCTTCTTTCCTTTTGTCCAACAAGCTTTGTCTTGGACCGGGGCTGGGTAGTAGCGTGGTGGGAAGGGAGCGGGTGAAGGGCCTGACCCTACCCTGTTACTATTCCCGCCAAAGGCGCGAATACAGTTATGAGGCGGGGAAGGAACGGCAAGGCTTGTTGCCGGGCACGTTGCTTATCTTAAGATAAGAAGGATCCGTTCCTTGGTGTGCCTCTTGCCCGCGCAGAAGCAAACCCAACAAACATCCTTCTCTTCATAAATACGTTGTAAACAAGTACAATTCGTACAGAATGCATACATGAGCAAGGGGTTTACATGATTTAAATCTTACAAAGGCCCGTAGGCTTAAAAACTAAAAAGAGATAAGATGCTCGTGATCCCTTTCTTGTCCCTCTCCTCAGGAAATGGAACAAGATGGCGAAGGGCAAAAGAAGCGCCTAGGCGAAGCGCAAGCAGCAGAAAGCATCGAGAGAACATCCCGGCGGCCGTCCCAAAGGAGGCTGACGATGATGGCGCCTGGAGAAGAGCCAAAAGATGGAGCAGCGGGCCGGCGATGCGCGGGTTGACGCCCGCGTACTCCGACATGATGACCAACGCCCACCATCTTCGCCTTCTCCACCTCCCAACGCCAGTCGCCCAAGGAGGCGACCCCGAGAAGTTTGAGGAGCTGGCGGTGCAGATGATGGTGCTGCCAGCACCGCCCAGGGACGGCGTATTCGCCGCCTAGTCGGACCCGTCATCCTCCTGCCCGCCGCCCTCGTCATCGCTGCCGCTGTCCTCCCCATCGCTCTCGCTCGAGGAGGAGTTTCCGTCGTCGGTTGAGCTCTCCACACAGCACCCTAGCATGCCTCCCGAGCGCCCGAAGACTTTGACGGAGAGCAGATTTCTCTCCGCCAGCCTGAAGGAGAGGACGTGCCCCTTCACCAAGTAGTGGGCGCGCGCGAGGGCTTCCACCCCCGGCGGAGAAGCATCACGTGAGGGGTGGGAAACCTGGTGTCTACCCACATGGCGCCAGGGCAACATCCCTCCATGTGAAGCCTCAGCCTTGGTGGTTGGTCGACCTCCAACGCCCTCGTGAACGCTCTAGGAAGGCGGAGGTGACTGCGCGGCGGCTCGCGCGGCTGTACGATGAACTCCAACGCCGTGTCCTTGACATGGCCGCGTAGGGAGGCAGGAGGAGACGACGACGTCGCGGGTGTCCCCCGACCCTGTCTGCCTCTGCCTCGACCGCCTCAATGGCCGCGGCCCCGGCCAACGCTTCTGCCTCCAGCATGCCCCCCATCTGAGGCATCTGGCTCCTCTTTGACTACCGCCGCCCTCTGGCGGGAAGATGACCTGGTCGCTTCCGCGGAGGAACGGCCACGACCGCGCCCTCTCGGCATACCTTGGGGAGGGAAGGAATCAAACACGAAGAAGATGGGTGGAGAGGTGAGATGTGCCGCTCCTCTCCTCCCCTCTTTATAGAAGGGCGACCGCCCGAATCAACCAGTCCAAACAAAGGAATGAGGGAACAGGACTGACCCGCTACTCCAATCGGCGGCGTCCCCCCCCTCAGCATTAATGCCCACGCCCTCCGCTTGCCCTCCCCGATGCATGAGGGATACATGGCGAGTGGATCGGGAGTTGGGTGATGCGTGGTATGGCCGTTTCGCACCCCCGTGATCGCGAGGCGACCCGAGTCCACTTAGTAAATGGGCCGCGCCCCCCCCCCCCCGACTTCCTCTATTCTTTAGGAGGAGGGCGCGAACCACCTCTTTACTATTTTTGGAACCACAAGATGACGCAAGCACACTGCGGTCATCCCATGCACGACCCCCACGTCAGCGCAGATCATGGGGAAGCGCAACCATCGAAGGAGTAACTGTGGTAAAGGGAATCCAACTTGACTGCCCGCGCATCATTGTGGGCCTAGCCCAACAACGCGTTGCGCTTATGAATGGCCCAGGCCCGGGGGCTCCTGTCGGTGTCCAAAAGTAGGGGCGCTCTTTTTTACCCCTTACTTGTGCACGGGCAGTCAGAGCCATGCTAGTGGCCGAACATAACAGGGCAGAAGGAGGAAGCCAGGAACAAAGAGTTACCAGAACAAACGCCAAGACAGACAGCACGAGAAGATCAAGCCAGGAGACAGGCTCCACTGACAAGGACTCTTGCCGGGGCGGCCTGCGCACCGCCCGACAAGGGCTTTTGCCGGGGTGATCCACTCAGACGCCTCCGTCGCAGCCACCCTTGAAGCCTATGGACTCCAATGATACCAACAACGTTAGAGCCAAGGCTCGGGAAGCGCCCACGTGATGGCATACACATCTTTGTGAAGACAAAGATCTATGACTCCCAAGATGAGAACCAGAAGACATGGCGATCACGAGGTTCCTTGCCGAGGATGCCTGCGAGGCCCCGGCAAGGCTCCTTGCCGAAGACACCCCAAAGCCCCGGCAAGCCTCTTGCTGCAAGGCACTCACAGAGGCCCCGGCAAGACCCTTGTCGGGAACAGAAGCAAGTGTGTGGGAAGCTCTTGCCGCAGCGTCGCCGCCCCAGCTCAACGGCCGACCCGCTGGCCCAGGCAGGCACCCACATGGCGATACGTGGTTCCTGGGCCAGCTAGCCAAGCACCTGCATGGTGGCTTGCGGATCTTCGTGAAGACCCTACCTGCATGGTGGCCTGGATGCATGTCGCGACCAGACAGAGCGGCCACAGATGGGACGGGCTTCTTTCCCGTCCCCGATAAAGTAAATAGACACCTAAGCAGCGCATTGAATGCGCCTTGTCCCCTAATGGCGTGGGATAAGCCTATACACTGTGCACCTTTCCACCTCCTGTGTGCCACTCTGGCAGCCCCTTTAGACTATAAAAGGAGGCCCGCGGTGTACTGGAGGAGGATTGGGATCCTAAAAAGCTGGATAGGCACCGTAGCTAGCTCAAGAACTCAAGAACACTCAAATATACACCAAAGCAGGACTATGGTATTACACATCCTCGCGGCCTGAACCTGGGTAAACGATCGATGTGCTGACTCTTAGACCTGCTCTTTGCACAGCTTCGCACCCGCCAACCATAGAAGGGATTCCAGTGATCCCATAGGTGTCGTTTCGTACTGACATTCTCACCCTCACAGATGACTTAAGTAGATATGGGTATGTCTACTTAATGAAACACAAGTCTAAGACCTTTGAAAAGTTCAAGGAATTTCAGAGCGAGGTAGAGAATCAACATGACAGGAAAATAAAGTTTTTACGATCTGATCATGGAGGAGAATATTTGAGTCACGAGTTTGGCACACACTTAAGGAAATGTGGAATTGTTTCACAACTCACGCCGCCTGGAACACCTCAGCGTAATGGTGTAACCAAACGTCATGATCGCACTCTATTGGATATGGTGCGATCTATGATGTTTCATACCGATCTACCACTATCATTTTGGGGTTATGATTTAGAGACTGCCGCATTCACTTTAAATAGGGCACCGTCTAATTCCACTGAGACAACACCATATGAATTGTGGTTTGGGAAAAACCTAAGCTATCATTTCTGAAAGAGTTTCCCTCGAAAGAAGTATGTGGGAGGAAAGTAGAACTTGATGAGGTAATTGTACCCTCTCTTGAACCGGAGAGTAGCGTAGCACAGGAAGATGTTTCTATGGTGCTTGCACCGACTAGAGAGGAACTTAATGATGATGATCATGAAACTTCGGATCTAGTTGCCACTGAACTTCGTAGGTCCATGAGGACACGTTCCGCACCAGAGTGGTACGACAACCCTGTCCTGGAAATCATGTTGTTAGACAATGGTGAACCTTTGAACTATGAAGAAGCTATGGCGGGCTCGGATTCCAACAAATGGCTTGAAGCCATGAAATCAGAGATAGGATCCATGTATGAGAATAAAGTATGGACTTTGGTGGATTTACCCGATGATCAGCAAGCCATAGAGAATAAGTGGATCTTTTAGATGAAGGCTGACGTGGATGGTAATGTGACCGTCTACAAGGCTCGACTTGTCGCTAAGGGTTATCGATAAGTTCAAGGAGTTGACTACGATGAGACTTTCTCACCCGTAGCGATGCTGAAATCCGTCCGAATCATGTTAGCAATTGCCGCATTTTATGATTATGAGATCTGGCAAATGGGCGTCAAAACGGCATTCCTTAACGGTTTTCTTAAAGAAGAATTGTATATGATGCATCCGGAAGGCTTTGTCGATCCTAAGAATGCTGGCAAGGTTTGCAAGCTCCAGCGCTCCATCTATGGGCTGGTGCAAGTGTGACGCCCCGAGACCGATGCGCCAGGTGTCAGCCAGTTTTTCGTCATCGTTGCCATGTCTTCTGCTTGCGTGTTGCATTCTGCCATGTCATCATGTGCATTTCATCATCATGTTTTCAAAACTTGCCGTCGTTCGGGTTCACCAGTTCTCTCTGTTGTCCGTTCTGAGTCCAGACAAACTCGCACGCGCCCGCGGCACCTCCGAATATTTATTTTATAAGTGGCCAGAAAATGTTCTCGGAATGGATAAAACTTGGCGTGTGGTCTTATTATAGTGTAGGTAGACCGCCTGTCAAATTTCGTCGCATTCGGAGTTCGTTCGATAGCCCAACCGATAAACATATAGCGGCACTATAGCCGGATAAACGTCGGAAGTTTCGGTGTTCCGAGACAGTCGCCGGGCCCCCCTCTCTCTCCCTCTCTTCTCAGCCCAATCACTCTACACAGCCCACATTTACCCCTCGATTGCACGCCCGAAACTTACCCGGACCCGACCCATGCAGTCATTACCGATGGATCCGGAACATCCCCAAACATTCCTAAAATATCTCCGTTTTCTCTTTTGGACTCCCTAGCATATTTTTCTCGACCACCCGATCTAAAACGGCTGGTCCGATTCAACCCTCTTTTGGACCCCTACTATATATAAACAAACCTCCAATTTGTTTTAGGCTGCAACCCTAAAATCTAGGCAGCTTGTCCCATCCTTCCTTGTCCCCGCCGCCACTCCACCGAATCCCCCTAGGGATCCTCCCGATTCAACCGGAGCTAACCAGCGCCAGACACTTCTCGCCATCGATCCAACCCGCAGCCAGCCTCCACCTTCAACATCCAACCACCGAGCGTCTCGGCCACCTCCTTCCTCGTGTCCCTACCCTGAACTAGCGCGCTCGTGCCCGAGGCCTGCTCTGCCCTGAGCGCCACCCCTCCTCCCGTTCCCGTCGCTGCCCGCGCCGAGCCGCAGCTCACTGGAGTACCGAGCGGCGTCGAAGTCCCCTACAACCCCTTGCTTCTCCCTTTTCTTCCGCGAGCTCTTTTCCTCCCTCACGCATCTCGCCGCCTCTCTCTGTTTCAACAGAGAACTAAGCCGCCATGGCCTCTGCCCGTCCAAGCCCCGCCGCGAGCGTCGCCGGATCCGGCCTCCGCGTGCCGCGCCACCGACGGATCCGTGAAGACCGGCTGTGGATCTGCCCGTTTCCCCTCGCCTCTTCGCCGGAGTCCACCGCCAGGAGTCGCCGATGCAAGTCCCTCGCCATGGCCGCCCACATGTAGAGCTGCCCGCATCCGCACACTCCTCTCGATGGAACTGCTCGAGCTCACCGACCCGCCGCTTCTCACGCCTGCCGACCCCACCACCTCGCCTTCGGCTGCCGCCGTCTTCTTCCCGGAGGTCCGCCGTCGCGCCCCACTTCCTCTGCTTCGAGGAAGAGCCAGGTATTTGCATTGACCGACTCCAGGTTGACCACACCCGCGTGCACGTTGTGCTGCAGCTGCTTCCCCCATCGGCCCAGAACCACCGAGCCAAGCCGGCCTGCTACACTGACTCGGCCTCGGCCCATGGGTGAGCAGCCCCGCTGCTTTGTTTCGGGCCAGATCCAGAATTAGGCCCGATACATGTTTTTTTTCATAGGATGGATTTATCCATTTATCCGGAAACCGTAATACATGTTTCGGGCAAGTGGGAGACTGTTGGAAATATGCCCTAGAGGAAATAATAAAATGGTTTTTATTATATTTCCTTATTCATGATAATTGTCTATTGTTCATGCTATAATTGTATTAACCGGAAACCGTAATACATGTGTGAATACATAGACCACAACATGTCCCTAGTGAGCCTCTAGTTGACTAGCTCATCGATCAATAGATGGTTGTGGTTTCCTGACCATGGACATTGGATGTCGTTGATAACGGGATCACATCTTTAGGATAATTATGTGATGGACAAGACCCAATCCTAAGCATAGCACAAGATCATGTAGTTCGTTTGCTAGAGCTTTTCTAATGTCAAGTATCATTTCCTTAGACCATGAGATTGTGCAACTCCCGGATACCGTAGGAATGCTTTGGGTTATCAAACTTCACAACATAACTGGGTGACTATAAAGGTGCACTACGGGTATCTCCAAAAGTGTCTGTTGGGTTGGCACGAATCGAGACTGGGATTTGTCATGCCGTATGACGGAGAGGTATCTCTGGGTCCACTCGGTAATGCATCATCATAATGAGTCAATGTGACTAAGGAGTTAGTCACGGGATCATGTGTTATGGAACGAGTAAAGAGACTTGCCGGTAACGATATTGAACAAGGTATGGGGATACCGATGATCGAATCTCGGGCAAGTAACATACCAATGGACAAAGGGAATTGTATACGGGATATATTGAATCCCCGACATCATGGTTCATCCGATGAGATCATCGTGGAACATGTGGGAGCTAATATGGGTATCCAAATACCACTGTTGGTTACTGGCCGGAGGGGTGTCTAGGTCATGTGTGCATGGTTCCTGAACTCGTAGGGTCTACACACTTAAGTTTCGGTAACACTAGAGTCATAATGAGAATTGTATGTGGTTACCGAAAGTTGTTCGGAGTCCCAGATGGGATCCCAAACATCACGAGGAGTTCCGGAATGGTCCGAAGGTGAAGATTTATATATGGGAAGTCCAGTTTTAGTCGTCGGAAGAGTTTCGGGGGTTATCGGTATTGTACCGGGACCACTGAAAGGGTTCCGAGGGGTCCACCGGGATGGGCTACCTGCCCCGAGGGACCAAATGGGATGAATATGGGTGGGTACCAGCCCTCCTAGTGGGATGGTGCACCCCCAAGGGGCCCAAGGCACCTAGGGAAACCCTAGGGGTGGGGGCGCCCCCCACCAACTTTGGGGTCAAGTCTCCCCCCTTGGCCGCTGCCCCCCTCTAGATGCATCTAGGGGGCCCGACCCCCTCTACCCTTCACCCTATAAATAGAAGGGGTGGGAGGGTGGCCGCACTCTTTCCCCTGGCACAGCCCTTCCCCCTCCTACACCTCTTCCTCCTCCGTAGTGCTTAGCGAAGCTCTGCCGGAGAACCACGAGCTTCACCGCCACCACGCCATCGTGCTGCCAGAGTTCTCCCTCAACTTCTCCTCCCCCTTGCTGGATCAATAAGTATGATACGTCCCCGGGTTGTACATGTGTTGAACGCGGAGGCGCTGTCCGTTCGGCGCTAGATCGGATCTTCCGTGATTTGAATCGCCGTGAGTACGACTCCATCAACCGCATTCTTTGCAACACTTCCGCCTAGCGATCTTCAAGGGTATGAAGATGCACCCCTCTCTCTCATTTCTAGCATCTCCTAGATTGATCTTGGTGACACGTAGGATTTTTTTTGAATTATGACTACGTCCCCCAACATCTATCCGATGTAATCTTCTTTTGCGGTGTGTTTGCCAAGATCCGATGAATTGTGGATTTATGATCAGATTATCTATGAATATTATTTGAGTCTTCTCTGAATTCTTATATGCATGATTTGATATCTTAGTAAATCTCTTCGAACTATCGGTTTGGTTTAGCCAACTAGATTGGTTTTTCTTGCAATGGGGGAAGTGCTTTGCTTTGGGTTCAATCTTGCGGTGCTCAATCCCAGTGACAGAAAGGGACATGACACGTATTGTATTGTTGCCATCGAGGATAACAAGACGGGGTTTTCATCATATTGCTTGAGTTAATTCTGCTACATCATGTCATATTACTTAATGAGTTACTCTGTTCTTTATGAACTTATCTCTAGATGCAGAATCGTTTCGGTCGATGTGTGGAGTAATAGTAGTAGGTGCAGGCAGGAGTTGGTCTACTTGACACGGGCGTGATGCCTATATTCGTGATCATTGCCTTAGATATCATCATTATTATGCGCTCTTCTATCAGTTGCTTGGTAGTAATTTGTTTACCCACCGTAATATTCGCTATCTTGAGAGAAGCCTCTAGTGAAACCTATGGCTCCCGGGTCTATTTTCCATCTTATAAGTTTCCGATCTACTATTATTCAATATTTTACTTTCGAATCTATAAACCAAAAATACCAAAAAAATACTTTACAGTTTATCCTTCTCTATCAGATCTCACTTTTGCAAACGACCGTGAAGGGATTGACAACCAATTTATAGCGTTCGGTGCAAGTTGTTTGATTGTTTGTGCATGTATTTGGCGATTTGCACGTTGTCTCCTACTGGATTGATACCTTGGTTCTCAAACTGAGGGAACTACTTACTCTCCCTTGCTGCATCACCCTTTCCTCTTCAAGGGAAAAACCAACGCAAGCTCAAGAGGTAGCGGGAAGAATTTCTGGCGCCGTTGCCGGGGAGATCTACGCCAAGTCAAGAGTCAAGATTTGTCTTGTGTCAACTTGCCAATTTCTGGTGCCGTTGATATCTACGTCAAATCAAGACATACCAAGTACCCTTCGTAAAACTCTCCTCTCTTGCATTTACATTATTTTCCATTCACCTCTCGTTTTCCTCTCCCCCACTTTGAAAACGATTTTAGAAAAGATTTGCCTTTTCTTCGCCCCTCTTCCGTTCATTTTTTTGTTTGCCCTTATGTCTTACTTGGTTTGTTTGCTCGTTTGCTTGGCATAATTGTGTTTATTCAAATTCAGAAGCAAAGAGAGTTATGGATCCTCATCCACTTGCTAATCTTTTTAAGAGATCCAAATATGATGAACCAATTGCTAGTTAGTTCAGTGCACTAGATTATCTTTATGAGGTTTTGCTTGAAATTCGTGAATCTAAAAATTGTGATGAAGTTTTGAAAGAAGAAATTTACAAAGTGGTTCATGATAGCTCCTTGATTCAAAAGCATGATTGCAATCATGTTATTATAAATTCTATTAATGTTAATTGTGTTAATTATATGCAAGACCCTAAGCTTGGGGATGCTAATTTTGCAATGTCCACTACTTGTTGCAATTATCATGATTGGGGTGATTCTTCTTATGATCTTGAAAATTTATTTAAGCCCCATGATGAATATAAGATTGATAATAATGTTTGCAATAATATTGAAAGAGGGTTTGAAAGAATGTCAACTTTTGATCCCACTACTTTGGATATTGATCAATCTTATGATTTTTTTTTATAAAAATGGGGTTGGAGAAGTAATGACTTTGTTTCATGTTAATCCCACTATTTTGAAAGAGTGTCAACTTTGCATGCATGTGGATCATGTAGAGAATATTTTATGTGAGAGCTATATTGTTGAATTTGATTATGATCCTACATGTAATTATTATGAGATAGGAAAATATGTTTGTAGGAATTTTCATTTTACTAAATGACCTCTCGTTATGTTGAGATTGCTATTGGCTTTTTCTTCTTCCTTCCATACGCTAGATCTTGCTTGTCTTGCTAATTTGTTTTACTATAAAATGCCTATGCAAAGGAAGTATGTTAGACTTAGATGTGATTTTGACATGCTATATGATGCTCTTTAATTTGTGCTTCAAGTCTTGTCTCTCATGTGAGCATCATTAAAATTATTAATGCCTAGCTAAAAGGCTTTAAACAAAAGTGCTTGTTGGGAGACAACCCAATATTTTTATTTTATGTTTTTCAATTTTCACACATTATTACTTCAGTAGTAATTGTGTTTTGGTGTTTTAATTAATGTTTGAACCAAGTAAGACCTTTGGGATGGCTTACGGTGATCGTTGATTTGATTTTGCTGAAAAAATGAAACTTTTGCGGGAAGTGCAGAAAATTCAATAATTCGCTGGAATGTGAAAACCTTCTAAAAATTTTACACGAAATTGATATACAAATTCCCCACGTCGTCCTAATTTTTCATATTTTTCGATTTACATAAGTAAGCGAAATTTTTAGATTGCTACAAACTGTTCTATTTTTGACAGATTGTGTTTTCTATGTGTTGTTTGCTTATTTTGATGAATCTATGGCTAGTATC
>LR738714.1:131435228-131459058 GCA_902687465.1 Secale cereale
GGGGGTGGGGGTATGAACCATGGAAAAGTTGGAATACAATAGATACACCAATATAAAATAAGAATAATATCACAACAATACCTTGAGTGGTTATTTGCTTTGTTTTACAAATGGAGCTCACGAGTTTTCTGTTGAGTTTTGTGTTGTGAAGTTTCCAAATTTTGGTTAAGGATTTGATGGACTATGGAATAAGGAGTGGCAGAGATCCTAAGCTTGGGGATGCCCAAGGCACCCCAAGGTAAAATTCAAGGACAACCAAGAGCCTAAGCTTGGGGATGCCCCAGGAAGGCATCTCCTATTTTGTCTTCGTCCATCGGTAACTTTACTTGAGGTTATATTTTTATTCACCACATGATATGTGTTTTGCTTGGAGCGTCTTGTATGATATGAGTCTTTGCTTTTTATTTTGCCACAATCATCCTTGCTGTACACACCTTTTGAGAGGGACACGCTTGAATCGTGATTTATTAGAATACTCTATGTGCTTCACTTATATCTTTTGAGCCAGGCAATTTTGCTCTAGCGCTTCACTTATATCTTTTTAGAGCAGGGTGGTGGTTTTATTTTAACCTCTTTTCACCAGCAAGTTTGAAATCATAGTTGAGTTATTTAATTGCCCAATATGCTTTATGTTCTAACTCAAGAGGCAGTTGACAAGCTTTTCCATAAAGCATTTTGTAGGGAGACATACCCATAGGATTTTTATATGCTGTTCTATAGGCCTAAAGTGCATCATCCAATTTCTTAGACCAATTCTTTCAAGACCTATTAATAGTATTTTGTAGTATTAATTTTATTTCTCTATTGCTACTAGATTGAGGATGATAGGGTGATGCAATTCTATGGTTAACATCATAATTAGCAAGCATTTTATGGGAAGTACCATGAATAAAGTGTGAACCACCATTAGTCATTAAATATCTAGGTACTCCAAACCTAGGTAAATAACTTCTTTAAGCATCATAATGGAAGTGTTATGATCAGCACTACTAGTTGGAATAGCTTCTACCCACTTATTAATGTAATCAACAACAACCAAAATATGAGTATACCCATTAAAGGAAGGAAAAGGTCCCATATAATCAAAACCCCAAACATCAAATGGTTCAACTGCAAGTGAATAATTCATAGGCATTTCCTGACGCTTACCGATATTACCAATTCTTTGACATTCATCACAAGATAAAATAAACTTATGGGCATCTTTGAAGAGACTATGTCAATAAAAACCAGATTACAATACCTTGTGAGTAGTTCTATCTCCCGCATGATGTCCTCCATAAGCTTCGGAGTGACATTTCCGTAGGATTTGTTCTTGTTCATGCTTAGTTACACAACGTCTAAGAGATAGATTATACTTGCTTCCAGAAGCTTTAATATTTCAATTGTTACCACTTTTTTCATCTTAGGATTCAAACGACGTTGGTGATCAACAACGGGTTTAGCATCAGGTTCCATATTAATCTTGTGCTGACATAGAGTGAGACTAATGCCCTTAAGATCATCAAGAGTATATCCAATAGCAGCCCAATGCTTCTTCAGAATTTTCAATAATCTTTCTTCTTCGTGTTCTGAAAGGTTAGCACTAATAAGAACATGCTATATATTTTTCTCATCAAGATAAGCATATTTCAAAGTATCGGGCAATTGTTTTAGTTCAAACACATGACCGCCTTTAGGTGGAGGAGGATCTCCTAGAGTTTCAATAGGCAAATTGTGCTTAAGCAGAGGTTGTTGTTCAAAGAAAATCCTATCAATTTCATTTCTTTCGTGCATGTGCATGTCATTTTCATGGTCTAGCAAATATTGTTCTAGTGGATCAGTAGGAGGCACGACAATAGAAGCAAGACCAATTATTTCATCTTTACTAGGCAATTCTTCCTTATGAGGTTTTATATTAAACTTGGAAAAATTAATTTCATGAGACTCATCACCAAAGCTAACACTGGCAATTTGTTTATGACAATCTATAGTAGCAACGACAGTGTTCAAGAAATGTCTACCAAAGATAATGGGACAAAAGTCATCTTGTGGGGAACCAAGAACTAGAAAATCAGTAGGATATTTCAGTTTCCCGCACAAGACTTCAACATCTCTAACAATCCCAAGTGGTGTGATATCTCTATTAGCAAGTTTAATAGTAACATCTATGTCTTCTATTCCAGCGGGTGCTATGCATCCATAATTTCTTGATATAAAGCAAAAAGGAATAGCACTTGTGCTAGCACCTAAATCACATAAACCATGATAACAATGATCTCCTATTTTTACTGAGACAACATGCATGCCAACAACCAGTCTATGTTTGTCCTTTTCATCAGGTTTGGCAATTCTAGCAGCTTCATCACAGAAGTAAATAACATGCCCATCAATATTTTCTACCATGAGATCTTTAACCATAGCAACACTAGGTTCTACTTTAATCTGCTCAGGGGGTTTAGGTGCCTTAATATTACTTTTGCGAACCACAGTTGAAACCTTAGCATGTTCCTTTATCCTAACAGGGAAAGGAGGTTTTTCCATATAATCAGTAGGTACAACTAGATCAACATTGTAAATGAAAGTTTCCTCTTTATCTATTACAGGTTCTCTAATTTCTTCTTTAATAGGGGCATGATATTTAAACCACTTTTCCTTAGAGAGATCAACATGAGTATCAAATGATTCACAAAAAGAGGTTACTATCTCAGAGTCAGGTCCATATTTAGTGCTAAACTTTTGAAAATCATTGATATTCATAAAAGATTTAACACAATCAAACTCAAGCTTAACATCTGACTCTTTACCTACGCCGAGTTCCCAATCTTCAGAGTTGTCTTTAATTCTTTCTAAGAGATCCCACCTAAATTCAATAGTCTTCTTCATAAAAGAACTGGTACAAGAAGTATCGAGCATGGATTGATCATTATGAGAAAGCCGAGCATAAAAGTTCTGAATAATAATTTATCTCGAGAGCTCATGATTGGGCATGAATATAACATTGACTTAAGCCTCCCCCAAGCTAGAGCGATACTTTCTCCTTCACGGGGCCAAAAAATATATATTTAATTCCGATCACGATGATCTAGATGCATAGATTTTTTTGGTGAATTCCAATTTCAATCGATTCTAATTCCAAGATCCAACATCATCGCATAGCCTATACCATGTCAATGCCTTTCCCTTCAAAGATAAAGGGAAAACCTTCTTCTTAGATTCATCTCCGGGTAAACCTGCAAGCTTAAATAATCCACAAATTTCATCCACATATATCAAGTGCATATGAGGATGTTCAGTTCCATCACCTGCATAAGGATTAGCTAGCAGTTGATCTATCATACCCGAAGGAATTTTATAACCAATATTTTCAGTAGGTGCAGTAGGTTGAGGAGCAAATAATTGTGCTTCTGATCGAGGTGAAGATACCTCGAACAAAACCCTCAAAGGATTGCTTTCCATAGTAACAAGTGGCAATAAATTTCAGTACGTAATAATAATTTTTCCTTACCAATTTCCACTTACCAAGAGCGCTTCACTCCCCGGAAACGGCACCAGAAAAGATTCTTGATTACCCACACATATAGGGGATCCATCTTAGCCCTTTTGATAAGTAAGAGTGTTGAACCCAATGAGGAGCAGAAGGAAATGACAAGTGGTTTTCAGTGAGGTAATGTCTGCAAGCACTGAAATTGTCAGAAACAAATAGTTTGATAGCAAGATAATTTGTAATGAGCAAGTAACGGTAACAGTAGATAGTATGCAGCAAGGTATCCCAGTCCTTTTGTGGCAAAGGACATGCCAAAACGGTTTCTTATAATAAGCAAAGCATTCTTGAGGAGACACAGTAATTTCATCCAGTCACTTTCACCATGATGGTTTGATTTGTGTTTGCTACTTTAATATATAATTTGATATGTGGGTGGATCGGTGCTTAGGTGTTGCTCTTACTTGAACAAACCCCCTACTTATGATTAACCCCCTCGCAAGCATCCACAACTACGAGAAAAGTATTAAGATAAAATCTAACCATAGCATTAAACATTTGGATCCAAATCGGTCCCTAATGAAGTAGCGCATAAATTGGGGTTTAAGCTTCTGTCACTCTAGCAACCCATCATCTAATAACTACTCCACAATGCATTCCCTTAGGCACAAATATGGTGAAGTGTCATGTAGTTGACATTCACATGACACCACTAAGGGATCACAACATACATATCATCAAAATATCTAACACATATCAAGTTCACATGATTACTTACAACAAGATTTCTCCCATGACCTCAAGAACAAAAGTAACTACTCACAAATGATAAACACGCTCAAGATCAGAGGGGTATTAAATACCATAATGGATCTGAACATGTAATCTTCCACCAAATAAACCATATAGTAATAACTACAAGATGTAATCAACACTACTAGTCACCCATAGGTCAACCTGTGTATTCGGTTTGGTTTATATGGTTTTTATACTTCAGTTTATACGGTTTTATACGTAGATCCAGTTTGGTTTCGGTTGCAACCGTTTGTTTTCGGTTCGGTTTCGATAATAACCAAATTAACCAAAGTTGGCGCGAATTTTTTATCGAGACCATGGTCTGGCTACATGAAGAAACAAATTTTGTATATATCCAATACAAGTATGGGGTACAAGCACAACCTAGTGACGTGTTTGAAGGAATTCTAGACAATTTATATTAGTACATGTCCAGTACAAGTGGATGAAGAAATTCTGGAATGAGAACATGTCTAGTACAAGCACCAGCACTCCAGCAGAACTATACATGGCACAAATCAAGCACACTAGAAGTCTAGAACAAATCAATATACTAATCTTCATTACAAGTTCATACTAAATTCTGGAGCATAAGCCGAGTACATAAAATTCTAGAACAACCAAGTTCAACACAACCAAAGTGTGCCCATGCCTTTGACATCTTGTTCCTTTTCTTGCTAGCACTGTCAGGTTCTGTTTCTGCTAAGGAACCTTGACCAACAGCATAACCAGCACCAAGGATGACACTATCAGCCATATGAAAAAACAAGTCAGGTAGTTTTTATTCAAATCAGTGACTAATAGTAGAGACAACATTGGAAAAAAAGAATTACTGGAAAACTACGTGTGTGTTCGCAACTGAGATGCTAGTGCTACTGCAAGTCATCATATCTACATGCGTGTTCGCTACTGAACAACTATTCTATGAGAGCGAATCAAAGATGAAAAAACAAAGTGCCTTACCATCCGGCGTCGGCGGCTCGTCTCTTGCTCCGTGGAGGCGTGTGCCAGTGCATGCGATAGAGGGCGGAGGTTAGCGACGCTGAGGATGGACGGCGGAGGTCAGCGACGCCGAGGACGGAGGGCGGAGGACAATGATGTCGATGCGTGCGACGAACGACTGAGGGCGGAGGATGGTGATGGCGGTGCGTGCGACGGAGGACGGGGGACGGAGGGGAGCGGATGGATGCGCCGGACGGCCGGAGTGTGACCTAGCTAGGGCACCGCCGCCATCCTGCTCTCTGCAGCTGTGTGTCTGTGTGTGTGTGTGTGGTGAATTGCTAGGGTTGAAGCCTCAAAGTGCGTTATATCCACTAGAGGGGGGGTTGAATAGGCGATTTTTATAAATTCGTCTGTGAGGAAATTCCAACTGAGGATTTTCCTAAGCGACGAACTACTTAGCAGCGGAAAAGTTACTCAAGTGCAAGATAGTAGCATGGTCATCATGATGAAATAAAAAACAAGCACATAATATAGGTAGCGTGTAAATAGGATAAGCAGGCTGAGGACTTATGACTGAAGAAATAGGGTTGAGAAAATTGAGAAAGTCTTCAGTCAAAGTCTTCAAACAATACAGATCATGTTCAACAACACAAGAATGAGTAAATGGAAGAGTTGAGGGAATAGAAGCAGTAAGCTTGATGAAGACAATGATTTGGTAAACCAGTTCCAACCGCTGCGACAGTTGTACGTTTGGTTGGAGCGGCTAGGTATTTAAACATGAGGACACACAGTCCCCGGACACCCAATCCCGGACACACAGTCCAGGACACCAAGTCATCACTGTATTCTACTTGAGCTAAGGCCACACAGTCCTCGCCCAATCACTCGTGGTAAGTCTTCACATGTGACTTCCAAACCTTCACAAACTCGGTCACCCGGCGATCCACAATTCCTCAGGAACAATCTCTTCAGTGATGCTCAATCACTTTGGGGTATTAGGTGTTTAGGTTTTTTGGGTTTTCCTCACTTGATGATTTTCGCTCAAAGTCCTCGGAGGATGGATTGCTCTAATGACAAGTTTCAGTTTCTCTCGGAGCAACCAACCAGCTACTAGTTGAGGGGGCGGCCATTTATAGCCTAGGGAGCAGCCCGACATGATAAGACATAAGTGCCCTTTAAATGATATGACCGTTAGGTAGGTGGATATTTTGGGATAGCTGGCTCATAGCACAACAACGGTCGGAATGTTGAGTATCAAATTCCTCAGGGCTATCATGTTCCTCACTTGTAGGAAATCTGCACTGGCGAAATCCTAACTCCTCAGTCAGAGCAAATTCCTCAGAGACCAGAAGAACACCATCTCTGTCACTAAAGAAATTGGCTGAACTGTATGAGATTTCCAATGGCTTCACTCGAAAGGATTAAGTAGTGTAGGCTTTGAGGTGAGCATCACTTGGAAATATGTTTCCTTAGTTTTTCCTCGACCCCCTTTAATAGTACGGTGTTTCCTATGAGTCAAGAAAGAGAAAATGAAACTACAAAAACAAAAGTCTTCACGCATCATAATCCTCGCATGATTATCCAGGTCTTCAAGGTCACACCAATTTCTTCACTTTCAAAATCTTCATTAAGTCTTCAGAAATCCAAAATCTTCAGTTGATGACATTCATTTTTAGGGGTCGATTTCTCTGTAAATATCAAACTCCTCATAGACATATAGACTTGTGTACACTCACGAACGCATTAGTCCCTTAACCTATAAGTCTTCAATACACCAAAATCACTAAGGGGCACTAGATGCACTTACAATCTCCCCCTTTTTGGTGATTGATGACAATATAGGTTAAGTTTTCAACGGGGATAAACATATGAAGTGTTAATAATGATGTTGAGGAATCACCATATAGAAGAACTCCCCCTGAAGATGTGCATAGTGAGGAATTTGCTTTTGAAGCAACGCACATTTGAAGAGTAGTATCATGGAGATCTCCACCTATATCTTGTAATTCATACACGCATTCAATATATAATTTGAAGAATTTGAAATGCATGATGAAATATGGCGACTGATGTAATTCATCATGCGTGCATTAACATATATGATGAATTAGCATGCAAAAGAACATATCGAAAGTATCAGACCACCATCGGTTTTAAGTTTACAACTTGGTCCAACAAAGTCTTCAAAAGAACGAGAGTTGTAACTTAGCAAAAAAATGCCCATATATAAAGACCCGCTTGAAGACTAACTCAAAGTTCTCCCCCTTTGTCATCGAATGACCAAAAGGGACAAAAAATGAGGACTAACGCCCCTAAAGAATATCACGAAGACGATGGAGGAGCGCCAGTGTTGTTGGGGTCGGTTGTTGGAGCAGGGCCCGCCGCAGTGTCGTCCAAATCTTCATACTCGTGTGTCTCGCGTGATGAAGAATATGAGCTGGCCACCAAGGAAGGGACTTTGACTTTCTTGAATTTCTTGGCTGGAGGCTGAGACCATCCAAAGTCTTCATTGAAGCCCATTTGCTTCAGATCTTCTTCACTGTGGAGGTTATACATAACAGCCCAGGTGCGACTGAAAACTTCGTGGAGGTAGTAATGGTTTTTCTTCACTGCAATATATGTCGTAGTCATGTTGTGAAGAATTGAACCAAACTACCTCTTGACCCATTTATGATTGCGAACGACCTTCTGGTGAAGACTGAGGAGAAGCTCACGACCAATCATCACCCATGGAGTTGTGCCTTGAGGATTTTTCTTTGAAGCATTGGCGGCAGAGTCATGAGTGGCAGAGTCATCATTGGTAGAGTAGGATGAGGCTTGGTGGATTTGACCATCCAATGGACGAATGCCTTCATCAATGATTGCAGCTTTGCCTTTTCCATCAACTGAAGAATATGTCCATTTGAGGACTTCAAGAGGAGGCAGATAGCTGAGATGATTCTAAAAGTCAGCCTTGTAATCAATAGAAGACCTTGTTCTGATGAATCTCATGATCCAGGGAGCATAAAGCTTCAGATTTAAAGGAGACAGTGCCACATTTGCCAGAGTCCTCATAAAGAAATCATGATAGTTGATGGGGATCCCATGCATGATATAGAACAGCAGATTCTTCATGATGCCAACGATTTCTTTATCATTTGAGTTGTGGCCTTTGATTAGACTCAAGGTCTTAGTCAGAATTCGATAGATACTCTGAGGCACATATAACAATTCCTTCACGAGGAATTTGGTTCTTGGTGCTTGACCAGGCTTCAGTGGTTTCATCAATACTAGCATATAGTGATCAGTGAGTTCAGGTTCATGATATACACACCGTGCACCTTCAAGGGGAGGACTGAGAGGCGGAGCCTGAAGCAATTCAGAGGCCGGTGCCTTGAAGTGAGTATTTTCTGTTATCCAGTCCAGCACCCAAGAGTTCACATCTTCAGCTTTTCCGGTGATGTGCAGTGTTGCATAGAACTAATGAACGAGCTCTTCATTCTAGTCGCATATGTCAGTACAGAATGAGAGCAATCCAGCATCGAAGAGAGTGCTGAGGACTGGTGTGAAGCAAGGCAAGGATTCCATATCCACATGAGGAATATGCTCATGGTCAAAGACTTTGTCCTTTCCAAAAAGCAGTGAGGAATGAAAGTTGGCTTGGCTGGCAATCCAGAAATCCTTCCTTCTAAGACGAGCAGAGGCATATGGATTGAAGTCAGTGAAGAACACATGCTCGTGGAAGAAGTCATCAGCCTTGAATTTTTGCTTCTTAGAGAATGGATCCTTCGGCTCGGCCTGAGGATTGTCAGTCAGTTTCATCACAGCCTCAAGAATCACAGGCTGAGGAATTTCTGTTTCTGCTTCAGCTGCAATTGGAGACTTCATTTCTTCAGCAGCTTTTTCATCAGCTCTAGTGCCTGGAATTTCTTCATGGACGGAGGGAGTAGTGCGAGGTTCTTCAGAGCCGTATGAACTTCAGTGCGGTCTGGGGACTGAGGAATTTGCTGCAACGGTGTGAACAATGGAGAATTGGGGTGCATACTGTCCCAAAAGTCATCGTTCATCATAGGAGTTGTGCTCCCAATGGTCACGTCTTCATCGTTGTCACTCATTTCTTCAACGCCAGCCTCTTCAGCTGTGAACTGATGCATTGGCGATGAGATCACTGGGGTTTAAGGGATATTATCCACTTCAATTTATTTGTCCAACTGCTCTGAAGAAGCAGCAGAAGGAACATCTTCATCTGATCCGCTTGGGATCCCATATTCTTTCCCAAAAGGTATGATTTCCTTTGATGACATGCTTGAGAGAGGAACAACATCAATGGGATTGTTCACAGAACTTGTCAATTTCTTCGGCTTCTTCGGTGCGACAGACTCTGAAGAAGCATATGCTTTCCTTTTCTTCACTACTGCTCGTTCCGCAGCCTTTGTTTTCCTCACTTCTGATGCAGAAGGAAGAACTGGACTTGGTGTTGGTGCAGGAGGAGCAGAGAAAATTGGTGCAGTTTCCTTAGGCACAACTGTTGCAGATTGCCTGGCTTGGTTAGTTTCTTCAAGCATAGCGGTTGAAGCTGCTGGCCTGGCTTGTTCCTCAGGCGCAACACTAGTGGTTGCCCTGGCAATTTCTTCAGAAGCTGGAATAGAGTCATCAGCCCTGGTCACTTCAGTTTCCTCAGTAGCCTGATTTTCATCAGCGGTACTGGCATGTTCTTCAGTAGGCTGAGCAGATGCTTCACCCTGAGGAATTTCATGTTGCGTTGGTGCTGCAACTTTTGAGGTAAATCCCTTGGTCAGGTTCACGAATCTGACTTTGGCTCCCAGCCAATCAACACGATAGCTTTCAAATTCATCAGTGAGGGTTTTGATTTCAGATTGCAGCTTCACAAGTTCCTCAGAAGACATATTCACGATGTTATTCTTCAACAGTCTTTCCTTCTTGTACTGGTCCTTCTTTTCTTTTCTAGCTTGTTCAAATTTCCATTTTTCTTCACCAATAAAGGCGGCCAACATATGATTTTGACCAGGAGTGAGGTTCATCTCAGGCAAAGGAGTGTTGGGGTCCTTGTGCCATAGGTCAATGAAGTCAAGGATCACTTTGGGATCCAACATCAATGGCACAGTGCTGCCTTTGGCTCTAGCGGCCCTTTCTTGTCTGTCTCTGATGATTTGGGAAAGTTCCTCATCAGCAGCTTCGTCATCACTCGACGGCACATGTAAAGCGACTTACTTCTTGGGAGGACTTGGTCTGGGACCACGTCCAGCAGTGACCTCGGATTTCAATAGAGTGGGGCCAGTTGAGGAAATCGGAGGATATGAAGAACTAGTAGAGGCTCCTGAGGCAATTGAGATGCATGTTGTTCTTTCGCACGTGGTGAGATGCACATGTGCTGAGGACTTTGATGGAGCTATAGCAGCTTGAGGAACTGTCCATGAGGGCACTACTAAGGTGCTTGGCTTGCGAGCATGTTTCTTGGGCATAGCCTTCTTGGGCTTGCTAGCAGAGGCTTCAGTAGAAGCAGCAGTGTCTTCATTGAATTTCCTCACAGCCTCCTTGGCCATCCCAGTCAACTTGGCTTGACGTTTGGCCCATTCCTTGGGAAATTCTTCACCTCTTCTTATCCTAGAGGGATCAGCAACTTGGCCTAGTGCCAATGGAGGTCTTGGGCATGGAGGGTGTACAACGAATTTCTTCATGTACTTGGGTGTGACATATCGATATTCCCTCCATTCTCTAGCCCATCTTCTTTCCATCCTCTAAATGCGCACCTTGCGCTGATTCTTGGTCTCTTTGCCATGCGTGGCTTCATCAGGTGTGCAGTATTCTTCATAGATGTCATCAAGGATCTCAAAACCAGTGTTGACTTCCAATTTCTTCCCTCCCTTATGAGGTTTCTTGCCATCAGTCATTTTCTTCAGCTGAGGATTTTGAACTATTGAGTTCTCTGAGGAGGTATGCAATTTTTCTTCGAGGAATGCTGCAAATGAGTTAAGTTGATGAGAACCTAGAGATTCAGCAGCAAACATTTGTACCTATGAACAGAGTATAGGTTCGAAGAATTTGAAGAGCTCATATGCATTCTCAGCAGTTTTTGCAAAAAGGAACAAGTTTGAGAAATTTGACCAGAGGTTTCTTGAAGAATTTCACTAAGCGTTCTTTGACTTAGGTTCCAGACTTGTGCAAATTGAAAATCCACACAATTGAGGAATCTTTGAGGAAAAACGTTGCTTAGAGAAACAGATCAAGAACATATATTGTGTGAGGTATTTAGAGTGTGAAGATTGAAGAATAAACACCTTTTTGAGGATTTGTAAGAATCACTAGAATTGACAAGGGCAGTAAAAGTAACTTTTAATTACCCTTGACGAAGAACACGACGAACTATGAATAGTGGATTCGAAGCTCGTCAGTTCAGATCTTCCACGCCCTAACTTGGCAGAGGAAGACAACTACGACAACGGCGGAGTGAAGAAATCCACGTCCGGTGTGAGTACGACGGCGACGAGGTCGAGGCAGGGAAGCTCTTCCTCACTGATGATGATGGAAGTAGCGGCGGCGCTAGGTCTTGAGAGCTTGAGCGAGGGTTTGGAGGTCGAGCGGAGAAAAACTGAAGAGAGGAGGGTGAGGGGGTATTTATAGCCGTGGTGAAAAATCGTTCGCTCGAGGAAAATGGACGAACGTGCCCCTGACCCTTCTCATTCGTGCGACATGTATCACCCACGTACAAAGAGGTGGAGATCGTGCAAGATCGTGGGTGAATAGACAAGTCTTTCAGTGGAATGTGGAACAGTTTGAGCGGCAAAAGCCAAAAATTCAGATAGGATTTTTTTAGTGTTGCATTCACAAATTCTTCAGCTGTCGAGGACATAGTTAAGAATTTAAACAAGTTTCAAATAGAACGCATATGAAGAAATTGTGAATAGATTAGGTTGAGTATAGCATAGAGGGGGAAGGGTCCAATCACATTCACTTAGTAGAAAAACAATTTTAAAGAAATAGCAATAAGTGAATATTGTAGAGGACTTAAACTCATATATATATATATATATATATATATATGTATATATATATATATATATATATAGTCAATGAAGAATAACAACACAAAGAGTGAAGACATTGCAAAGTTAAAAAATTTGAAAAATGAGGAATTTACAAAACTGAAGAAAAACTCAAATTGAAGATTTTCAACATTTGTTGGTGGCGTAACCCACCGTATAAGAATGATGATTTCAAACACCGTGTACAATTGTCTTAGGGCTCTGAGAATCATTTTCTTCATTAATTTCTTCACACTTAGAGGGTTAGTCTTCATTGATTGAAGAAAAACGTTACTTCGTGTGTTGCGCATCAAAGTCATCAATTTTGCGTAAGTGTTAGGATGTGTGTCCTTTTTAAAGAACATTCGAAGATTCCAAGATATTTAGCTCACACCGCAACTTGCAAAATCTCTTCTCATCCAAGGGCTTAGTGAATATTTCTGTCAGCTGGTCTTTAGTCTTCACGTGGTTAATGGAGATGTCGCCCTTGAAGACATGATCATGTAGAAAATGATGACGGATCTGAATGTGCTTTGTCCTCGAGTGCTGAACTAGGTTGTGAGCAATCTTGATGGCACTCTCATTGTCACAGTAGAGTGACACATTCTTCATCTTGACACCATAGTCCTTGAGGGTCTGCTTCATCCATAGTAACTGAGCACAGCAAGACCCATGAGCTATGTACTCAGCTTCAGTAGTGGAGAGTGACACATAGTTCTGCTTCTTCGAGGACCAACAAACTAAGGATCGTCCGAGAAAATGGCATGTGCCAGATGTTCACTTGCGATCCACTCGATCACCAGCATAGTCAGAGTCAGAATATCCAATGAGACCAAAATCTGAGCCCTTGGGATACCATAATCCAAGTGTTGGAGTGTGAGCTAGATATTGAAGAATATGCTTCACAGCCTTATGGTGTGATTCCTTCGGTGTAGCTTGAAATCGGGCACACATGCAAACACTAAGCATAATATCTGGCCTAGATGCACATAGATACAATAAAGAGCCAATCATGGAGCGGTATACCTTTTGATCGAAGTCTTTATCATTTTCATCAGTGCATAGATGGCCATTTGTGGGCATGGGGATTTCGACGCCTTTGCAATCTTGCATGCCGAATTTCCTCAGAACATCTTTGAGGTATTTCTCTTGAGGATTTTGACGCCTTTGCCATTGCGTTGTTGACGAATTTGAAGGCCTAGGAGGAATTTCAGTTCTCCCATCATGGACATTTGATATTCTTCACGCATCATGTAGCCAAATTCGTCATTGTAACGTTCATCAGTACAACCTAAGATAATATCGTCCACATAGATTTGATACACAAATAATTCATCATCATATGACTTAGTGAAAAGAGTTGGGTCAAGTGAACTGGGTTTGAAGCCTTTCTTCGTGAGGAATTCATTCAAAGTATCATACCACACCCGAGGGGCCTGCTTGAGGCCATAGAGGGCCTTGTTGAGTTTGAAGACTTTGTCAGGATGCTTAGGATCTTCAAAACCTGGGGGTTGAGTAACATATACTTCTTCCTCAAGATTACCATTGAGGAATGCACTTTTCACATTTATTTGATATAAGATGATATTATGATGGTTAGCATAAGCAAGCAGTATGCGAATAGCTTCGAGTATAGCCATGAGCAAAAGTTTCATCAAAGTCAATTCCTTAAACCTGTGTGTATCCCTGAGCTACGAGACGAGCCTGATTCCTCACCAAAAGGCCATTTTCATCTTGCTTGTTTTGATAGATCCATTTGGTGCCGATGATATTGTGCTTCCGAGGATCTGGTCGCTTGACGAGTTCCTACACATGGTTGAGTTCGAATGGATACAATTCCTCTTGCATAGCTTGAATCCACTCAGGTTCCTAAAATGCCTCATCAACTTTGGTGGGCTCTGTGATAGAGACAAAAGCAAAGTTCCCACAAAAGTTAGATAAGTGTAAAGCTCTTGAACGTGTGAGAGGACCTGGTGCATTGATGTCATTGATGATTTTCTCGATATGCACTTCTTTTGCAACACGAGGATGAGCTGGCTGACGACTTTGGTCTGGCTAAGCATTTTCTTCAGCATCAATTTCTTCAGGAGCACCAGAATGATTTTCTTCATTGTCAGGAATGACTTCTTCAGCTAATTCTTCAGTGGGGATGATATCTTCAGTAGATTTGAACTTTATGTATTTCTCAGGAGGTTTTTCACCTGACACAGAAGGCAGGTGCTCTCTTTGTGAGCCATTAGATTCATCGAACCGCACATCTACAGTCTCAACAATCTTGTGAAGATGATTGATGAAGATTCTGTAGGTGTGCGGGTCCTTTCCATAACCAAGCGTAAAACCTTCATGTGCTTTCGGTGCAAATTTGGAATTGTGATGAGGATCTCTAACCCAGCATTTAGCACCGAAGACTTTGAGATAACTCACATTGGGTTTCTTGTCGGTGAGTAGTTCATATGAAGTTTTCTTGAGGAATTTGTGAAGATATACCCTGTTGATGATGTGGCACGCAGTGTTGATAGCTTCAGGCCATAACCTGGATGCGTCTTGTATTCGTCAAGCATGGTGCGAGCCATCTCAACAAGAGTCATGTTCTTGCGCTCCACAACACCGTTTTGCTGAGGAGTGTATGGGGCTGACAGCTCATGAGTAATACCAAGTTCATCAAGATAGTCATCAAGACCAGTGTTCTTGAACTCGGTCCCATTGTCACTCCGGATATGCTTGATCTTCACACCGAAATTCATCGAGGCCCTTTAGGAAAATCGCTTGAAGATTTCCTGCACTTCATGCTTAAATGTGATGATATGCACCCATGTATAACGAGAATAGTCATCAACAATGACAAAGCCATAAAGAGATGCTGCATTAGTAAATGCAGAGTAATGTGTAGGGCCGAAGAGATCCATGTGAAGTAATTCAAATGGACGAGTGGTAGTCATGATAGTCTTCGAGGATGCTTGGATTTGGTCATCTTTCCAACTTCACAAGCCCCACAGAGATGATCTTTGAGGAATTTGACACCCTCAATTCCAAGGATATGCTTCTTCTTCACAAGCGTGTGCAAGTTCCTCATGCCAGCATGACCGAGTTGGCGATGCCATAGCCATCCTTCTGAAGCTTTTGCAAGTAGGCATGTGGCAGGCTGTGGTCCTGTAGAGAAATCAACAATATACAAGTCTCCTTTCCTAAAGCCTTCGAAGACTTTGGATCTGTCAGATTACATGATAACAACACATATGTATTTGCCAAAGACAACAAGCATATCAAGGTCACAAAGGATTGAGACAGACATGAGGTTGAATCCAAGAGACTCGACAAGCATGAATTTGTCCATGTGTCGATCTTTTGAGATAGCAACCTTACCTAGACCCAATACCTTGCTTTTTCCTTTGTCAGCGTAGGTGATATGCTTCAGGTGAGATGGGGATAAAGCAGAGTCCATCAGTAGGTTCTTGTCACCGGTCATGTGATTTGTGCATCCACTATCGAGGAACCACTCAGTAGCTTTAAGAGAGTCATCCTATAGAAGAATTAGTACATCTTACAACTCATATGCTTCATTGTGAAGAATATGACATCAATTTCATCAGAATGAATTTCATCAGTAAGAAGAATATATGAAGAATGAGGACGTGAGAAATGAGTGAATCATTTCTGCATGATTAGCTTGCATCCTTTCAAGAATTTTCTAGGTCCCTAGCAAATTCCTCAGACAGTTAAGTTCGTCTGGAGACCTGACCCTGCATAAGAGATTAGTTATTTTTCTTCACCACCTGTCAGGGATATTACTAGCAGGTATGAACCGGCTAGTGTGAACCGGATTACGGTAATATATTTGTATCATTGTAATACTTAGTGAAGGCTACGGCCCATGAGATATTAGGGCCCATGTATAGAGTTACGGTTTGTAAACCGCCTGATCATGTAACTTGAGAGATTAGGAAGAAAGAGCAGAGACCGAGGCGGACACGAGTATGAGCCAGCCTCGGGACTCTGTAAACCGGACCGGGCGTCGCCTCTATATAAAGGGACGACCCGACGACGGTTCAGGGACAAGCAAGAAACAACCCGTCGAGGCACAGGCAAGCAATCCGCTCCCTGTTCATCGACGCCCAAGCAATACCAAACCAAACTAGACGTAGGCTGTTACCTTCATCGAAGGGGCCGAACTAGTATAAACCCTCTGTGTCCTTTGTGTGCTTTTAACCCCTTCAAGCTAACCTGTGCGATGGTTCCATCACTAAGTCCGTTAAACCGGACATCTGCCGTGTTAATTCCACGATAGTTGGCGCCCACCGTGGGGCCTCCGCACGATGGTTTCGAGTTATTGAAGGGCAGCTTTGAAGGGATCAAGGGCTACGCGGTCGGCCGGATGACCAAGAGTCGCCGCGGCCGGATCTACATCGACAACGCAGGTTGGGGACCCGAGGCCGATTCAATCGAATACGGGTATCGGGTTCCCTTCGGCGGCATCCACGTCTTCATCGGCAAGATCGGCGAACCGGGACCTGAGCCGGACGTCTTCCCCAACATCGTCGAGCCGGCTCAGCGTGCAAGATCGGCCCGGATTCAGCCCGCCATGAAGCACGTTTTCGTTGGGGCAGTTCACGAGGTTCAAGCCGAGGACGGATCGGAGTCCGGTGGCGAGACAGTTGTCTACTCCGACGACGAATCTTCATCCGGGGAGACTGAATCTTTGTATCAGTTGCGGGACGGCCGGTCTGAGGGTGCGTCCGACGGAGACAGTATTCCGGGCCCCTTTGTCCCGCCAAACCGGGTGGCTGTCTTTATGGCCGGTTCACAATCCACGCCGCAGTCAACGATGATCGGGGCGACAGCAGAAGCTGGTGCAGGGGGGAGCGGCCAGGCCCTCTCGCCCGCTGACGTTCTATCCACCTTGGTCGAGGAGTTTACAGCCCGAGCCATGGCAGAGGTAGCTCCAGCAGACAAGGCGCAACATGATGCAGAGCTCCTTCAGCTAAAGGGCCGGATTGATCAAGCAAGGGAAAATCTGAAAATAGAGAAGGCTATGATAGCAATGAGGCAGGCAGAGCTGAATGATCAGGCTTTTCATCTAAGGATGGAGCAGGCCTTCGCACAGGGAGTAAGGAGTCGGAAGTACCAGTCTTGTCTACCGCCGGTTTACGAGGCGACGGATCTTTTCAGAACACCAGGAGCGGGGACCAGCAATGATCCGGCTTCAAACCGGAGGGCACCCCCAGCGAGGGATGAGCCGGTTCAACAGCCTACTGCGGAGCAAGATTGGCGGATCACGTCTGCACCCCACATTCCTACCCCTCCGGGTCATTATTCAAATCCTTTGGACAACATCGTTGCTGCTGCTTCACGCTTGGCCGCTTTACCCATCGAGGGGACATCCCCTATGGCGTTGGAGGCACGCAGGGTCAAGGATCTGCTTAACACGACATTAACACAACAGCAAGCATATTCTTATAGCAGGGAGAGGCTCCATTCAATGCCACGCCACAGCCGGAGTTACACTAGGCATTGGGAGGAACCAGAAGTGTCTAGTAGTGAACGTAGGCGACACCGTCACAGACAAAATAATCCGACAGGCGCGGATGCACAAGTTCAGGACGCAAACCGGGTTAGATCGGTGGGTCGCAAGGAGATCCGTCAAGCAACACCGGTTCACACAACCACAGCAGAAACAGGAGTTACAACGAGTTCCTTCGGGGTGCAATGTCTTATCCCCGCTTTACGAAGCGTGAAGCTGCCCAAGGATTTTAAAGGTCCACGTAAGGTGCATAACTACATAGCAGATTTGGCTCCAGAAGCTTGGGTTGAGAGTTATGAGATGGCCATGGAGATGCTGGACGTGGATGAAGCGGCTTGTGCGAAATACTTTACCATGATGCTTGAAGGTACAACCCGGATCTGGCTAAAGGGTTTACCCCCTAATTCTATCGGGTCATGGGGAGAGCTACGTCGCCAGTTTATCAAGAACTTCAAGGATACATGCAAGCAGCCGATGTCGATAGTAGATCTAGCAGCTTGTGTGCAAGGAGAACAGGAGTCTACAAGTGCATGGGCGCGGCGAGTGTCAGAGATCTTCCACTCTTCGAATGGTATCAATCCCAGTACGACAATAGTGACACTGGAAAACAATTGCCGGTTTGAGTCTCGAAAGTTAAAACTGGGACGGCTTAAGCGGGATTGTAATGATATGGGAACTCTCATGAGCGCTCTGGTAAAATACGGGGACTCCGACAACAGTAAGTATCCAGAAGCGGAGGGAGACAAAGCTGGAAAGGTTAATAAGCCTGGTAAACCGGCGCAGATTAATCCGGCTGGTACCAGTTTCTTAGGCAAGCGAAAAGCAGAGGGTGGCTCTGATTTCGTGGCCAATACTCAAGTCCAAGGGGGTTTTCAACGCAATAAAGGCAAACCGCCTCCACAAACCGGCGTAGGGAATGTTAGCTGGGACCAGGAGTTAAATCAGCCTTGTCCGAAGCATTGCACAAGGGAACGACCAGCAAAACACACTATAGGAGAATGCAAGCCCTTGATGGAAGCCATAATGAGCCGCTTCAACTCTAACAATGGGCCTCCAAACGGCGGTTCAGGCCCGGGGTTCTACGGACCGGGTCACCAGGGGAACGGCTTCGGATCAGGATATCGTGGCAACAACAGCGGTTATAATAACCGAGGCAATAATCAATATGGTCAAGCTGGTTATAATAACCAAGGCAATCAGCCGCATGGTCAAGGTGGTTACAATAACCAAGGCAGCCAACAGCAGGGCCAAGGTAATCACAATAACCAAGGTAATCAGCAGCGTCAGCAACAGCAGCAGCAATCCGGATATCAGAGTAATCCAAAGGAGTTGAGTAGTGGGCAGTATCATGTGTTTACCACGAGTTTGTGTAAACGAGATCAAAAGGTTTTGAAGCGGGCGGTCCACGCGGTTGAACCAGCGACGCCGCAATTCCTACGCTAGTAGCAGCCCATTGTGTGGAGCACGGAGGACCACCCGATGCGAGTTGATAATCCGGGCCACTTGGCCTTGGTGGTAGGACCACAGGTGGGTGGCTACAAGTCCACTAAAGTTCTCATGGACGGCGGCAGCAGCATCAATATCTTGTATTATGAGACTTTCCGTCGCATGGGGCTGACGGATAAAAAGCTAAGGCAATCAAACACAGTGTTTCACGGAGTAGTGCCAGGTAAGTCAGCTTACCCAGTTGGGAAAATTGACCTAGAAGTTACCTTTGGAGACGAACAGGATTCCAGGTCAGAGATGATAACTTTTGAAGTCGTTAAGATCCGGAGCCCTTATCATGCTCTGTTCGGGAGGACGGTTTATGCCAAGTTTATGGCCAGGCCATGTTATGTTTACCTACAGCTCAAGATGCCGGGTCACAAAGGCACAATCACGGTTCATGGAAGTCGCAAGATTGCGTTGGAGTGTGAAGAGGGAGACGCTGCTTACGCGGAAGCAGTGTGTGCTACAGAGGAGTTGAAGTTTTACAAGGATAATGTTGATCCGGCAGATATGACCCCGTTGAAGAAGCCGACTACGGAGCATGATCCGGCGTTGAAGTTTAAATCGGCGGAGGAGACCAAGCAAGTTGATTTTGTGCCAGGCGATTCATCCAAGCAGTTCACTATCAGCGCTAACCTTGATCCCAAATAGGAAAACGCGCTCATCGAGTTCATCAGTGAGAACCGGGATATCTTTGCATGGAAACCTTCTGACATGCCAGGTGTACCGAGGGAACTCGCTGAGCACAGTCTTAACATTGATCCAAAGTTTAAACTGGTCAAGCAGTATCTACGCCGCTTCAACGAAGAAAGACGCAAGGCTATAGGAGAAGAGGTGGCCAGACTTTTAGCCGCAGGGTTCATAGTTGAAGTTTTTCATCCGGAATGGTTGGCTAATCCGGTGCTGGTGTTAAAGAAGAATGGAAAGTGGAGAATGTGTGTGGACTACACAGACCTCAACAAAGCTTGTCCAACTAATCCTTTTGCTCTCCCTCGCATTGATCAGATCATCGATGCTACAGCGGGATGTGAGCGGCTAAGGTTTTTGGATGCATACTCAGGATATCACCAGATCAAGATGGCAGTTAAGGACCAGGAGAAGACGGCTTTGATAACTCCTTTTGGTGCCTTTTGCTATGTATCTATGCCTTTTGGGCTCAAGAGTGCCCAAGCAACTTATCAGCGTTGCGTACAGAACTGTCTTAAGGGGCAGATAGGGAGAAATGTTCATGCTTATGTGGATGATATCGTGGTGAAGTCAAGAAAGAAGGAGACGCTGATAGAGGACCTCAAGGAGACCTTTGACAATCTTCGGGCCTATAAGATGATGCTTAATCCGGAGAAGTGTGCTTTTGGTGTTTCGGCGGGCAAACTCCTTGGTTTCTTGGTGTCAAACAGGGGAATAGAAGCTAATCCAGAGAAGATCAAGGCGATCACATATTTGACTAAATCGGCTTGCATTAATGATGTTCAGCATATCGCTGGCCGGATCACAGCATTGAGCCGGTTCATTAGCCGTTTGGGAGAAAAGGCGATTCCGCTTTACCAGATGCTGAGAAAGACGGATCGGTTTATATGGAGTGATGAGGCAAACGCTGCATTTGAGGACTTGAAACGACAGCTGGCCAGGCCACCGGTCCTGGCTGCCCCTGTTGATAATGAGCCTTTGCTGTTATATGTCACCGCCAACGCACGGGCAGTTAGTGTAGCAATTGTGGCCGAACGCAAGGAAGCAGGGAAGGAATATCCGGTTCAGCGTCCAGTCTATTACGTCAGTGAAGTACTCATTGAGTCTAAGCAGAGGTACCCACATTGGCAGAAGCTGGTGTATGGTGTGTTTATGGCGAATCGGAAGTTGAAACATTATTTCCAAGGCCACCCAATAATTGTTGTTAGTTCAGCAACATTGGGGGATATAATCCAGAACAGGGAAACTACGGGCAGAGTGGCGAAGTGGGCCATTGAGCTCAGCCCACACGAATTGAAATATGTGCCACGCACCGCTATCAAATCTCAGGCATTGGTGGATTTCATCAATGATTGGACAGAACTGCAAACACCAGAGGAGAAGCCGGATCTTACATACTGGACGATTCACTTTGACGGTTCAAGGCAGTTAGAGGGCTCGGGGGCTGGAGTTGTCTTAACTTCCCCGCAAGGAGACAAGTTTTGTTATGTCCTCCGTTTATTGTTTCCTTGTACCAATAATGCAGCAGAGTATGAAGCATTGCTTCATGGCTTGCGGATGGCCAAGGAGATGAATTTGAGCTGGGTCAAATGCTTTGGCGATTCAGATTTGGTGGCACAACAAGTATCAGGCAAGTGGGATTCAAGAGATCCTCTCATGGCAGCCTACAGACGGGAAGTAGAAGCAGTTGTAGGGTATTTCAAAGGGTATCAGGTGGACCACATAGACCGGCGAAGGGATGAAGCGGCCGATGCTTTAAGCCGGCTGGGTTCACAGCGTAAACCGGTACCACCGAATACTTTTTTGGACGAGCTGCACAATCCATTAGTTCAAGTACCGTCGGAGGAAGACTTGGCTGTTCCTGATCCGGAGGCACAACTAGTTGCGGCTCTTCATGTTATTCCGGACTGGACGCTACCTTATCTGGCGTACTTAAACCGGGGAGAGCTACCGGACGACGAGATCGAGGCGACAGATAGTCCGGCGTTCCAAGTCCATGACAATTGCAAACGGAGAACTTCATCATCGCAGCGTTTCTGGAGCTTTTCAGCGGTGTGTATCATCTGAGGAAGGTCGTGATATTCTTCGTGAGATCCATGAAGGGGATTGTGGTCATCATGCCGGTTCAAAATCCTTGGTGGCTAAGGCTTTTCGACATGGATTCTATTGGTTGACAGCTCATGCTGATGCGGCGGATCTAGTCCGGAAGTGTGATGCTTGTCAAAAGTTTTCACGACGTCCTCTTGTTCCGGCACAGGAGCTCCGGATGATACCGATCACGTGGCCGTTTGCAACTTGGGGGCTTGATATGGTCGGACCTTTTAAGCGATCCCAAGATCAAAAGACTCATCTACTGGTGGTTGTGGATAAATTTACAAAGTGGATTGAGGCGGAGCCTGTGAGCAAGTGTGATGCGGCAACAGCAGTTAAATTCATCAAAAAGGTAATTTTCCGGTTTGGCTTTCCACACAACATCATCACAGACAATGGCACCAATTTATCTAAGGGTGAGATGGAAGAATTTTGTCAACGGGAACATATTCGCTTGGACGTATCTTCTATGGCCCACCCTCAATCCAATGGTCAAGCTGAAAGAGCAAATCAGGAGATTTTGCGAGGTATCAAGCCCCGGCTTATGACTCCCTTGCAAAGAACACCTGGGTGCTGGGTTGAGGAGTTACCTTCTGTCCTTTGGAGTATCAATACTACGCCAAACCGGTCCACAGGTTACACACCCTTCTTTATGGTATATGGCGCTGAAGCGGTCCTTCCAAGTGATATCCGTCATGATTCGCCAAGGGTGACGGCCTATGTTGAAGCGACCAACGAGCAGGCGAGACAAGACAGTTTGGACCGGCTGGATGAAGAGCGCGATATAGCAGCAGCACGGTCTGTGATTTATCAACAAGACTTGCGCAGATATCACAGCCGCCGGATCAAGACCAGGACGTTCCAGGAGGGAGACTTAGTACTCCGGCTCATCCAAGATCAAACAGATATGCACAAGCTATCCCCACCTTGGGAAGGACCCTTTGTGGTCAGCAAGAATCTGCACAACGGTTCATATTACCTGGTGGACGTTCGAGAACACAAGGATTCACGGACATCGGAAGAAGAGACAAAGAGGCCGTGGAACATTGCCCTCTTGCGGCCCTACTATACCTGAGCCATGAGCTCCACTGTATCCTATGTAATATTATGATTAATGAATAAACCGGCATCCTCGGTAAACCGGGGGCTCAGCCTTTTTTCCAATACGAGTATTTTATGGTGACAACCATACATTTCTTATTATATGTCATATTTCCAAACGCTTCGATCGATTTAAACTGATTGTGCAGGGCATATATACTCTGGAGCAATAAAATTCACCGAAGGGATTACTGTTCAAACAGAGGTGATATTCGAGCCAATGAAAACATGACATAAAGGCCCTCTGGATGGTACCCGCATCCAGTGATTGGCAAAGTTCTTCCTATGGTTGTACCCAAACCATAAAGGCCCTCTGGATGGTACCCGCTTCCAGTGATTGGCAAAGTTCTTCCTATGGTTGTACCCGAACCATAAAGGCCCTCTGGATGGTACCCGCATCCAGTGATTGGCAAAGTTTTATATGGCCAGTAGGGGCAGGATTGTACCCGAATTCTAGCTTAACCCCTGTTGGTCGTATCTGGTTCCTATGGATGGTACCCGCATCATGGTACCCGCATCCAGTGATTGGCTGAACCTTGCTTTGAGCCTGGCAGCTCATAAAAAGCCTCGACTACATGGTTTTATTTGCAAATTTGCATTTCTGGTATTTATGTTTTATGGTTCTCTAATCCAGAGTGGGACAACTCCAGAGTTGACCACATATCTACAAAATTAAAAGTCTGGGTCATGAACACCAGCATGAGTTAAAAGTCTGGGTCATGA
>LR738714.1:131459068-131542260 GCA_902687465.1 Secale cereale
ACATGACATAAAGGCCCTCTGGATGGTACCCGCATCCAGTGATTGGCAAAGTTCTTCCTATGGTTGTACCCAAACCATAAAGGCCCTCTGGATGGTACCCGCTTCCAGTGATTGGCAAAGTTCTTCCTATGGTTGTACCCGAACCATAAAGGCCCTCTGGATGGTACCCGCATCCAGTGATTGGCAAAGTTCTTCCTATGGTTGTACCCGAACCATAAAGGCCCTCTGGATGGTACCCGCATCCAGTGATTGGCAAAGTTTTATATGGCCAGTAGGGGCAGGATTGTACCCGAATTCTAGCTTAACCCCTGTTGGTCGTATCTGGTTCCTATGGATGGTACCCGCATCATGGTACCCGCATCCAGTGATTGGCTGAACCTTGCTTTGAGCCTGGCAGCTCATAAAAAGCCTCGACTACATGGTTTTATTTGCAAATTTGCATTTCTGGTATTTATGTTTTATGGTTCTCTAATCCAGAGTGGGACAACTCCAGAGTTGACCACATATCTACAAAATTAAAAGTCTGGGTCATGAACACCAGCATGAGTTAAAAGTCTGGGTCATGAGCACCAACATGAGTTAAAAGTCTGGGTCATGAACACCAGCATGAGTTAAAAGTCTGGGTCATGAGCACCAGCATGAGTTAAAAGTCTGGGTCATGAACACCAGCATGAGTTAAAAGTCTGGGTCATGAACACCAGCATGAGTTAAACCGGTGATCATTATAATCTGGATCAACCATCAGGCAAAAGCCAAGTATATCTAGAAATGTCTGGACAAAGTTCCAGCATGATCTAAACCAGTGTCTTTTATCAAACCCGGGATTATTATTGGGTCTATCAAAAGTTCCCTCAGAAAATTTTAAATTTTACCGGATTAAAAATATCAAGTATGCTTGATGGCAGGTATGAAGTTATTTTTGGTACAAACAACACACTTCTTTGATATATTTTATGAGAGCAATTTAATTGGTCCAGCGGTAAAACCGCTAGGACATATTTTCAGTATTATCTATGCAGGAACAGATGATATGCAGAATACGCCATATCAGACCAAATTTAAATTGGCAACGTTAAAACAAGAAGTTGGAGAATCCGGATCAAAGCGGACAATGTTTTCAGCTATCCTATTACAAGGCATAGCAAGCCTGAACGGATTAAAGATTGTTCAGCAAAATGAGACTGCAACTACAAAGATATACTATGAACTACGCTTCCTCCTGCTGCGACGGCTGGGTATCAGCTTGTGCGGGAGTCTCCTCTTCTTCTTGAAGCGGCTGGAAGTCAGGGACGCACCAATCGATTTTTGTTAAAGCACGAAAGTACATATCTTCATTGATGAGTTCAGACGGATCAATATCTGGGGCGAAAGTATGAGGGCGCACTGGTGGGATTAGATTGACGGTATCATAAACCGGCCGGTCCACCCGCTCGTTCTGTAAATCATACCCCGGATGATACCTGGACAAGTCTGATTCGGCCGCAAGCTTGCTAGCGAGAGGACGCATCTCCTTCGTCAAGGCATGGAGATCCTTTGCAGTAAAAGTTGATCCGTCTTCTTTAGTATTGGGATACCCATTCAAAGCTTCTTCCGGATCAAAGTCCGGAACCCACGCTTTCGCTCTGGTAAGCGCCATGAGGGAACCGGCTTGAGCAGCAGACTTCTTAACTTCTTCCAAACGCACTGGCAAGACAGACAGTTTCTCTAATGTACCTTGGATAGTCGTAGGGGCCGGTTTATTGAAAGATGTTGCGCTTATGATCCTCTGAGCGCCGGAATACAGCTGCTCGACCACAGTATAACACGCCTTGAGTTTTTTCCGTAAATCTTCCCCAAGATGGGTGACACGGCGCCCTGCATATGATTATCACAGTTAAGCCGGTACGGATAGAAGATTGCAAGGATGAAAGCAAGAATACAGATTAAGTACTTACCGAAGACAGCATAAGTCATCAATTCTATTTGCCGCTTTAACCCAGTTAACTCTTCAGCCACCGGATTAAGGGCTTCTTCAGCATCTTTTGCCCTCTTTTCCAGATCTTTCTTTTGTACCTCAAAGGCTGTCCGTCCTCTTCAAAGAATTTCTTCAGTTGTTCAGCAGTCTTTAAGCTCATTGCCAAGTCTTTTTTGGCCTTAGAAGCAGCAGACTCCGTTTCAACAAGTCTGTTCCGGAGTTCGGTAATTTCTTCAGCCCTCCGGTTTAAATCAGCCTGCAAGGAAAATCAAAGTGGAAAGAAGAAAAAGTTAGACAAAGTCTCAAGCACACAAACAAGTTGTCTACTTGACACTTGGGGGCTAATGGGCAGTTGAAGCGTCAAACAATAGTAATTCAAAGACAAGTCTCAAGCACACAAACAAAGTTGTCTACTTGACACTTGGGGGCTAATGGATAGTTGAAGTATCAAAGGAAAAAGTCAGACAAGTCCCAGGCACATAAACTGAGTTATGCCCCTAGCACTTGGGGGCTAATGTAAGATCATTTGTTTAATCAGGAAGTACCGGTTCACCTTCTAGACGTAGCTAAACCGGAACTTGGGGGCTACTATGATATAGACAGAAGCATGTCAAAAGCAAACATCAAAAGCAAAGGATTACCTCATACTTGTCCTTCATCAGGTTAACCAAGCCCGCTTCATAATCTCGACTGCTATGAAGCCGGTTCAAGTACCCGGAATAGAGCTCCTGGGCACTCATGTCGGCAAGGCTAGACAACTCTGTACTCCATTTACCCCTCTATTGATGCAACTTCTCCGCTTTAGCCGTATGTTTGGCTAGGACAATGGGCTCGGCAGGAGCGGTGTAAGCTGTGCCGGTTACTTGAACTTCCGGAGAAGCAGTCGTTGGTGGTGGGGTCGCAGTGTGAACCGGACTAGCAGGAGCCGGGTTAGTCCGAGGAGAATTGGCCCGGGAAGGACTTGCCGGTTCATGAACGTTCTCAGTATCGGGATTCTCAGGTGCAGTGGTATGATCCATAGGAGCGGGATCTTCAAGCGGCATTGTGGGCTCGCCTTCTGGAGGGACGGTTGTATCCGGATCAACCGCCGGATCATCAGTAGCAGCCTCAGCAGTTGGTTTGTTGACCTTTGCCCTTTTGCTGGGTTTAGGCTTGCTGAAAGAAATTGGAAAAAGAAGTCAGAACTGTAAAGCAAAGTGCAATCATAAACCGGATAAATTAAAAAGACTTACCCTGGGACAGTTTTCAGGGGTGGGAGTTGTGTGGCAGTTGATTCGCCGGAAGAAGATAAGGGAGTATCCTGATAATTGGGGTCAGACGGTTTAAGTGGTTTGTGTATAAGCCCGACCTTGGGGTGAAGAAGAGTTGGAGAGAGTATAACCTCAGAGCGGCGCCTCCGAGCCGGAGTAAGAGAAATTCCAGATGATTCAACTGCAAGGCCACTATGGCGGGTAGTCCGGCGAAGGGCTTCATGTTGCTGTTTCTTCAAAAGAAAATTGGGATTCAATTGAGCATAAGGGTGAGAAAACTGATATTTCCGGACTGTCCGACGAACTTTTGGTGGAGGTGGTTCTGAATCTGAAGAAAGAATAGTTACCTCAATTTCTGCCGGTTTGTCCCCTTCAGCCAACTCCTGCGAAAAGTTGCCGTTAAACACAAATATGGATAAAAGTAGATAAGTCATAGTCGGGTTAATTCATATCTCAGAGTCCGGATCATCATCTTCAGCATGTGAACCGGAACCAGCAGCCGCCTTCTTCTTCTTGATAGCAAGAGACTTCCGGCGTGGCAGTTTTCCGGCCTTCTCCTGAGGTTTCCTCTTCCAAAAAGGATCATCAGCCTGTTTAAAAGGTGAAAAGTAATTGAAAGAACGGTTTAAAGGAACTGATTACAAACACACAAAAGAGAGCAAGACTTACTGTAGGCAGCTTGTTCTTCTTATAATACGGAGCCAATCTGGTTTGGCTGCATTCTTCCAAAGAAACATTGAGCATCTTCTTTGCAGACTCAATGACTTCCGATTCAGAAAGTTTGTCCTTGGAGAAATGCAGAGGATCATCCGGTTTACCAGAATATTTGCACATCAGACTCGGGCGTGGACTTAGAGGAAGGATACTCCAAGAAAGCCAGCAGCGCATAAAATCAATTACGGTCAAACCGTTGGCCATAAAGGCTTTCAACCTAGCAAGTTGAGAAGCAAACCGGGGCCGCTCTGAGGAGCTGAGGCGGTGCGGCAAGGGGTGATCCTCCGGAAGACGGTGCTCGCGATAACCCGGCAGTGGGTTTTCCCCTTCAGGTGAAGTGTCAATGCAATAAAACCAAGACTTGTTCCAATCCTTGGGGTGCGTGTGGAGAGCGGCGTGAGGAAAGACTGCGTCTCTTCTCTTCTGAATGCTAACCCCGCCCAGTTCTTGATGAGGTCCGCTGGTAAATTCAGTTCACCGGTTTAAGTGGAAAAAGTCCCTGAACAGATCGACTGATGGTTCTTCTTGCAAATACACCTCTGAGAAAACTTGAAAATCACATATGTTGGAAACAGAGTTGGGACCTATGTCCTGAGGATGGAGTTGGAAAGCAGCAAGTACGTCCCGGAAAAACTTTGAACCGGGAGGAGTGAAGCCTCGAGCAATGTGGTCAAAAAAGACAATAACCTCCCCCTCTCTGGGAGTAGGAGGACATTCATCTCCTGGAGCCCGCCATTTTAAAATGGCCTGAGGGCCTAAGGTGCCGACTGCAGCAGCATTGGCTAAATCTTCTTCCGTAACAACGGAAGGAACCCAGTTACAAGAGACAAACTGTTTGGCCATAGCAACAGAAGAACAAGTGCTGAAAGGGTAAAGTGTAAATCCGGATTATTCGAGTACAGTGGCGTAAACCGGAAGATATATACAAAGATCACGCAACGGTTTAAACAAGGGACTAATGATATGGCTAACCTGGCAATAAACAGGAAACTGTATTACTACCGGTTCATGACAACAAAAGAGAAAGAGCTAAACCGTCGCGTTCGTCATTGAATTTTTACAGAAACAACATATGACTGTTTAAACCGGGGAATACTTTACAGATCTACAAAGGTGAAGAAACAAGTTTTCGCAGACAGCTAAAGTAAAACAGATCTGAGCACCCAGGAAAAGGAAAAGTAAATACAAGACTATTACAGGAAGAACTATAAGAATCTTATACAAATCAGATGAATCTAAAGGACGAGATCTAAAGCATACAACAGCGGAAAAGAAGCAAGTTTCAAGGGCAAGATTTAAAGGCTGAAATTACTGCGAACTTGGCGCCTACGACAAACAGACGAAGCTATCACTGAGGTTTAATGGTGGAGATGCGAGGAAGAACCCTAGAGCTATAGATCTACAGCGAGGAAGATGAAGTACCTGGAACAACAAGAAGCGGCGGCGGAGTTTCTCTGGTCGCACTCAGGTTGATGCACCGGTCGGCGAAGACTTGAGCTCGACGGACGACGGCGAAGACTTGAGCTCGACGGACGACGACGGAGACTTGAGCTCGGGCGACGGAGGAAGAAGAACGAACGGAAGGAGATAAAGAATAGAGGCAGTAGTATTTATAGAAGGGCAGAGTTGAAACGACAGGCGCGAGATTTGAGGAGGCAGAAGATTGGATAAAGATCCTCTGTCGCCTCGATTCTCGGGATGGCCTTTAAACAAAGCCGATAGACAGCTGGGTGCGTTAAATGCGGAAGTGATGCCATGGTCAAATTAAGTGATTTTCACGGATGACGTCAGGGCTGGTTTACAAAAATGAGAAGACACAAGAAGGAAGATTATGCAAGACTAGGAAGATTGATGTGAACAACTTCAAATCATTCTGGGGCCTAATGTCAGGGATATTACTAGCAGGTATGAACCGGCTGGTGTGAACCGGATTACGGTAATATATTTGTATCATTGTAATACTTAGTGAAGGCTGCGGCCCATGAGATATTAGGGCCCGTGTATAGAGTTACAGTTTGTAAACCGCCTGCTCATGTAACTTGAGAGATAAGGAAGAAAGAGCAGAGACCGAGGCGGACACGAGTATGAGCCGGCCTCGGGACTCTGTAAACTGGACCGGGCGTCGCCTCTATATAAAGGGACGACCCGTCGACGGTTCAGGGACAAGCAAGAAACAACCCGTCGAGGCACAGGCAAGCAATCCGCTCCCTGTTCATCGACGCCCAAGCAATACCAAACCAAACTAGACGTAGGCTTTTACCTTCATCGAAGGGGCCGAACTAGTATAAACCCTCTGTGTCCTTTGTGTGCTTTTAACCCCTTCAAGCTAACCTGTGCGATGGTTCCATCACTAAGTCCGTTAAACCGGACATCTGCCGTGTTAATTCCACGACACCACCCACATCTAGAGGGGTGGTAAAGAGTGCATCATTCGACGAGCACCAAATGAGAATTGTGGCATTGAAGCAAGTGCACTTCGTTTCACAGGAGAGGGGTTAGAGTATGAATATGAGTAAGCAGAGAAATTCTTCGAGAACTTATGAACGTAATGATTTGAAGAATAATGCACATATTCATAATCCTTCTTTCCCTGTGAAATAGATGTGTTAACACGATGATGATCATATGAGGAATTTGATCCACTTGAGGAATTTGGTCCATATGAGGATTTGGATCCATATGAAGATTTTGATCCATGTGAAGAATTTGATCTGGGGTTCCTATTCCTCACACGAGGTGTCAGGAGGACATTCACTTGAAGACTTTCAAGGTGCGTCTTAGGGACCCAGATTTTCTTCATAGGGGGGCCATTCCTACAGTTAGTTCCAACATATCTAGCAAATACTTCACCATTCTGATTTTTGAACATTTTATAGTTGGAGTCAAATGACTCATCAGAAGAAAGTGAAGTTTCACAAGTAAAGCCAGATAATGTAGATGGATCTACTGGCGGTCCTTTTGCAGCAACCCATGAGGTTTTGGGATACTGCTCAGGTTTCCAGTAGGTCCCATCAACATTGAGTTTCCTCTCAAAGGCAATACCCTCTTTCCTAGGGCTCCTGTTCAGAATCTATTTTTTCAGCACATCACAAAGAGTCTGATGACCTTTGAGGCTTTTGTACATGCTTGTCATATACAATTCCTTCAACCCTGCATTTTCGTTAGTAGCATAGGTGTTTTCCTCAGTTGAGGAAATTGTCACCACAAAGACAGTTGAAGAATTTGTAACTGTTGAAGCATTTGAACTTTCAGGTGAGGAATTTGTAGTTTCACGTTCAAAGCATTTAAGGCATGGGGGAATGAATTCCTCCTGAGCAGCGCTGATCTGTTGAGCAAGCAATGAATCATGTTCCTTCTGAAGATCTTCATAACTCTCCCTTAGCTTCTCAAGATCTTGCTTTCTTTGAAGAAATTCATAGGAAAGCTTTTCATGATCAGATAAGAGAGTGCTATGATTATCCTAAAGGTTATCATACTTGGACTGAAGTCTCTGAAGATTTTCAGTCAAGATTCTGGATCGATCCATTTCTTCACCCAACATACCATCGCTCTCATTAAGCATATTATGAGCTTTTTCCAAGGCTCTTTGTTGTTTAGTGGAAAGGGAAGCAAGTTTGGCATAGCTGGGTTCAAATTCATCACCAGATTCATCATCACTAGACTCAGATAGATATCATTTAGTTACCTTGACACCTTTTGCCATAAGGAAGGGTGCAGAGGATGATGATTCTGGCTCGAAACTCATCGCCTTGAGCGATTCCTTGAAATCCTCAAACCAGGGATTGTGACGGGTTCGATGACCTTCATAGACCTCAGAGAGACAGTCCTAGATAAGCTTAGCATGGCTGAGATGCATGACGTTCCTGGACTGATTTTGGGACAAACAAGAACAGATGACGTCCTTCGCGGTGAGGTTGAGCAGAGTGTACTTGCGAATATCATCAGCATCTGCCATCTTGCATAGATCGGTAAGACCAATCTCAGTGATGGTCCACAGTTCACTGTTCATCACCATGAGGCGCTTCTTCATCATGGCCTTCCACTTGGGATAGTCATGACCGTCAAAGATTGGGCATGTCACAGTCTTCATTCCCGTGGTTGACATAACTAAAACTCCAGGTGATTAAACAAAAATCACACAAAACAAGAGAGTACCTTGCTCTAATACCAATTTAAAGTGCGTTATATAGACTAGAGTGGGGGGTGAATAGGCGATTTTTATAAATTCGTCTCTAAGGAAATTCCAACTGAGGATTTTCCTAAGCGACGAACTACTTAGCAGCAGAAAAGATACTCAGGTGCAAGACAGTAGCATGGCCATCATGATGAAATGAAAAACAAGCACAGAATATAGGTACCGTGTAAACAGGATAAGCAGGCTGAGGACTTATGACTGAAGAAATAGGGTTGAGGTAATTGAGAAAGTCTTCAATCAAAGTCTTCAAATAGTACATATCAAGTTCAACAACACAAGAATGAGTAAATGGAAGAGTTGAGGGAATAGAACCAGTAAGCTTGATGAAGACAATGATTTGGTAAACTAGTTCCAACTGATGTGATAGTTGTACGTCTGTTTGGAGTGGCTAGGTATTTGAACCTGAGGACACACAGTCCCGGACACCCAGTCCCGGACACACAGTCCAGGACACTAAGTCCTCTCCGTATTCTCCTTGAGCTAAGGCCACACAGTCCTCGCCCAATCACTCGTGGTAAGTCTTCACAAGTGACTTCCAAACCTTCACAATATCGGTCACCCGTAGATCCACAATTCCTCTTAGATGCTCTAGACCATTGATGCCTAACCGTCTGGAAGATCACAGTCTTCAAAGTTAACAAGCGTCGGTTCCACACAGGAACAATTTCTTCAGTGATACTCAATCACTTTGGGGTTTTAGGTGTTTGGGTTTTTCCTCACTTGATAATTTTTGCTCAAAGTCCACGGAGGATGGGTTGCTCTAATGACAAGTGTCAGTTTCTCTCGGAGTAGCCAACCAGCTAGTGGTTGAGGGGGCGTCTATTTATATGCTAGGGAGCAGCCCGACATGATAAGACATAAATGCCCTTTAAATGATATGACTGTTAGGTAGGTGGATATTTTGGGACAGGTGGCGCATAGCACATCAGCGGTCGAAATGTTGAGTATCAAATTCCTCAGGGCTATCAGGTTCCTCACTTGTAGGAAATCCGCACTGGCAAAATCCTAACTCGCCAGTCAGAGCAAATTCCTCAAAGACCAGAAGAACAGCGTCTCTGTCACTGAAGAAATTGACTGAACTGTATGAGATTTCCAATGGCTTCACTCGAAAGGATTGGGTAGTGTAGGCTTTGAGTTGAGCATCACTTGGAAATATGTTTCCTTAGTTTTTCCTCGACCCCCTTTAACAGTATGGTGTTTCCTATGACTCAAGAAAGAGAAAATTTAACTACGAAAACAAAAGTCTTCACGCTTCATAATCCTCGCATGATTATCCAGGTCTTCAAGGTCACACCAATTTCTTCACTTTCAAAATCTTCAGAAAGTCTTCAGAAATCCAAAATCTTCAGTTGAAGACATTCATTTTTAGGGGTCGACTTTCTCTGTAAATATCAAGCTCCTCATAGACTTATAGGCCTGTGTACACTCACAAACGCATTAGTCCCTTAACCTATAAGTCTTCAATACACCAAAATCACTAAGGGGCACTAGATGCACTCACAAAGCCTAAGCCTTGAAGGGGGAAAGCCCGTGCGTGCGTGATGTTAGGCTGGGCCGCTCGGGCGCTGCTTCGATGGGCCTGTGATTCTGGGCCTTTCGATTTTGTTCGGTTTAACCAATTTTTTCGGTTTTAAACCAAAAACACCAAATTGAATATGGTTTCTTATTTTGCAAACTGAAACCATAACCATAACCTGAAAAAACCGGAATTTTGGTTCGGTTTGGTTTTTTCGGTTTGGTTTTGCACAGGGTGACCCACATGTACCATTCTGAGATTCCTGTACAAAGGTTGAACACAAGAGATGAACCAGGGTTTGAGAGGAGATGGTGTTGTTGAATATGTTGATGAAGATTGGCCTCTCAAAGATGAGAGGGTTGTTGGTGATGACGATGGCTTCGATTTCCCCCTCCGGGAGGGAAGTTCCCCCGGCGGAATCACTCCGCCGGAGGGTAAAAGTGCTGCTGCCCAAGTTCCACCTCGAGACGGCGGCGCTCCGTCCCGAAAGTCCTCTCATTGGTACAACGAGGTGCTATACAAACGGTTTTTAACCCCTTTCCGCGACAGCATTTTGAACCGTCGCCAAGTGAGTGACTCCGATAGGGGGGTCCTTCCCACATGACCCAAAAACCGTCGGGGATAGGGAGCCTTGATGCATATAGTTGTCCCTATAAAACTATTTGTGATATCTCGAATATCCAAAACGCTTCATCCTTGCAATTTGTTTGTGCTCGCATTGCCATTGCAGTCAGTATTTTGTGGTGCTACGCTTACGGTGTGCGACCCATCACAAATTGTTCATGATTATAGAACGTGTACGATAAGCAGCCAATCACACACTTTTACTTTTCCTCGACTGTATGCGATTCGATGTAAGAGCGCATATAGTTGTCCAGATAAAATTGTATGCAAAGCTTGAATACATCCCACACGATTCATCCATCATACCCGCATCGGATGAAGACCTATCACACGCGTTCTAATACGATCAAATGTTTGCGATTGGCACAACATCATAAACAACCCATAATTGCCAAGCGCATGTGATAACGTGACTTTCACAAAATATTTAATAAGAAGGAACTGTGTGCAATCCTGTTGTAAATCGGAAACGTTTTTTCTTAGTTGATCGTGTGGGCAGTAGAGATTGATCGCTGATACATCTCCAACGTATCTATAATTTTTGATTGTTCCATGCTATTATATTATTCATCTTGGATGTTTTATATGCATTTATATCCTATTTTATATGATTTTTGGGACTAACCTATTAACCTAGAGTCTAGTGCCAGTTTATGTTTTTTTCCTTGTTTTTGAGTTTTACAGGAATACCAACCGGAGTCCAATTGACCTGCCAATTTTTGTGGATTTTTTATGGACCAAAAGAAGACCCCGAAGTAAAAGAGTTGGGCCAAAAGAGTCCTGAGCCATCCACGAGGGTGGACGGCACGCCCTACCCCCTGGGCGCGCCCCCTGCCTCGTGGATGACTCAGAGACCCCCCCCTGACTTGTCCTGGCGCCAAAAATCCCTATAAATACAGAAACCCCCGAAAAGGAACCTAGATCGGGAGTTCCGCCACCGCAAGCCTCTGTTGCCACCAAAAACCAATTGGGACCCTGTTCCAGCACCCTGCCGGAGGGGGGATCCATCACCGGTTGCCATCTTCATCATCCCGACGCTCTCCATGACAAGGAGGGAGTAGTTCACCCTCGGGGCTGAGGGTATGTACAAGTAGCTATGTGTTTGATCTCTCTCTCTCTCTCGTGTTCTTGACTTGGCACGATCTTGATGTACCGCGAGCTTTGCTACTATAGTTGGATCTTATGATGTTTCTCCCCCTCTATCTTATTGTAATGGATTGAGTTTTCCCTTTGAAGTTATCTTATTAGATTAAATCTTTAAGGATTTGAGAACACTTCATGTATGTCTTGCGTGGGATACCCGTGGTGACAATGGGGTATTCGGTTGATTCACTTGATGTATGTTTTGGTGATTGATACGTCCATTTTGCATCATGCTTGTATGTTGATATCTATTGCATTATGGGCAGTTAGTACATGTTTCGTCACAATACATATGCCTTTTCTCTCTTATTTTACAAGGTTTACATGATGAGGGAGAATGCCGACAGCTGGACTTCTGGGCTGGAAAAGGAGCAAACTCTGGAAACATATTATGCACAACTCCAAAAGTCTTGAAACTCCATAGAACTCCGTTTCAGAAAATATAAAAAATATCTGGCGAAAGAAGTTCACGAGGGGGGCCACTGGCTGTCCACGAGGGTGGGGGGGCGCCCCCCTCTCAGGGCGTGCCCCCCTGTCTCGTGGGCCCCCCCGATGCCCATCTTCTCCTATATGAGGTGTTTTGACCTGGAAAAAATCATATGGAGGCTTTCGGGACCAGACGCCACCGTCTCGAGGCGGAAACCAATCTAGGGCTCCGGCATAGCTGTTCTTCTGGGGATACTTCCCTCCGAGAGGGGGAAATCATCACCGCCGTCATCACCAACAACTCTCCCATCTTGGGGAGGGCTATCTTCATCAACATCTTCACCAACACCATCTCCTCTCAAACCCTAGTTCATCTGTTGTATCCAATCTTTGTACCCAAACCTCAGATTGGTACCTGTGGGTTGCTAGTAGTGTTGATTACTCCTTGGAGTTGATGCTAGTTGGTTTATTTGATGGAAGATCATATGTTCAGATCCATTATGCATATTAATACCCCTCTGATCATGAACAATATTATGTCTTGTGAGTAGTTACTTTGGTTCCCGAGGACATGGGAGAAGTCTTGCTATTAGTAGTCATGTGAATTTGGTATTCGTTTGATATTTTGATGATATGTATGTTGTCTCTCCTCTAGTGGTGTCATGTGAACGCCGACTACATGACACTTCACCATTATTTGGGCCTAGAGGAAGGCATTGGGAAGTAATAAGTAGATGATGGGTTGCTAGAGTGATAGAAGCTTAAACCCTAGTTTATGTGTTGCTTCGTAAGGGGCTGATTTGGATCCATATGTTTCAGGCTATGGTTAAGTTTACCTTAATACTTCTTTTGTAGTTGCGGATGCTTGCATTAGAGGTTAATCATAAGTGGGAGGCTTGTCCAAGTGAGGATAGCACCCAAGCACCGGTCCACCCACATACCAAATTAGCAAAGTACCGAACGCGAATCAGATGATCGTGATGAAAACTAGCTTGACGATAATTACCATGTGTCCTCGGGAGCGCTTTCCTTTATATAAGAGTTTGTCCAGGCTTGTCCTTTGCTACAAAAACTATTGGGCCACCTTGCTGCACCTTATTTACTTTCAACTTTTATCACTTGCTACCAATTACTTTATCACAAAACTATCTGTTACCTATAATTTCAGTGCTTGCAGAAAATACCTTACTGAAAATTGCCTATCATTTCCTTCTGCTCCTCGTTGGGTTCGACACTCTTACTTACCGAAAGGACTACGATAGATCCCCTACACTTGTGGGTCATCAAGACTCTTTTCTGGCGCCGTTGCCGGGGAGTGAAGCGCCTTTGGTAAGTGGAATCTGGTAAGGAAAAATTATATAGTGTGCTGAAATTTATTGTCACTTGTTACTATGGCTCAAAATCCTTTGAGGGGCTTGTTTGGGGTATCTTCACCCCGACCAAAAGAGCAAATAGTTGCTCCTCAACCTGGTACACCTGCTGAAAATGTTTGCTTTGAGATTCCTTCGGGTATGATAGAGAAACTGCTTGAAAATCCTTTTACAAGAGACGGAACACTGCATCCCGGTTTACACCTAATATATGTGGATGAAGTTTGTGGATTATTTAAGCTTGCAGGTATGCCCGAGGATGTTATCAAGAAGAAGGTCTTCCCTTTATCTTTTAAGGGAGATGCATTGACATGGTTTAGGCTATGTGATAATATTGGATCATGGAACTATAATCGTCTTAAGTTGGAATTTAATCAGAAGTTCTACCCTATGCACCAGGTTCATCGTGATCATAATTATATTTATAATTTCTGGCCTCGCGAAGGAGAAAGCATCGCTCAAGCTTGGGGGAGGCTTAAGTCAATGTTATATTCATGCCCCAATCATGAGCTCTCAAAGAAAAATGATCATTCAAAATTTTTATGCTCGACTTTCTCTCAATAATCGCACCATGCTCGATAATTCTTGTTCTGGCTCTTTTATGATGAAGACTGTTGAATTCAAATGGGATTTATTGGAAAGAATTAAATGCAACTCTTAAGATTGGGATCTCGACGAAGGTAAGGAGTCAGGTATGACACCTAAGTTTGATTGTGTTAAAGCTTTTATGGATACCGATGTTTTCCGTGAGTTTAGCACTAAATACGGACTTGACTCTGAGATAGTAGCTTCTTTCTGTGAATCTTTTTCTACTCATGTTGATCTCCCCAAGGAGAAGTGGTTTAAATACCATCCCCCTATTGAAGTAAAAGTAGTTGAACCCGTTAAAGTTGAAGAAAAGACTATCACTTATAATGTTGATCCTATTGTTCCTACTGCTTATATTGAGAAACCACCTTTCCCTATTAGGATAAAGGATCATGCTCAAGCTTCAACTGTAGTTCGTAAGAGTAATACTAGAACACCTACACCCTCTCAGCAAATTAAAGTTGAACCTAGTATTGCTATGGTTAAAGATCTCTTGGTAGAAGATTTAGATGGACATGTTATTTACCTCCAAGAAGAGTCTGCTAGAATAGCCAAACCCAATGCTAGGAATAAACATAGACCTATTGTAGGCTTGTCTGTTATCTCTGTCAAGATAGGAGATCATTGTTATCATGGCTTATGTGACGTGGGTGCTAGTGCGAGTATTATCCCTCATACCTTATATGAAGAAATTATGCATGGCATTGCACCTGTTGAGCTAGAAGGGATTGATGTTACTATTAAGCTAGCTACTAGAGACACTATTTCACCAATTGGGATTGTTAGAGATGTTGAAGTCTTGTGTGGGAAGGTTAAATACCCTACTGATTTTCTTGTTCTTAGTTCCCCACAAGATGAATTTTGTCCCATTATATTTGGTAGACCCTTCTTGAATACTGTTAATGCCAAGATAGACTGCGTGAAAGATATTGTTACAGTTGGATTAGGGGATATGTCTCATGATTTTAACTTTGCTAAATTTCATAGACAACCCCTTGATAAAGAACTACCTAGTAAGGATGAAATTATTGGTCTTGCTTCTATTGTTGTGCCTCCTAATGATCCTTTAGAACAATACTTGGTCGACCAAGAAAATGATATGCATATGAATGACAGAAGGGAAATAGATGAAATATTCTTTAAACAAGGACCCGTATTGAAAAACAACTTGCCTTTTGAAATCCTAGGGGATCCTCCTCCGCCCAAGGGTGATCCTGTGTTTGAAGTTAAACCTTTACCTGATAATCTTAAGTATGTTTATCTTGATGAAAAGAAGATATATCATGTTATTATTAGTGCTAACCTTTCCGAGCAGGAAGAAGAAAAACTATTGAAAACTCTAAAGAAGCACCGTGCTGCAATTGGATATACTCTGGATGATCTTAAGGGCATTAGTCCCACTATATGCCAACACAAGATAAAATTGGAAGAAAATGCTAAACCGATTATTGATCATCAAGCGATGGTTAAATCCTAAGATGAAAGAAGTGGTAAGGAAGGAGATACTAAAGCTTCTAGAGGCAGGTATTATCTATCCAGTTGCTGATAGCCAGTGGGTAAGTCATGTCCATTGTGTCCCTAAGAAGGGAGGTATGACTGTCGTTCCTAATGATAAAGATGAATTGATCCCGCAAATAATAGTTACATGTTATAGGATGGTAATTGATTTCCGTAAGTTAAATAAAGCTACTAAGAAAGATCATTACCCCTTTGCCTTTTATCGATCAAATGCTAGAAAGGTTATCCAAACATACTCACTTTTTCTTTCTAGATGGTTATTCTGGTTTCTCTCAAATACCTGTATCAAAAGGGGATCAAGAAAAGACCACTTTTACTTGTCCTTTCGGTACCTTTGCTTATAGACGTATGCCTTTTGGTTTATGTAATGCACCTGCTACCTTTCAAAGATGCATGATGGCTATATTCTCTGATTTTTGTGAAAAGATTGTTGAGGTTTTCATGGATGATTTCTCCGTTTACGGAACTTCTTTTGATGATTGCTTAAGCAACCTTGATCGAGTTTTGCAGAGATGTGAAGACACTAATCTTGTTTTGAATTGGGAGAAGTGCCACTTTATGGTTAATGAAGGCATTGTCTTGGGACATAAAATTTCCGAAAGAGGTATTGAAGTCGACAATGCTAAAGTTGATGCTATTGAAAACATGCCATGCCCTAAGGACATCAAAGGTATACGAAGTTTCCTTGGTCATGCCGGGTTTTATAGGAGGTTCATAAAGGACTTCTCTAAAATCTCCAGGCCTCTGACTAATCTCTTAAAAAAAGATATTCCTTTTGTCTTTGATGATGATTGTCTAGAAGCATTTGAAATACTTAAGAAAGCATTGATCTATGCACCTATTGTCCAGCCTCTTGACTGGCATTTACCCTTTGAGATTATGTGCGATGCTAGTGATTATGCTGTAGGCGCTATCTTAGGGCAAAGAGTTGATAAGAAATTGAATGTTATCCAGTATGCTAGTAGAACTCTAGATAGTGCCCAGAGAAATTATGCTACTACCGAGAAAGAATTTTTAGCAGTTGTATTTGCTTGTGATAAGTTTAGACCCTATATTGTTGATTCTAAAGTAGCTATTCACACTGATCATGCTGCTATCAAATACCTTATGGAAAAGAAAGATGCTAAACCTAGACTTATTAGATGGGTTCTCTTGCTGCAAGAATTTGACTTGCATATTATTGATAGAAAGGGAGCTGAGAACCCTGTTGCAGATAACTTGTCTAGGTTAGAGAATATACTTGATGACCCACAACCTATTGATTAGCTTTCTTGATGAACAATTAGCTGTCATAAATACTTCTCGTACTGCTCCATGGTATGCTGATTATGCTAATTATATTGTTGCTAAGTTTATACCTCCTGGCTTCACATACCAGCAAAAGAAAAAGTTCTTCTATTATTTGAGACATTACTTCTGGGATGATCCACATCTTTATAAAGAAGGAGTAGATGGTATTATTAGACTTGTGTACCTGAGCATGAACAGGAACAGATCCTACGCAAGTGCCACTCCGAAGTCTATGGAGGACACCATGCGGGAGATAGAACTGCACATAAGGTATTGCAATCCGGTTTTTATTGGCCTACTCTCTTCAAGGATGCACGTAAGTTTGTCTTATCTTGTGATGAATGTCAAAGAATTGGTAATATTAGTAGACGTCAAGAAATGCCTATGAATTATTCACTTTTTATTGAACCATTTGATGTTTGGGGCTTTGATTATATGGGACCGTTTCCTGCCTCTAATGGGTACACACATATTTTAGTTGATGTTGATTACGTTACTAAGTGGGTAGAAGCTATTCCAACTAGTAGTGTTGATCATAACACCTTTATTAAGATGCTTAAAGAAGTTATTTTCCCAAGGTTTGGAGTCCCTAGATATCTAATGACTGATGGTGGTACACACTTTATTCATGGTGCTTTCCGTAAGATGCTTGCAAAGTATGATGTGAACCATAGAATTGCATCCCCTTATCACCCACAGACTAGTGGTCAAGTAGAACTAAGTAATAGAGAGTTGAAATTAATTTTGCAAAAGACAGTTAATAGGTCTTGAAAGAATTAGTCTAAGAAACTTGTTGATACATTATGGGCCTATAGAACTGCATACAAAAATCCTATGGGTATGTCTCCGTATAAGATGGTTTATGGAAAAGCTTGTCACTTACCTCTTGAGCTAGAACATAAGGCATATTGGGCTATTAAAGAGCTCAACTACGATTTCAAACTTGCCGGTGAAAAGAGGTTATTTGACATTAGCTCTCTTGATGAAAGGAGAACCCATGCCTATGAGAATGCCAAGTTGTTTAAAGAAAAGGTTAAAAGATGGCATGACAAAAGGATACAAAAGCATGAGTTTAACGTAGGTGATTATGTCTTGCTATACAACTCTCGTTTAAGATTTTTTGCAGGAAAACTTCTCTCCAAGTGGTAAGGACCTTACGTCATCGAGGAGGTCTATCGTTCCGGTGCCATAAAAATCAACAACTTCGAAGGCACAAATCCAAAGGTGGTGAACGGTCAAAGAATCAAACATTATATCTCAGGTAATCCTATAATTGTTGAAACTAATGTTATTGAAACCGTAACCCCAGATGAATACATAAGGGACACTTTCCAGAATGATTCAGCCTCCGAAAAGGAAGAGGTATGTGGTACGGTAAGTAAACCGACTCCAAAACACTTCTAAAGGCAATTTTCTCCGTTTTGGAATATTTAGAAAAATAGAAAAATAAGTAGCTTTCCGGAAGAGACACGAGCCGTCCATGAGGGTGGAGGGCGTGCCCCCCTTCCCTAGGCACGCCCCCTGCCTTGTGGGCAGCTCGTGTGCCTCCTGGACTCCGATTTCTTGTATGTTACTCCTTTTGGTCGGTAAAAATTCATTATATATACTCCCAAAGGTTTTGACCTCTGTATCACGCAAGAATCCTCTGTTTTCGTTTCGAGCTGCTATTTTTGACAGATCTAGATCATCATGGCGTCCTCCAACATCCCCAAGGACAAGTTCTTCGAGAAGGTCATTAACCACTAACTTGCGGAGGTACTGCATCACCCTAAAACCATGGAGTTGCATGAGGGGGTGATGCACATCCGTGATGTTGAGGGGCCGAGGAGGACCGGAAGCGTGGAGACAAGACTCGAAGCAATGGAGCAGCAAGTTTTCAAGTGCTAAGGTATGGTGGAACGAGGACTCAACGCCAACCACATGATGATCTCGAAGCTGGCCAACAACCTCAAGCTGGACTCAAGGATCTTCGGGGAAGCTATCTCCAATCTTCAAGAGAAGATCGATCACCTCCAAGCCCAGATCTATGACCTTGGAAACCAAAACTGTGAGTATGAATATAGATTCAAGAAGATGAGTTTGGCTGCAGATTTGAGTATCCCGGAGACTCGATCATCCTTCTACGATGGTGAGCCCATGCCTTGGAAGGTGGACGACAAGCCTACATCATCAACAACTCCTACATCACCACCCCCGAAGAAGGAGACATAATCATATGGGTATGGGCACTCCCCTTAGGAACTGCCAAGCTTGGGGGAGTGACCCTGGTATCGTATCACCATCACTCCTATCTTTACCGTTTTCCTTAGTTCGATCCTTTTGGTAGTATCTTGATCTAGTAGAATAAAGTTAGCATGATCTAGTTGTGAGCTTTCGCCTTATGATCTTTACCCTTTGTAATCGAGTCCGTGAGCTATATAATAAAGATTAGTGTTGAGTTAAGGGCTTGATTTCCTCACTTTGGTCATGATAAAAAGAAAGAAAACATAAAGAGTATCCAAGAGATCATATCGATCTTATGGGAAGTAATGACTTCACATATAAGAGTATGATGAATAAAAGTTGTTGGGAGTTAACAAGCATAGTTTTGGTCATCGTTGCAATTAATAGGAAGTAATAAAAGAAGAGAGGCTTCACATGCAAATATACTATCTTGGACATCTTTTATGATTGTGAGCACTCATTAAAGGATGACATGCTAAAGAGTTGATGTTGGACAAGGAAGACAACATAATGGGTAATGTCTTCTTATATCCGAAATAAAGTATATTGTCATGGATCATCCAACATGTTGAGCTTGCCTTTCCCCCTCATGCTAGCCAAAACTCCTCGCACTAACTAGAGATACTACTTGTGCTTCCATACATCCTTAAACCCAGTTTTGCTATGAGAGTCCACCATACCTACCTATGGATTGAGAAAGATCCTTCCAAGTAAGTTGTCATGTTGCAAACTCGCTAAAATATGCATGATTTATTAGTGTGGAGGAAATTAGCTTTATACGATCTTGTGATATAGAAGTAATAAAAGCGACATACTGCATAATAAAGGTCCTTATCACAAGTGGCAATATAATGTGACGTTCTTCTATGCTAAGACTTTGTGCATCCAACCATAAAAACACATGACAACCTCTGCTTCCCTTTGCGAAGGGCCTATCTATTATTCTTGCCTTATAAGAGTCAAGGTGAAATTCACCTTTCCTTTTTACATTTTATCCTTTGGCAAGCACATTGTGTTGGAAAGATCCTGGCATATATACCCACTTGGATGTAAGTTCTCATGATCTATTACTGCTGACACTACCCTTGAGGTAAAAGGTTGGGAGGCAACACCATAAGCCCCTATCTTTCCTTGTGTCCAATTAAAACTCCATAACCATAAGTATTGCGTGAGTGTGAGCAATTGTGAAAGACTATATGATAGTTGAGTATGTAGGCTTGTTGAAAAGCTCCTATATTGACTCTTTCCGATGTTACGATAAATTGCAATTGCTTCAATGACCAAGATCAAAGTTTGTTAGTTTTCAATGAAGTTTATGATTCATACTTGATATTGTGGATGAATTGTTACTTTAGCATAAGAATCATATGACTATATATATATATATATATATATATATATATATATATATATATATATATATATATATATATATATATATATATATATATATATATATATATATATATATATATATATATATATATATATATATATTGGTGTTATGAGAATGATCATGATACCCTCATGTCCGTATTTTGTTTTTATCGACACCTCTATCTCTTAACATGTGGACATATTTTTCGATATCGGCTTTCGCTTGAGGACAAGCGAGGTCTAAGCTTGGGGGAGTTGATACGTCCATTTTGCATCATGCTTATACGTTGATATCTATTGCATTATGGGCAGTTAGTACATGTTTTGTCACAATAATTATGCCTTTTCTCTCTTATTTTACAAGGTTTACATGAAGAGGGAGAATGCCGGCAGCTGGAATTCTGGGCTGGAAAAGGAGCAAACTCTGGAAACCTATTCTGCACAACTCCAAAAGCCCCGAAACTCCATAGAACTCTGTTTCAGAAAATATAAAAAATATCTGGCGAAAGAAGTTCACGAGGGGGGCCACCGGCTGTCCACGAGGGTGGGGGCGCGCCCCCCCTCAGGGCGCGCCTTCCTGTCTCGTGGCCCCCCCCCCGAAGGCCCCCCGATGCCCATCTTCTCCTATATGAGGTATTTTGACCTGAAAAAAATTCATAAGGAGGCTTTCGGGACCAGACGCCGTCGTCTCGAGGCGGAACCGAGGCGGAAACCAATCTAGGGCTCCGGCATAGCTGTTCTGCCGGGGATACTTCCCTCCGGGAGGGGGAAATCATCACCGCCGTCATCACCAACAACTCTCCCATCTTGGGGAGGGCTATCTTCATCAACATCTTCACCAGTACCATCTCCTCCCAAACCCTAGTTCATCTCTTGTATCCAATCTTTGTACCCAAACCTCAGATTGGTACCCGTGGGTTGCTAGTAGCATTGATTACTCCTTGTCGTTGATGCTAGTTGGTTTATTTGGTGTAAGATCATATGTTCAGATCCATTATGCATATTAATACCCCTCTGATCATGAACAATATTATGTCGTGTGAGTAGTTACTTTGGTTCCTGAGGACATGGGAGAAGTCTTGCTATTAGTAGTCATGTGAATTTGGTCTTCGTTCGATATTTTGATGAGATGTATGTTGTCTCTCCTCTAGTGGTGTCATGTGAACGTCGACTACATGACACTTCACCATTATTTGGGCCTAGAGGAAGGCATTGGGAAGTAATAAGTAGATGATGGGTTGCTAGAGTGACAGAAGCTTAAACCCTAGTTTATGCGTTGCTTCATAAGGGGCTGATTTGGATCCATATGTTTCAGGCTATGGTTAGGTTTACCTTAATACTTCTTTTGTAGTTGCGGATGCTTGCATTATAGGTTAATCATAAGTGGGAGGCTTGTCCAAGTAAGGACAGCACCCAAGCACCGGTCCACCCACATACCAAAATATCAAAGTACCGAACGCGAGTCAAATGATCGTGATGAAAACTAGCTTGATGATAATTCCCATGTGTCCTCGGGAGCGCTTTCCTTTATATAAGAGTTTTTCCAGGCTTGTCCTTTGCTACAAAAAGGATTGGGCCACCTTGCTGCACCTTATTTACTTTCACCATTTGTCACTTGCTACCAATTACCTTATCACAAAACTATCTGTTACCTATAATTTCAGTGCTTGCAGAAAATACCTTACTGAAAACTGCCTATCATTTCCTTCTGCTCCTCGTTGGGTTCAACACTCTTAATTATCGAAAGGACTACGATAGATCCCCTACACTTGTAGGTCATCAGTGATCAACTTTCAGGTTCCGTGACCTTGGGAATCTATGCATAGGGGTTGGCACACGTTTTCGTCTTGACTCTCCGGTAGAAACTTTGGGGCACAGTTTGAAGTTCTTTGTGTTGGTTGAATAGATAAATCTGAGATTGTGTGATGCATATCGTATTATCAAACCCGCGGATACTTGAGGTGACATTTGAGTATCTAGGTGACATTAGGGTTTTGGTTGATGTGTGTCTTAAGGTGTTATTTTATTATGAACTCTAGTGTTGTTTGTGACACTTATAGGAATAGCCCAATGGATTGATGGGAAAGAATAAGTTTGAGGTGGTTTCATACCCTACAATAATCTCTTTGTTTGTTCTCCGCTATTAGTGACTTTGGAGTGACTCTTTGTTGCATGTCGAGGGATTTTTATATGATCTAACTATGTTATTATTGTTGAGAGAACTTGCACTAGTGAAAGTATGAACCCTAGGTCTTGTTTCGAAGCATTGCAATACCATTTGTGCTCACTTTTATCATTAGTTACCTTGCTGTTTTTATATTTTCAGATTACAAAAACCTATATCTACCATCCATATTGCACTTGTATCACCATCTCTTCGTCAAACTAGTGCACCTATACAATTTGCCATTGTACTGGGTGTGTTGGGGACACAAGAGACTCTTTGTTATTTGGTTGCAGGGTTGTTTGAGAAAGACCATCTTCATCCTACGCCTCCCACGGAATGATAAATCTTAGGTCACCCACTTGAGGGAAATTTGCTACTGTCCTACAAACCTCTGCACTTGGAGGCCCAACAACGTCTACAAGAAGAAGGTTGCGTAGTAGACATCAAGCTCTTTTCTGGCACTGTTGTCGGGGAGGTGAGTGCTTGAAGGTATATCTTTAGATCTTGCAATCAAATCTTTTAGTTTCTTGTTTTATCACTAGTTTAGTTTATAAAAGAAAACTACAAAAAATGGAATTGAGGTTGCCTCATATGCTTCATCTTTTTAATGTCTTTCGTGAAAATAATGGAAAGGAAAATTGTGCCCAAGTACTAGAAGAAGAATGCATTAAAATGTTTGGCACTAAATCTTTGAATGATGATCATGATTGCAATGTTGTTAGTATGAACTCTTGGAATATCCATAGTACTAATGATGATTGCACTAGTCATGATGAAAATGTCTCTTATAAGCATGTCAACTTTTGTGGAATGCATAGAGTTTGCAAGTACACACCAAATAGGGAAGATAAATTTTGCAAGAGGCATAAGTATTTAGAAACTAAATTGTTGCAAGAGAGGCTAGATGTTTGTTCTGAAAATTTAAAATTCTTTGCCATCCTTGTGAACTTTGCAATGAACGTGATCATTTAAATCTCCAATGAAAATTGTTTCATGATCGAATCATGTCCAAAAATTCTGATGACTTGATTTCCCTTGTGCATCATAATGAACTTAGTTTGATTTTGGGTTATGAGGAAATAAAACGTTGACTAAGGATATTCCAAATTTTGTCCTTGATAAAGTTCTTGATTTTGATCTAGAGGAAATTTATATGTATTGTGCGGTGAATTGCATTAAAAATCCTTATATTGCCAATTACATAAAGACAAGAAATCAAATAGAAGATGAAGATAATACTAATGAAAGGGAAGAGATTTCCCAATATCCTCATATTCTTTCTGATGATGAATGAGGTAACGAGGAGGAGCCTTCTATTCAATCAATCTCATTAATAAGGAGCTCCAAAAAGAGGATTAAACCCATACTTAATGTGAAGAAGAAAAAGAAAAGATGGAGAAGCAAAGGTAAAAAGGTATCCCTTCCAAATGGTGTTGCTCCAATTACTCATTGTGATGATGATAATTGCTATACTATTGGTGCTATCCATACTATTAATGATGAGAGTGATTATGCTTATGATATGCAAAGGTCCAATATTGGGGATGCTGTGTTTGATGAGAATGACATATTTGAAAATTTATTTGCTGCAATTAATGTTTGTCCCAAGCTTGCGGATGCTATGTTTTATGAAGATGATATTTTTAACCTCCCAAGTTTTGATATGCAAATTTATTATGATAATAGCATGCCTCCTATTTATGATGACTATATTGATGAAAGTGGGTTTGGAAGAGTGTCAACTTTAGGAAGTAATGATCCCACTATTTTGGAGGGTCTTGAATCTTATTGTGACAATTATGAAAGTGGATTTGTAGAGGTCATGACTTTATTTAGTAATGATTCCACTATCTTGGAAGAGGTTTCAATTGATTATGATGAGAACAAAGTTGCTACTTATGATGATTATTGTGATGACACTTATGCTATATAAAGTAGTGATCATTATATTTATATAACTTGTCATGATTATGATTATCCTTTTTCTGAACATTACTCTTTTAATGTGGAAACAATTTATGGTATTCGAGTTTCTTATGATACTCCCACTATTCCGAATCAGAAGAATTTTGCTTATGTGGAGAGTAATAAAATTTATATGCTTGTGAATCATGAAAATAGTGCTTTATGTGATAGTTATATCGTTTAATTCATTCATGATGCTACTGAAATTTATTATGAAGGACGAACATATGCTTGTAGGAATTGCAATAATATCAAGTTTCCTCTCTATGTGTTGAAAATATTGAAGCTATGCTTGTTTTGCTTTCCTATGCTAGTTGATTCTTGTTCCCATAAGTTGTTTGCTCACAAAATCCCTATGCATAGGAAGTGGATTAGGCTTAAATGTGCTAGTTATATTCTTCATGATGCTCTCTTTATATTTCAAATCTTATCTTTTATGTGAGCATCATTGAAATCATCATGCCTAGCTAGAAAGGCATTAAAGAAAATCGCTTGTTGGGAGACAATCCAATATTTACCCCTAATGTTTTTGTGTGTCCACATGATTAAGCTACTGTAGAGATCATGTTTTATATCTTTTGTTTCAATAAAGTGCCAAGTAAAACCTTTGGGAAGACTTGGGTGAAAGTTAATGTGATCTTGCTGTAAAAAACAGAAACTTTGCGCTTACGAGATTAGCTGTCATTTTTTTTTTACAGAAAAGTGCTTTTAAGTTGATTCTTTTTGCAGAAGATTAATAGACAAATTCCTCACGTCCACAAATTTATTGCAGAATTGTTGGAGTTACAGAAGTATTCTAGAGTTACAGATTACTACAGACTGTTCTGTTTTTGACATATTCTGTTTTCATCGTGTTGTTTGCTTATTTTGATGAATCTATGAGTAGTATCGGAGGGTATGAGCCATAGAGAAGTTGGAATAAAATAGATATTACACCAATATAAATGAAGAATGAGTTCACAACAGTACCAAAAGTGGTGATTTATTTCCTTATACTAACGAAGCTTACGAGCTTTCTGTTGAGTTTTGTGCTGTGAAATTTTCAAGTTTTGGGTAAAGATTCGATGGACTGTAGAATAAGGAGTGGCAAGAGACTAAGCTTGGGGATGCCCAAAGGCACCCCAAGTGAGTATTCAAGGACAACCAAACACCTAATCTTGGGGATGCCCCGGAAGACATCCCCTCTTTCTTCTTCGTCTATCAGTAACTTTACTTGAGGCTATATTTTTATTCACCACATGATATGTGTTTTGCTTGGAGCGTCTTGTATGATTTGAGTCTTTGATTTTTAGTTTACCACAATCATCCTTGATGTACAAATTTTTTTGGGAGAGACACGCATGAATAAGAATTTATTAGAATACTCTATGTGCTTCACTTATATCTTTTGAGCTAGATAATTTTGCTCTAGTGCTTCACTTATATCTTTTTAGAGCATGGTGGTGGTTTTATTTTATAGAAATTATTGATCTCTCATGCTTCACTTATATTATTTTGAGAGTCTTTTAGAACAGCATGGTAATTTGCTTTGGCTATAAAACTAGTCCTAATATGATGGGCATCCAAGATGGGTATAATAAAAACTTTCATATAAAGTGCGTTGAATATTATGAGAAGATTGATGCTTGATGATTGTTTTGAGATATGAGGATGGTGATATTAGAGTCATGCTAGTAGAGTAATTGTGAATTTGAGAAATACTTGTGTTGAGGTTTACAAGTCCCATAGCATGCATGTATGGTAACAATTATGTAACAAATTTGAAGCATGAGGTGTTTCTTTGATTGTCTTCCTTTGTGTGGAGGTCGGGATCGTGCGATGGTTAACTCCTACCAACCCTTCCCCTAGGAGCATGCGTGTAGTGCTTGGTTTTGATGACTTGTTGAATTTTACAATAAGTATGTGAGTTCTTTATGACTAATGTTGAGTCCATGCATTATACGCACTCTCACCCTTCCACCGTTGCTAGCCTCTCTAGTACCGCGCAACTTTCGCCGGTACCATAAACCCACCTTATACCTTCCGCAAAACAGCCACCATACCTACCTATTATGGCATTTCCATAGCCATTCCGAGATATATTGCCATGCAACTTTCCACCGTTCCGTTTATTATGACACACTCCATCATTGTCATTTTGCCTTGCACGATCATGTAGTTTACATCGTATTTGCGGTAAAGCCACCATTCATACTTTTTTCATACATGTCACTCTTGATTCATTGCACATCCTAGTACACCACCGGAGGCATTCATATAGAGTCATATTTTGTTCTAGTATCGAGTTGTAATTAATATCAAGTTGTAAGTAAATAAAAGTGTGATGATCATCATTATAAGAACATTGTCCCGTGTGAGGTTATTAAAAATAAAAGAGGCCAATGAAGCCCAAATAATAATAATAAAGGCCAAAGAAGCCCACAAAAAAAGAGGTCAAAGAGCCCAAAATAAAAAAAAGAAAAGAAAAGAGAGAGAGAGAGAGAGAGAGAGAGAAAGAGAGAAGGGACAATGTTCCTATCTTTTTCCACACTTGTGCTTCAGAGTAGCACCATGATCTTCATGATAGAGAGTCTCTCATTTTGTCACTTTCATATAATAGTGTGAATTTTCGTTATAGAACTTGGCTTGTATATTCCAATGATGGGCTTCCTCAAAATGCCCTAGGTCTTCGTGAGCAAGCAAGTTGGATGCATACCCACTTAGTTTCATTTGTTGAGCTTTTATACATTTGTAGCTCTAGTGCATCCGTTGCATGGCAATCCCTACTCACTCACACTGATATCTATTGATGGGAATTTCCATAGCTCATTAATACGCCTAGTTGATGTGAGACCATCTTCCTCTTTTTGTCTTCTCCACAACCACCATTCTATTCCACCTATAGTGTTATGTCCATGGCGCGCGCTCATGTATTGCATGAAAGTTGAGGAAGTTTGAGAACACTAAAGTATGCAACAATTGCTTGGCTGAAAACGCGGTTGTGCATGATTTGAATATTTTGTGTGACGAAGATGGAGCATAGCCAATCTATATGATTTTGTAGGGATGAACTTTCTTTGGCCATGTTATTTTGAGAAGACATGATTACTTTGTTAGTATGCTTGAAGTATTATTATTTCTATGTATATATTAAGCTTTTGTCTTGAATCTTTCGGATCTGAACATTCATGCCACAATAAATAAAATTACATTGATAAATATGTTAGGTAGCATTCCACATCAAAAATTCTGTTTTTATCATTTACCTACTTGAGGACGAGCAGGAATTAAGCTTGGGGATGCTTGATACGTCTCCAACGTATCTATAATTTTTTATTGTTCCATGCTATTATATTATCCATATTGGATGTTTTATATGCATTTGTATGCCATTTTACATGATTTTTGGGACTAACCTATTAACCTAGAGCCCAGTGCCAGTTTCTGTTTTTTCCTTGTTTTTGAGTTTCACAGAAAAGGAATACCAAACGGAGTCCAATTGACCTGCCAATTTTTGTGGATTTTTTATGGACCAAAATAAGCCCCTGAGAGTTGGGCCAGAAGAGTCCTGAGCTATCCGCGAGGGTGGAGGGCGCACCCTACCCCCTGGGCGCGCCCCCTACCTCGTGGATCACTCGGAGACCCCCCTGACTTGTTCCCAATGCCAAAAATTCCTATAAATACATAAACCCCCAAAAAGAAACCTAGATCGGGAGTGTCGCCGCCACAAGCCTCTGTAGCCACCAAAAACCAATCGGGGTCCTGTTCCAGCCCCCTGTCGGAGGGGGGATCCATCACCGGTGGCCATATTCATCATCGGCTCTCCATGACGAGGAGGGAGTAGTTCACCCTCGGGGCTGAGGGTATGTACAAGTAGCTATGTGTTTTATCTCTCTCTCTCTCTCTCTCTCTCTCTCTCTCTCTCTCTCGCTCTCTCTCTCTCTCTGTCTCGTGTTCTTTATTTGGCACGATCTTGATGTACCGCGAGCTTTGCTACTATAGTTCGATCTTATGATGTTTGTCCCCCTCTATCTTCTTGTAATGGATTAAGTTTTCCCTTTGAAGTTATCTTATCGGATTGTGTCTTTAAGGATTTGAGAACACTTGATGTATGTCTTGCGTGGGATACCCGTGGTGACAACGGGGTATTCTATTGATTCACCTGATGTATATTTTGGTGATCAACTAGCGGGTTCCGTGACCTTGGGAATCTATGCATAGGGGTTGGCACATGTTTTCGTCTTGACTTTCCGGTAGAAACTTTGGGGCACTCTTTGAAGTCTTTGTGTTGGTTGAATAGATGAATCTGAGATTGCGTGATGAATATCGTATAATCATACCCGCGGATACTTGAGGTGACATTGGAGTATCTAGGTGACATTAGGATTTTGGTTGATGTGTGTCTTAAGTTGTTATTTTACTTTGAACTCTAGGGCTGTTTGTGACACTTATAGGAATAGCCCAATGGATTGATCGGAAAGAATAACTTTGAGGTGGTTTCATACCCTACAGTAATCTCTTCGTTTGTTCTCCGCTATTAGTGACTTTGGAGTGACTCTTTGTTGCATGTTGAGGGATTGCTATATGATCTAATTATGTTATTATTGTTGAGCGAACTTGCACCAGTGAAAGTATGAACCCTAGCCTTGTTTCGAAGCATTGCAATACCGTTTGTGCTCACTTTTATCATTAGTTACCTTGCTGTTTTTATATTTTCAGATTACAAAAACCTATATCTACCATCCATATTGCACTTGTATCACGATATCTTAGCCAAACTAGTGCACCTATACAATTTGCCATCGTATTGGGTGTGTTGGGGACATAAGAGACTCTTTGTTATTTGGTTGCATGGTTGTTTGAGAGAGACCATCTTCATCCTACGCCTCCTACGGATTGATAAACCTTAGGTCATCCACTTGAAGGAAATTTTCTACTGTCCTACAAACCTCTGCACTTGGAGGCCCAACAAAGTCTACAATAAGAAGGTTGCGTAATAGACATCAATCGCACACGTAGTGGACCCGAGAAACGTGTCTGACCTCCATCTCTATCGCAGACGTTTCGCTTTCGCGAACCGTGTGCAGCGTAATCCCTAATTTATCCCTAATTTAATCCCAAAATTAAAAAGCACATATTTTGAATTTGAAAGTAGGCAATCACTTATTTCATATGGAACCATGTTTATTACAAATATAGGTTCAACCACGAATGCATAATTCGATGCACAAGTACATATACAGAAGAACTACAAAAGCACCAAGTAAAGAACGATGAACCACAGTTGTACTAAAGACTGTAAAGAGAGATGCAAAAGACAATCTGGTTCCTGGAGAAGGTGGAGCGGAATGCCCATAATGTGCCCTCCTCCATGCGTAATGCGCACACGACTCTAGGCCAAGCCCTTGTGATGGTTGCCCGTCCATCCTTCACCATCTTCATTAGAATTTCTCGATGCTCATTGTAGTCTGGATGAAATACTTTAACCTACATTGCAGGTCCACCAATCAAGTACTTTGTGAGGTAATCTTGAGTAAACTGCTTCGGGAACCACTTCAAACGAAAAAGATTCATACATTGTTGTCTAACAACTCATTATGGGCAGTAAAAAGAGAAGGTTGCAGAGTTTGTAGTTACCATCCTACAGCTCACTGTTGTGTTGGATAGAGCGTAAACAAATGATTTGCTTGCCACCATTCATATCTTTTTGCTAATAATCCTTATCAGTTTCCTCACTTGATGCTTGTTCATGAATATCTCATTTCCCCCTGCTACTTCTCGAGCTTGCGTTGTATTCCCTCGAAGAGGAAAGGGAGATGCAACACAATAGCGTAAGTATTTCCCTCAGTTTTTGAGAACCAAGGTATCAATCCAGTAGGAGACCACGTGCAAGTCCCCCGCACCTACACAAACAAATAAGAACTTCATAGCCAACACGATAAGGAGTTGTCAATCCCTTTACGATCACTTACGAAAGTGAGATCTGATAGAGATGATACTTTGATATTTTTGGTATTTTTGGATATAAGAACAGAAAAGTAAAAGCGGGAAAGTAAAGTAGATTGTAGATTGATATGTTGAGAATAGACCCGGGGGCCATAGTGTTCTCTAGTGGCTTCTCTCATGATAGCGATATTCTACGGCGGGTAAACAAATTACTGTCGAGCAATTGATAGAAAAGCGAATAATTATGAGACTATCTAGGCATGATCATTATATATAGGCATCACGTCTGAGACAAGTAGACCGAAACGATTCTGCATCTACTACTATTACTCCACACATCGACCGCTATCCAGCATGCATCTAGAGTATTAAGTTCACAAGAACGGAGTAACGCCTTAAGCAAGATGACATGATGTAGAGGGATAAACTCAAACATAGTGATATAAACCCCATATTTTTATCCTCGATGGAAATAATACAATACGTGCCTTGCTGCCCCTACTGTCACTGGGAAAGGACACCGCAAGATTGAACCCAAAGCCAAGCACTTCTCCCATTGCAAGAACTATAGATCTTGTAGGCCAAACCAAACCAATAATTTGAAGATACTTGCAAGGATATTATAATCATACATAAAGAGTTCAGAAAAGAAGCAAATATTTCTCATAGATAATCTTGATCATAAATTCACAATTCATCGGATCTTGACAAACACACCGCAAAAAGAGATTACTTCGAATAGATCTCCTCGAAGACCGAGGATAACTTGGTATTGAGATCCAAAGAGAGAGAAGAAGCCATCTAGATACTAGCTATGGACCCGAAGGTCTATGGTAAACTACTCACAACTCATGGTGAGGCGACGTTGATGATGTAGAAGCACTCCGTGGAAGATCCCCCCTCCGGCGGAGCTCCGGAACAGGCCCCAAGATGGGATCTCACGGGAACACAAGGTTGCGCCGGTGGAACTAGGGTTTTTTTTTGTTGTTCTGATGGTTTCGGGGTACGTAGGTATATATAGGAGGAAGGAGGGCACCGGGGGCCAGACGGGGAGCCCACGAGGCAGGGGGCGCGCCCTATAGGGGGGCGCCCCCACCCTCGTGGACGCCACGTCAGTCCTACTCCGTGGTTCTCAAGTATCCCGTGCGTATTTTGCTCCAAAAATATCTCTCCCGAAGGTTTCATTCCGTTTGGACTCCATTTGATATTCCTTTTCTGTAAAACCCTAAAACAGGCAAAAAACGACAATCTGGACTGGGCCTTTGGGTTAGTAGGTTAGTCCCAAAAATAATATAAACGTGTATAACAAAGCCCATTAAACAGCCAAAACATCATAAATAATAGCATGGAACAATAAAAAATTATAAATACGTTGGAGACGTATCAAGCATCCCAAAGCTTAATTCATGCTCGCCCTCGAGTAGGTAAATGATAAAAACAGAAATTTTGATGTGGAATGCTAACCAACATAGTTTTTCAATGTAATTCTCTTAATTGTGGCATGAATGTTCAGATCTGAAAGATTCAAGACAAAAGTCTATATTGACATAAGAAATTATAATACTTCAAGCATACTAACAAAGCAATCATGTCTTCTCAAAATACCATGGCTAAAGAAAGTTATCCCTACAAAATCATATAGTCTGGCTATGCTCCCTCTTCATCACACAAAATATTCATATCATGGACAACCCCGGTTTCAGCCAAGCACTTGTTTTCATACTCTATTATTTCAAACCTTTCAACTTTCACGCAATACATGAATGTGAGCCATGGACATAGCACTATGGGTGGAATAGAGAGGTGGTTGTGGAGAAGACAAAAAGGAGGGAGATAGTCTCACATCAACTAGGCGTATCAACAGGCTATGGAGATGCCCATCAATAGATATCAATGTGAGTGAGTAGGGATTGCCATGCAACGGATGCACTAGAGCTAAAAATGTATGAAAGCTCAAGAAAAGAAACTAAGTGGGTGTGCATCCAACTTGCTTGCTCACGAAGACCTAGGGCATTTGAGGAAGCCCATCGTGGGAATATACAAGCCAAGTTCTATAATGAAAATTCCCAATAGTATATGAAAGTGACTAAACATGAGACTCTCTATCATGAAGAACATGGTACTACTTTGAAGAACAAGTGTGGAAAAAGATAGTAGCAACTCTCCCTTTTTCTTCCTTTTTGGGCCTTTTTTGGCCTTTCTATTTTTCTAGAGGGGCTTTCTTGATTTAGCCTTTCCTCACATGGGACAATGCTCTAATAATGATGATCATCACAATTTCATTGAATTACAACTCAATATTACAACTCGATACTAGAACAAAGTATGACTCTATATGAATGCCTCCGGCGGTGTACCGGGATGTGCAATCAATCAATAGTGACATGTATGAAAAATTATGCATGGTGGCTTTGCCACAAATACGATGTCAACTACATGATCATGCATGGCAATATGACAATATGAAGTGTGTCATATGAACGGAACGGTGGAAAGTTGCATGGCAATATATCTCGGAATGGCTATGGAAATGCCATGATAGGTAGGTATGGTGGCTGTTTTGAGGAAGGATATATAGTGGGTGTATGGTACTGACTAAAGTTGCGCGGTACAAGAGAGGCTAGCAATGGTGGAAGGGTGAGAGTGCGTATAATCCATCGACTCAACATTAGTCATAAGAACTCATATACTTATTGCAAAAAAATTACGAGTCATCGAAACAAAGCAATCAACGCATGCTCCTAGGGTGGAGGTTGGTAGGATTTAACCATCCCGTGCCCCCGACCTCCACACAAAGGTTGACACTTTACAAATACCTCATGCTCTAACTTCGTCACATAGCGGTTCACCATACGTGATTGCTACGGGAACACTAACCTTAACACAAGCATTTCTCAATTTCATAATAACTCCACTAGCGTGACTCTAGTATCACTATCCTCATATCTCATAACAATTATCAAGCATCCAACTTATCATCATATTCCATGCACTTTAGTGTGAAAGTTTTTACTACATTGATCTTGGATGTCTATCATGTGAAGGCTAGTTTTATAACCAAAGCACATTACCATGTTGTTTTAATAGACTCTCAAATGGATATAAGTGAAGCATGAGAGATCAACAATTTCTACAAAATATAATCACCACCGTGCTCTAAAAGATATAAGTGAAGCACTAGAGCAAAAACTATTCAACTCAAAAGATATAAGTGAAGCACATAGAGTGTTCTATCAATTCCTAGGCCATATTTAACTCTCTCAAAAAGGTGTGTCCATCAAGGATAATTGTGGCGAACTAATAAGCAAAGACTCAAATTATACATGACGCTCCAAGTAAGACACATATCAAGTGGTGAATAAAAATATAGCTCCGAGTATAGTTACCGATGGATGAAGACGAAAGAGGGGATGCCTTCCCAGGGCATCTCCAAGATTAGGCTCTTGGTTGTCCTTGAATTTTACCTTAGGGTGCCTTGGGCATCCCCAAGCTTAGGCTCTTGCCACTCTTTATTCCATAGTCCATCAAAGCAATACTCAAAACTTGAAAACTTCACAACACAAAACTTAGACAAAAATCTCGTGAGCTCCATTAGTATAAGAAAGCAAACCACTACTCAAAGGTACTGCAATGAATTCATTCTTTGTTTATATTGGTGTTAAACATTAGTATTCCAACTTCTCTATGGTTCATATCCCCCAATACTACTCAGAGATGCATCGAAATAAGCAAACAACACACGAAAAACAGAATCTGTCAAAAACATAACAGTGTGTAGTAATCTCTAACTTTGGCATACTTCTATAACTCCAAAAAAATTGAAATAAATTGGTAAACATGGGGAATTTGTCTATTAATCTTCTGCAAAAAGAATCAACTAAATAGCACACTCCAGTAAAATCCAGTGACCATTCTAGCGAGCGCTAACGATTCTGTTTTTCGCAGCAAGATCATATAAACTTCAGACAAGTCTTCCCAAAGGTTCTACTTGGCACAAACACTAATTAAAACAAAAAACCACAACTAAACAGAATCTAGATGCAATATTTATTCCTAAACAGAAGCAAAAACAAAAAAGAATATAAAATTGGGTTGCCTCCCAACAAGCTCTTACTTTATAGCCATTAAGATCGGCTTGGGATTTCAATGATGCTCACATGAAAGATAAGAATTGAAGCACAAAGAGAGGATCATATAGCACGTGGCAAACACATCAAAGTCTAACATACTTCCTATGCATAGGCATTTTATAGGAAAACAAATTAGCAAGACAAGCAAGATCTAGGATATGCAAGGAAGAAGAAAGAAACAATAGCAATCTCAACATAACGAGAGGTAATTTAGTAACATGAAAATTTCTACCACCATATTTTCCTCTCTCCTAATAATTGCATGTAGGATCATATGACAATTCAACAATATAGCTATCACATAACATATTCTCAAAACGATCCACATGCATGCAAAGTTGACACTCTTCCAAAATAGTGGGATTTAAAGTTGACACTCTTCCAAACCCACTCTCAATTTTATTGCAAACATTATTATCAATCTCATATTCATCACGGGGCTTAAGTAAATTTTCAAGATCATAAGAAGAATCACCCCAATTATGGTCATTGTAACAAGTAGTGGACATAACAATACTAGCATCCCCAAGCTTAGGGTTTTGTATATCATTAACACAATTGACATCAATAGAATTTATAGTAACATCATTGCAATCGTGCTTTTTATTTAAGAATCTATCATGAATCACCTTTTCTTTTAACAATTCCTCATCGTTTTCAGATTCATGAATTTGAAGCAAAACCCCATAAAGATAATCTAGTGCACTCAACTCACTAGCAATAGGTTCAACATAACTGGATCTTTTAAAAAGATTAGCAAGTGGATGACGATCCATAATTTAGCAAGCAAAGATGCAAGCTAATAGAAGGCACATGGCAACACAAGCAAAGAAGAGGCAAGCGAACGGTAAACACACGACAAAAAGAAGGGCAAATAAAATGGCAAGGGTGAAGTGGGGGAGAGAAAACGAGAGGCAAAAAATGTAATGCGAAGGATAAGGGTTTGTGATAGGTACTTGGTATATGACTTTTGCGTAAGCCTCCCCGACAACGGTGCAAGAAATTCTTCTTGCTACTTCTCGAGCTTGCGTTGTATTCCCTCGAAGAGGAAAGGGAGATGCAGCACAATAGCGTAAGTATTTCCCTCAGTTTTTGAGAACCAAGGTATCAATCCAGTAGGAGACCACGCGCGAGTCCCTCGCACCTGCACAAAGAAATAAGAACTTCGCAGCCAACGCGATAAGGGGTTGTCAATCCCTTTACGGTCACTTACGAAAGTGAGATCTGATAGAGATGATAGTTTGATATTTTTGGTATTTTTGGATATAAGAACAGAAAGTAAAAGCGGAAAAGTAAAGTAGATTGTAGATTGATATGTTGATAATAGACCCGGGGGCCATAGTGTTCTCTAGTGGCTTCTCTCATGATAGCGATATTCTACGGCGGGTAAACAAATTACTGTCGAGCAATTGATAGAAAAGCGAATAATTATGAGACTATCTAGGCATGATCATTATATATAGGCATCACGTCCGAGACAAGTAGACCGAAACGATTCTGCATCTACTACTATTACTCCACACATCGACCACTATCCAGCATGCATCTAGAGTATTAAGTTCATAAGAACGGAGTAACGCCTTAAGCAAGATGACATGATGTAGAGGGATAAACTCAAACATAGTGATATAAACCCCATATTTTTATCCTCGATGGCAACAATACAATACGTGCCTTGCTGCCCCTACTGTCACTGGGAAAGGACACCGCAAGATTGAACCCAAAGCCAAGCACTTCTCCCATTGCAAGAACTATAGATCTAGTAGGCCAAACCAAACCAATAATTCGAGGAGACTTGCTAGGATATTATAATCATACATAAAGAGTTCAGAAAAGAACCAAATATTTCTCATAGATAATCTTGATCATAAACCCACAATTCATCGGATCTCGACAAACACACTGCAAAAAGAGATTACATCGAATAGATCTTCTCGAAGACCGAGGAGAACTTGGTATTGAGATCCAAAGAGAGAGAAGAAGCCATCTAGATACTAGCTATGGACCCGAAGGTCTGTGGTAAACTACTCACAACTCATGGTGAGGCGATGATGATGATGTAGAAGCACTCCGTGGAAGATCCCCCCTCCGGCGGAGCTCCAGAACAGGCCCCAAGATGGGATCTCACGGGAACGGAAGGTTGCGGCGGTGGAACTAGGGTTTTCTCTGTTGTTTTGATGGTTTCGGGGTACATAGGTATATATAGGAGGAAGGAGGGCACCGGGGGCCAGACGGGGTGCCCACGAGGCAGGGGGCGCGCCCTATAGGGGGGCGCCCCCACCCTCGTGGATGCCACGTCAGCCCAACTCCGTTGTTCTCAAGTCTCCCATGCGTATTTTGCTTCAAAAATATCTCTCCCGAAGGTTTCATTCCGTTTGGCCCAAAAATTTGCAAAAAACCCTAAAACATGCAAAACAAACAGCAATCTGGACTGGGCCTTTGGGTTAGTAGGTTAGTCCCAAAAATAATATAAAAGTGCATAACAAAGCCCATTAAACATCCAAAACATCAGAAATAATAGCATGGAATAATAAAAAATTATAGATACGTTGGAGACGTATCACCCCCCCCCCATACACAAAAAGGGTCGATGCGTGGATCCTTGCTAAGGGCATATGTACCTACAAGCAACAAGTCAATATTAGAAGCTAACAAGTGTCCAGACCTGGATCTATATGCATGTGACACCCGGGTAATCAAGTTACAGTAAACCTCTGCTAATGATGCCACGTCACCTCGATTACTGTTGCTAATCTTGCGTTAGTTCGAAACTGATTCAAATTCAAATTATAAATGAAGCAAACAATAAAAGTTTTCAAATATTAAAACTAAAATGTTCGGAGTGAACCAAATAATGCATAAGAAATTATGGTGGAGAAACCACGCTTCTATAAAATGTTTAAATACTCTAAAATAAATAAAATGGTAGCTCAAACAAATAAATAAATGCATTTTATATTTGTAAATACTAAACTATATTATTTGGGGATGAAACTTTTTGTGGTTGTGACATAATTTGTAACATCAATTTAGGTGCCACTTGGTATTTTATTAAAACTAAATTAAACTCGGCGTGTATCGTGCGCGCCCCGCGCCCCCTCGGGCACGCGTCCGTTCGCGTACTCGCCCGCTGCGCAGTGCCCGCTCGGGTGACGCCCGCACCCGAGCGCCCGTGCCCGCTATGGCCTCTCGGCCACTGCCAAACGGGGCCCACGCCCCTGGAACATTTAAAAAAAGATATAAAAAGAAAGAATTTAAAATAATAATAATATTAATAATAATTAGGACAATTAATTAACCTAATTAACCTGTGTTATGTAATCTAGTTAACTAATTAATTTGATAGTTAGTTAGTCTGTCAATGACAGTAGGACCCACACGTCAGTTTGACTAAGTCAACTAATTGTTTGACTCCTGACATCACCCTGACACCATGCTGATGTCATAACTGCATTTCCTAATTAAAATAATTCCGTTAATCCTGAAAATGAAATAAAACCTAAAAAATTAATACAAAATAAACCGTAACCCGGATGAAATAGTTTGTATAAGAAAGTTGCTCAGAACGACGAGACGAATCCGAATACGTAGTCCGTTCGTTCACCACATGTCCCTAGAATAGCGAACCTGCAACCGTCGCCCTCCGGCCCGTCTGTCCGAAATCACAAAACACCGGGAATACATTCCCGGATATTTCCCCACTTCGTCGGTATCAGCTACTACTCCGTTATGTCACCTCTAGCACCACGTATGCCCATGTTACGCTTTGTGATGCTTTGATTGCTCTATCATTTATTATGTCCCCCTCCATTACTTATTTCCGGTAGACCCCGAGACTGTCGGCGAACCTCAGTTCGACTATGGTGTTGACAACCCCTCCTTGCCAGAGCAACCAGGCAAGCCCCCCCCCCTTGGTCAACCTGATATCGCCTATTCATCTCTCTACTACTTGCATTAGAGTAGTGTAGCATGTTACTGCTTTCGGTTAATCCTATTCTGCTGCATGGCCTGTCATTGTTGCTACAACTGTTGTTACCTTTACCTGGAATCCTAATTGCTTAGTATAGGATGCTAGTATTCCATCAGTGGCCCTACATTCTTGTTCGTCTGCCATGCTATACTATCGGGCCGTGATCACTTCAGGTGGTGATCACGGGTATATACATACATAATATAAATGATACATGATGTGACTAAAGTCGGTTCGGCTCGTAGAGTACCCGCAAGTGATTCACGGATTGGGGGCTGAAAGGACACGTAGCTCCATCCAGGTAGCAGTGGGCCTGGGTTCCCAACGGCCCCCGAGTGGATCTTTGTGGCGGACCGACAGGGCAGGTTGAGAGACCGAGGAGAGAGGTGGCTTGGCCCTGGTCGTTGTTCGCGGTTATTTCATAATAACATGCTTAACGAGTTTGGATATTTGATCTGAGTCTGGCCTCTGGCCTATACGCACTAACCAGCTACATGGGATTAGATATGGGCTCTCGACGTCGTAGTATCAGCCGAAGCCTTCTTGACGCCAGCGACTGAGCGGCGTGCGCCGGGTTGGACCGCGTAATATAACTTCCTTAGTAATGGAGGTTGCTAGGTCTGCTCACCGACCGCGTACGCAATGTGCAGGTTTGCAATGGGCGATGAGCCCAGACCCTTACACGCTTAGGGTTTAGACCAGCGTGCTGACCTCTCTGCTGTGCTTAGGTAGGGCTGGGACATGTTGATCTTCCGAGGCCAGGCATGGCCCAGGAAAGTGTGTCCGGCCAGAGGGGATCGACCGTGTTGGGTTATGTGGTGCACCCCTACAGGGAAGTTAATCTATTCGAATAGCCGTGTCCCTCGGTAAAAGGATGACCCGGAGTTGTACTCCGACCTCATGAGAACTAGAACCAGATACTTAATAAAACATACCCTTTCAAGTGCCAGATACAACCCGGTGATCGCTTTCCCACACGGCGACGAGGGGAGGATCATCGGGTAGGTTTATGCTATACGAGGTTACTTGGTCAACTCTCCAGCTACTCAAGACGGCGGCTGCTAGAAGCATTGATGCTTATTACTATTCCATCTACTCTCTTCTATTGCTGCAAGATGGAGGCGGCCATAAGCGTAGTCTTCGATTGGATTAGCTATCCCCCTCTTATTCTGGCATTCTGTAGTTTAGCCCAAATATATTACCCCTTTATACAATACCATTGCACATGTAGTGTAGATCCTTGCTTGCGAGTACTTTGGATGAGTACTCACGGTTGCTTTGCTCCCCCCTTTCCCCCATTTTCCTTTCTTCTCAGATGATGCAACCAGATGGTGGAGCCCATGAGCCACAAGATCCCAAGGATGTTTCTACATGGAGTTCGGCTTTGAGGAGTAGTTAGGAGGTCCCAGGCAGGAGGCCTTCCTTTTCGATCGTTGTTACTTTTGTGCTAGCCTTCTTAAGGAAATCATGTTTAACTTATGTCTATACTCAGATATTATTGCTTCCGCTGACTCGTGTGTATTCGAGCTTATGTATTTGAGCCCTCGAGGCCCCTGGCTTGTAATATAAAGCTCGTATTATTTTAATTTGTGTCTAGAGTTGTGTTGTGATATCTTCCAGCCCTGATCTTGGTCGTACACATTTGCGTGCATAATTAATGTACGGACAAATTGGGGGCGTCACAAGTTGGTATCAGAGCCGACTGCGTGTAGGAATCCCCCTTTCCAACTCCTTGGCCGAAGTCGAGTCTAGTCATTGCAAAACTTTTACTAACATGGTTGTGTGGCTTACGGGCCCACGTCGCCATTGGGTGTTATTAGGATCTTTTATTTCTCGTCTATGCTCTAGGACTCTGATCTCTCTTCTACTCGAGTTGAATGATTTTGGTAAAATGTAACTTTAGGTTCTCGAAATACTTTCTCCCTTTAGTACAGGTGATCGCTTGCTACACCAGAAGATTTCGAAGATACTCTCCGATGTTTCCCCGAGACCCTTGTGCCCTTCGTCATTGCAATTCCATATCACTGATAAATCCCTATGGATAGCTGACTTGTCATCCATACCTTCATTTACAATTGTTCTTGTTATTACAAGATACCCTGAAATACTTTGGATATTCTGATAATCATTTGTGCCTGTTGCCTTGCAGCTCCTTTTCTGCATGGATACATGTATAAATACTTTCTCACAATATCAAGGATTCAATCCTCGGTTGTTCATGTGTTTCATAAAATTCTTTGGAATACTATTCGGTTTTATGGAAATCCTCAGCAGCCTAATGCTCCTGAATTCCTTGCCTTCCTGCATTATGGTTAATTCCATATTTCTAGCAATCTCCTTGACATCCTTTGTCACTATCGTTTCGAGTCCCTTGATTCAATATTTTGCGAATGCTCGCAATCCTCAATGAGATCCTAGAATTCATCCTTCCCGCTCAGACATCATTTTAAAGATGAGCTAGATCTCGAGCAATCAAATTGACACCGGTTGTACCCCTAAGCCTCCTAAACTTATCCATCCTTAATCAGAGCATTTGCTTCTGATCCCTTGAATTGGAAATCATAATTCCTTCACATTTGAGCTTTGAATTAGTCAGTTGTTTCTATGATCCAATGCCTTGCATTGTTTTTTCCTATGATTGTGTGCCGATGCTCACATCCTCTCCTTTATGGACTATTCGGCCCTTTGTTGAATTGTTATCCGACATTGTCCTTCATATTCTATAACCTTGTGAGTCTTTCCTCGCATACATAATGCCTTTGGTAAATTGTATCATCTGCTTTTGTCAACCATGCTCTGCTTTCGAGCTGGTGTTATTTATTCTTGAATATTGTGTTATATGTTTCTAAGAAACCCCGATGGATTGAACCTATGCCTTCCCTAATCTGTGTGAACCCGAAAGATTCCATGGGTTGTACTCATCTGGTATTTCACCAGGTAAAACTTTCAACACTAATGTCATTTTCGAAACAAGAAGTGAATGAAAGCTTATGCATTTGGAGAAGTGGGAGTTGACCTTGAACTTTGTGTTCATGCCCATGGACACGATGCAGATCTTATCATGAAAGTTTATGTTGGAGGCAAACAAGGCCCAGAGAGATGGCCACACAGAGAGGTATGCGGCTAGAAGGTGGCCGGTGTGAGAGACCTACTATGTCGAGAGGGGAAGGCGTGTGCGAGTGCGAGATCGATGAAAAGAGGGGTGATAGTGTGCATTTGTGTGAGACCATGTTAGACACATGGAGGCATGCATGGACGCTAAGAAGAGAAGAGGGAAACATGTGTTTATGGTACCCATACATGGCTAGAGAGGTATAATGATCGGTGTGTGTGCCGAAAAGAAGGGGGTGGGGAGACGTGCAGACACCATGGGAGAACGACCTAAGAAAAATAATGAACATGCACACCGAAAAGGATGCTGAGGGATGATTCAAATATTTAATTTGAATAAGAGATCACATTGTTTTTAACCCACGCATGCATGAATGTAATGGTGATACGCATGGTGTGGTTATGAGCATGTTATACTACATAAACATTTTTTTTGAATTTGTGATAATGTGTGGCTTTTGCAACTCAGGGCTAAATACTTGTCATAATGTAGGGGGCGGGGCACTATACTTTTTGTGATAAACACAGTGTACGTATAGACATTTGGAAAGCACTAAAATGTTCGTATGAGTAGGTTACATGGACTATACAGCCGACGAAAAAAATTAATTGGACATAACATGGATTCAATGTTTGGCATAACATTTGTTACAACCCATACAATGAAACGGGACAAGACTTGAAGGAAATATGCCCTAGAGTCAATAGTAAAGTTGTTATTTATATTTCCTTATAGATCATGATAAATGTCTTTTAGTCATGCTAGAATTGTATTAACCAGAAACTTAGTACATGTGTGAATACATAGACAAAACAGTGTGTCCCTAGCATGCCTCTACTTGACTGGCTCGTTGATCAAAGATGGTTATGTTTCCTAACCATAGACATGTGTGTCATTTGATGAACGGGATCATATCATTAGGAGAATGATGTGATGGACAAGACCCATCCGTTAGCTTAGCAATACAATCGTTTAGTTTTTCTGCTATTGCCTTCTTCATGACTTATAAATGTTCATTGTGTGCTATCAAACGTCACAACATAACTAGGTGATTATAAATATGCTCTATAGGTGTCTCCGAAGGTGTGTGTGGTGTTGGCATAGATCGAGAATAGGATTTGTCACTCCGAGTGTCGGAGAGGTATCTCTGGGCCCTCTCGGTAATACACATCAAAATAAGCCTTGCAAGCAAACGACTAATGAGTTAGTCACAAGATGATGTATTACAAAACGAGTAAAGAGATTCGCTGATGATGGGATTGAACTAGGTATGATGATACCGACGATCGAATCTCGAGCAAGTAACATGCCGATGACAAAGGGAACAACGTATGTGGTTATGCGGTTTGATCGATAAAGATCTTCGGAGAATATGTGGGAGCCAATATGATCATCTAGGTTCCTCTATTGGTTATTGACCGGAGATAAGTCTCGGTCATGTCTACATAGTTCTCGAACCTGTAGGGTCCGCACGCTTAACGTTCGATGACGATCGGTATTATGAGTTTATGTGTTTTGATGCACCGTAGGTAGTTCGGAGTCCCAGATGTGATCACGGACATGACGAGGAGTCTCTAAATGGTCGAGACATAAAGATAGATAATTTGGACGGTTATATTTGGACACCGGAAGGGTTCCGGGGGTCACCGGATAAAAACCGGAGTATCGGGAGGTTACCGGAACCCCCCGGGAGGTATATGGGCCTTAATGGGCTTTAGGGAAGAGAGATAGGGCTGGCTAGGACTGGGCCGCGTGCCCCCAAGCCTAGTATGAATTGGACTAAGGGAGAGGGGTGACACCCCCTCCTTTCCTTCTCCTCCTCTCCCTTCCTTTCCCCTCTCCTACTCCTACTAGGAAAAGGAGGAGTCCCACTCCTAGTGGGAGTAGGACTCCCCCTCTTTGCGCGCCCCCTCCTTGGCCGCCTCCTCCTCCCTCCCTCCTTTATACACGTGGGGAGAGGTCACCCCATAGAAACACAAGTTGATTTGCAAGCCGTGTGCAGTGCGCCCCTCCACCGGTAACTTCATCATCACCATCACCATGCCATCATGCTGACAAAACTCTCCTGCGACGCTCAACTGGATCAAGAGTTCGTGGGACGTCATCGAGCTGAACGTGTGCTGAACGCGGAGGTGCCATATGTTTGGTGCTTGGATCGGTTGGATCACAAATACGTTTGACTACATCAACCGCGTCGCTAGACGCTTTTGCTTTCGGTCTACGAGGGTACGTGGACACACTCTACCCGCTTGTTGCTATGCTTCTCCTAGTTAGATCTTGCATGATCGTAGGATTTTTTTTGAAATACTATGTTCCCCAACAGTGCCATCATGAGCCAGGTCTATGCGTAGATGATATGCACGAGTAGAACACAATGAGTTATGGGCGATAATAGTCATACTGCTTACCAGCATGTCATACTTTGATTCAGTGGTATTGTGAGATGAAGCGGCCCAGACCGACATTACGCGTATGCTTACGCGAGACTGGTTTCACTGTTATGAGCACTCGTTGCTTAAAGGTGACCGGCGGGTATCTGTCTCTCTCACTTTAGTTGAATCGGGTGTGCCTACGCCTGGTCCTTGTGAACGTTAAAACATCACACTTGACAAAAAATCGTTGTGGTTTTGTATGCATAGGTAAGAACGGTTCTTGCTAAGCCCGTAGCAGCCACGTAAAACTTGCAACAACAAAGTAGCGGACGTCTAACCTATTTTTGCGGGGCATGTTGTGATGTGATATGGTCAAGACGTGATGAGTTATACGTTATTGCATGAGATGATCATGTTTTGTAAATTATCGGCAACCGACGGGAGCCTTATGGTTGTCTCTTTATTGTATGAATTGCGAAGGCCATGTAATTGATTTACTTTATCACTATGAGTTAGCGATAGTAGCAGTAACAATAGTTGGCGAGACGACCACAATGCTACGATGAAGATCGTGGTGTCAAGCCGGTGATGATGGAGATCATGACGATGCTTTGGAGATGGAGATCAAAAGCACAAGATGATGATGGCCATATCATTTCACATATTTTGATTGCATGTGATGTTTATCTTATTATGCTACTTATTTTTCTTAGTACGGCGGTATCATTATAAGATGATCCCTTACAAAATTTCAAGGTACAAGTGTTCTCCCTGAGTATGCACCACTGCGAAAGTTCGTCGTGCCGAGACACCACGTAATGATCGGGTGTGATAAGCTCTACGTTCAAATACAACGGGTGAAAGAAAGTTTTGCACATGCACAATACTCGGGTTAAACTTGACGAGCCTAGCATGTACAGACATGGCCTCAGAACACTAGAGACCGAAAGGTCGAGAGTGAATCATATAGTAGATATGATCAACATAAGATGTTCACCATTGAAAACTACTCCATCGCACGTGATGATCGGACATGGATTAGTTTATTTGGATCACGTGATCATTTAGATGACTAGAGGGATGTCTATCTAAGTGGGAGTTCTTTAGTAATATGATTAACTGAATTTTAATTTATCATGAACTTAGTCCTGATAGTTTTTGCATATCTATGTTGTTGTAGATCAATGGCCCGTGCTACCGTTCCCTTGAATTTTAATGCAATCCTAGAGAAAGCTAAGTTGAAAGATGATGGTAGCAAATACACAAACTGGGTCCGTAACTTGAGGATTATCCTCATTGCTGCACAGAAGAATTACGTCATGGAAGCACCGCTAGGTGACAGACCTGCTGCAGGAGCAACTCCGGACGTTATGAACGTCTGGCAAGCTCGTTCTGATGACTACTTGCTACCTCTTGAGCTTGCGTTGTATTCCCTCGAAGAGGAAAGGGAGATGCAGCACAGTAGAGTAAGTATTTCCCTCAGTTTTTGAGAAACAAGGTATCAATCCAGTAGGAGACCACGCGCCAGTCCCTCGCACCTGCACAAATAAATAAGAACTTCGCAGCCAACGCGATAAGGGGTTGTCAATCCCTTTACGGTCACTTACGAGAGTGAGATCTGATAGAGATGATAGTTGATAATTTTGGTATTTTTAGTTTAATAAAACAGCAAATAAAATCGGTAAAAGTAAAGTAGATGTAGATTGATATGTTGAGAATAGACTCGGGGGCCATAGTTTTCTCTAGTGGCTTCTCTCATGATAGCGATATTCTATGGCGGGTAAACAAATTACTGTCGAGCAATTGATAGAAAAGCGAATAATTATGAGACTATCTAGGCATGATCATTGTATATAGGCATCACGTCCGAGACAAGTAGACCGACTCCTGCCTGCATCTACTACTATTACTCCACACATTGACTGCTATCCAGCATGCATCTGGTGTAATGAGTTCATACGAACAAAGTAACGCCTTAAGCAAGATGACATGATGTAGAGGGATAAACTCAAGCAATATGATGAAAACCCCATATTTTTATCCTCGACGTCAACAATACAATACGTGCCTTGCTACCCCTACTGTCACTGGGAAAGGACACCACAAGATTGAACCCAAAGCCAAGCACTTCTCCCATTGCAAGAACTATAGATCTAGTAGGCCAAACCAAACCAATAATTCGAAGAGACTTGCAAGGATATTATGAGCACACATAAAAAGTTCAGAGAAGAACCAAATATCTTTCATAGATAACCTTGATCATAAACTCACAATTCATCGGATCTCGACAAACACACCGCAAAAAAAGATTACATCGAATGGATCTCCTCGAAGACCGAGGAGAACTTTGTATTGAGATCCAGAGAGAGAAAGAAGAAGCCATCTAGATACTAGCTATGGACACGAAGGTCTGTGGTAAACTACTCACAACTCATGGTGAGGGCGATGGTGATGATGGTGAAGGCCTCCGTGATGGATCCCCCTCCGGTAGAGCTCCGGAATAGGCTCCAAGATGGGATCTCCACAGGAACAGAAGCTACGGCGGTGGAATTAGGGTTTTCTCTCTGTCCTCGGATTTTCTGGGGTACGTGGACTTATATAGGAAGAAGGAGGGCACCGGGGGCCACACGAGGAGGCCTCGAGGCAGGGGGCGCGCCCTGGGAAGGGGGGCGCGCCCCCCACCCTCGAGGGCGGCTCCTCGATCCTCTGATGTGGTTCTCGAGCTTCCTGGGCGTGATTTTCTCCAAAAATATCTCTCACGAAGGTTTTATTCCGTTTGGACTCCGTTTGATATTCTTTTTCTGCAAAACCCTGAAATAGGCAAAAAAAACTGCAATCTGGACTGGGCCTTTGGGTTAGTAGGTTATTCGCAAAAATGATATAAAAGTGAATGATAAAGCCCATTAAACATCCAAGACTTCATAAATAATAGCATGGAACAATAAAAAATTACAGATATGTTGGAGACGTATCACTACTCAATAGTTTAGTGTGCCATGCTTTACGGCTTAGAATCGGGACTTCAAAGACGTTTTGAATGACATGGAGCATATGAGATGTTCCAAGAGTTGAAGTTAATATTTCAAGCAAATGCCCGAATTGAGAGATATGAAGTCTCCAACAAGTTCTATAGCTGCAAGATGGAGGAGAACAGTTCTATCAGTGAACACTTGCTCGGAATGTCTGAGTACTACAATCACATGACTCAACTTGGTTGCAAAGTTGACGAAGATAGTGTTATTGATAGAGTTCTTCAATCACTGCCACCAAGCTATAAAGGCTTTGTGATGGACTATAATATGCAAGGGATGCAGCAGACAAATTCCCGAGCTCTTCTCTATGCTCAAAGCTGCGGAGGTAGAAATCAAAAAGGAGCATCAAGTGTTGATGGTTAAAAAGACCACTAGTTTCAAGAAAAAGGGCAAGGGAAACAAGGGTAACTTCAAGAAGAATAGCAAGCCAGTGGCTAATCCCACGAAGAAACCCAAGTTTGGAGCCAAGCCTGAAACTGAGTGCTTCTACTGCAAAGGGACTAGACACTAGAAGCGGAACTACCCCAAGTATTTGGCGGATAAGAAGGATGGCAAAGTGAACAAAGGTATATTTGATATACATGTTATTGGTGTGTACCTTACTAATGCTCGTAGTAGCACCAGGGTATTTGATACTGGTTCGGTTGCTAATATTTGTAACTTGAAACAGGGGCTACGGATTAAACGAAGATTAGCTAAGGACGAGGTGACAATGCGCGTAGGAAATGGTTCCAAGGTCGATGTGATCGTCGTCGGCACGCTACCTCTACATATACCTTCGGGATTAGTTTTAGACCTAAATAATTGTTATTTGGTGCCGGCGTTGAGCATGAACATTATATTTGGATCTTGTTTGTTGCGAGACAGTTATTCATTTAAATCAGAGAATAATGGTTGTTTTATTTATATAAGTAATATCTTTTATGGTCATGCACCCTTGAAGCATGGTCTATTCTTGTTGGATCTCGATCATAGTGATACACATATTCATAATATTGAAGCCAAAATATGCAAGGTTGATAATGATAGTGCAACTTATTTGTGGCACTGCCGTTTAGGTCATACTGGTGTAAAACGCATGAAGAAACTCCATGCAGATGGACTTTTGGAATCACTTGATTATGGATCACTTGGTGCTTGCGAACCATGCCTTATGGGTAAGATGACTAAAACTCCGTTCTCTGGAACAATGGAGCGAGCAAAAGATTTGTTGGAAATAATACATACTGATGTATGTGGACCAATGAGTGCTGAGGCTCGCGACGGGTATCGTTATTTTTTGAACTTCACTAATGAGTTGAGCAGATATGGGTATATCTACTTAATGAAGCACAAGTTTGAAACATTTGAAAAGTTCAAAGAATTTCAGAGTGAAGTAGAGAATCATCATAACAGGAAAATAAAGTTTCTACGATCTGATCATGGAGGCGAATATTTGAGTTACGAGTTTGGTCTTCATTTGAAACAATGTGGAATAGTTTCACAGCTCACGCCACCCGGAACACCACAGCGTAATGGTGTGTCCAAATGTCGTAACGTTACTTTATTAGATATGGTGCGATCTATGATGTCTCTTACTGATTTACCACTATCATTTTGGGGTTATGCTTTAGAGACAGCTGCTTTCACGTTAAATAGGGCACCATCTAAATCCGTTGAGACGGCGCCTTATGAACTATGGTTTGGCAAGAAACCAAATTTGTCATTTCTTAAAGTTTGGGGTTGCGATGCTTATGCGAAAAAGCTTCAACTTGATAAGCTTGAACCCAAGTCGGAAAAATGTGTCTTCATAGGATACCCAAAGGAAACTGTTGGGTACACCTTCTATCACAGATCCGAAGGCAAGATGTTCATTGCTAAGAATGGATCCTTTCTAGAGAAGGAGTTTCTCTCGAAAGAAGTGAGTGGGAGGAAAGTTGAACTTGATGAGGTAATTGTACCTTCTCCCGAATTGGAAAGTAGTACATCACAGAAACTAGTTCGAGTGATTCCTACACCAATCAACGAGGAAGCTAATGATGATGATCATGAAACTTCAGATCAAGTTTCTACTGAACCTCGTAGGTCAACCAAAGTACGTTCCGCGCCAGAGTGGTACGGTAACCCGGTTCTGGAAGTCATGTTACTAGACCATGATGAACCTACGAACTATGAGGAAGAGATGATGAGCCAAGATTCCGCAAAATGGCTTGAGGCCATGAAATCTGAGATGTGATCCATGTATGAGAACAAAGTGTGGACTTTGGTAGACTTGCCCGATGATCGACAAGCCATTGAAAATAAATGGATCTTTAATAGGAAGACTGACGCTGATGGTAATGTTACTCTCTACAAAGCTCGACTTGTTGCGAAAGGTTTTCGACAAGTTCAAGGAGTTGACTACGATGAGACTTTCTCAACCGGAGCGATGCTTAAGTCTGTCCGAATCATGCTAGAAATTGCCACATTTTATGGTTATGAAATCTGGCAAATGGATGTCAAAACTGCATTCCTTAATGGATACCTCAAAGAGGAGTTGTATATGATGCAACCAGAAGGTTTTGTCAATCCTAAAGGTGCTAACAAAGTGTGCAAGCTCTAGCGATCCATCTATGGACTGATGCAAGCATCTCAGAGTTGGAATATACGCTTTGATGAGGTGAACAAAGCATATGGTTTTATACAGAATTTTGGAGAAGCCTGTATTTACAAGAAAGTGAGTGGGAGCTCTGTAGCATTTCTGATATTATATGTGGATGACATATTGTTGATTGGAAATGATATAGAATTTCTGGATGGCATAAACAGATACTTGAATAAGAATTTTTCAATGAAAGACCTCGGTGAAGCTGCTTATATATTGGGCATCAAGATCTATAAAGATAGATCAAGACGCTTAATTGGACTTTCACAAAGCACATACCTTGATAAAGTATTGAAGAAGTTCAAAATGGATCAGTCAAAGAAAGGGTTCTTGCCTGTGTTACAAGGTGTGAAGTTGAGTAAGACTCAATGCCCGACCACTGCAGAAGATAGAGAGAAAATTAAAGTCATTCCCTATGCCTAAGCCATAGGATCTATCATGTATGCAATGCTGTGTACCAGACCTAATGTATGCCTTGCTATAGTTTAGCAGGGAGGTACCAAAGTAATCCAGGAATGGATCACTGGACAGCGGTCAAGAACATCCTGAAGTACCTGAAAAGTACAAAGGATATGTTTCTCGTTTATGGAGGTGACAAAGAACTCCTCGTAAACGGTTACGTCGATTCCATCTTTGACACTGATCCGGATGACTCTAAGTCACAAATTGGATATGTATTTTTATTGAACGGTGGAGTTGTCAGTTGGTGTAGTTACAAGCAGAGCATCGTAGCGGGATCTACGTGTGAAGCGGAGTACGTAGCTGCTTGAGAAGAATCAAATGAAGGAGTCTGGATGAAGGAGTTCATATCCGATCTAGGAGTAATGCCTAGTGCATCGGGTCCAATGAAAATCTTTTGTGACAACACTGGAGCAATAGCCTTGGCGAAGGAATCCAGGTTTCACAAGAGAACCAAGCACATCAAGAGACGCTTTAATTCCATTCGCGATCAAGTCAAGGAGGGAGACATAGAAATTTTCAAGATACATACGGATCTGAATGACACAGACCCGTTGACTAAGCCTCTACCACGAGCAAAACATGATCAACACCAAGACTTCATGGGTGTTTGAATCATTACTATGTAATCTAGATTATTGACACTAGTGCAAGTGGGAGACTGAAGGAAATATGATCTAGAGGCAATAATAAAGTTGTTATTTATATTTCCTTATATATCATGATAAATGTATTGTATTCATGCTAGAATTGTATTAACCAAAAACTTAGTACATGTGTGAATACATAGACAAAACAGAGTGTCCCTAGTATGCCTCTACTTGACTCGCTTGTTGATCAAAGATGATTATGTTTCCTAACCATATACATGTGTTGTCATTTGATGAACGAGATCACATCATTAGGAGAATGATGTGATGGACAAGACCCATCCGTTAGCTTAGCAATATGAGCATTTAGTTTTTCTGCTATTGCTTTCTTCATGACTTATACATGTTCCTATGACTATGATTTTACGCAACTCCCGAATACCAGAGGAACACCTTGTGTGCTATCAAAGGTCACAACGTAACTGGGTGATTATAAAGATGATCTACAGGTGTCTCCAAAGGTGTTTGTGGTGTTGTCATAGATCGAGAATAGGATTTATCACTCAGAGTATTGGAGAGGTATCTCTGGGCCCTCTCGGTAATACACATCATAATAAGCCTTGCAAGAAAACAACTAATGAGTTAGTCACGAGATGATGTATTATGGAACAAGTAAAGAGACTTGCTGATGATGAGATTGAACTAGGTATGATGATACCGACGATCGAATCTCGAGCAAGTAACATACCGATGACAAAGGGAACAACGTATGTGGTTATGCGGTTTGGCCGATAATGATCTTCGTAGAATATGTGGGAGCCAATATGAACATCCAGGTTCCGCTATTTGTTGTTGACCGGAGATAGGTCTCGGTCATGTATACATAGTTCTCGAACCCGTAGGGTCCGCACGCTTAACGTTCGATGACGATCAGTATTATGAGTTTATGTGTTTTAATGCACCGAAGCTATTTCGGAGTCCTGGATGTGATCGTGAACATGACGATGAGTCTCGAAATGGTCGAGACATAAAGATTGATATACTGGAATGTTATATTCGGACACCAGAAGGGTTCTGGGGGTCACCGGATAAAAACCGGAGTACCGGGAGGTTACCGCCCCCCCCCCCCCCGGAGGTATATGGGGCTTAATGGGCTTTAGGGAAGAGAGAGAGGTCTGGCTAGGGCTGGGCCGCCCCCAAGACTAGTTCGAATGGGACTAAGGGGGAGGGGCGGCGTCCCCTCCTTTCCTTCTCCTTCCCTCCCTTCCTTTCCCCTCTCCTACTCCTACTAGGAAAAGGAGGAGTCCTACTCCTAGTGGGAGTAGGACTCCCCCTCTTGGCGCGCCCCCTCCTTGGCCGCCTCCTCCTCCCTCCCTCCTTTATATACGTGGGGAGGGGGCACCCCATAGACACACAAGTTGATTTGCAAGCCGTGTGCGGTGCCCCCCTCCATAGTTACATACCTTGGTCATATCATTGCAGTGCTTAGGCGAAGCCCTGCACCGGTAACTTCATCATCACCGTCACCACACCGTCGTGCTGACGAAACTCTCCCATGACGCTCAACTGGATCAAGATTTCGTGGGACGTCATCGAGATGAACGTGTGCTGAGCACGGAGGTGCCATACGTTCGGTGCTTGGATCGGTTGGATCACGAAGACATTCGACTACATCAACCGCGTCACTAGACGCTTCTGCTTTTGGTATACGAGGGTACGTGGACACACTCTCCCCGCTCGTTGCTATGCTTCTCCTACATAGATCTTGCGTGATTGTAGGAATTTTTTTGAAATACTACGTTCCCCAACAAGACTCTCTCTCTCTTTCTCTCTCTCTCTCTCTCTCTCTCTCTCTCTCTCTCTCCCTCTCTCTCTCTCTCTCTCTCTCTCTCTGTGCGATGCAAATTATTTTATTTTATTTTATTTCTCGTAGAGGGAAGTGCGATTGGATTTGGTACTCTCCGAAAACTCGCTCCCCGCGCCTTGCTATCCCGAAATTACAACGCGTGCGAAAACTCCCTCCTGCTGCCAAATCCCAACAAGCAAAATCCCCGTTCTAACCCTGAGCCGAAAGGACAACTAGCTCAAATCGGTGGGGGCACTTTTGTAATACACCCTACATTCCAGACAAGCGCGTCCCTAAGTCATGTTTCCCCCCTCCCGTGACCTCCTTTTTGCCATTCGAAAACCCAGGCCACCATAACCTCTCCGCTCCAGCCGCGAAAACCCACCATCCACCATCCAACACCCGACCGCCCCCAGCTGGAGCCTCTTCCCCAACGACGTCGTCCACTGCAACAACTCGACGTCCCTCATCCGCCTCCCTGGATGAGGATCCGTCGCCAATCTCGTTGTCCCGCTGGTTCAGCTGCCCCGTCCTCCTCCTCAAAGGAGCTGCTCCGATGATCGCCTCGTCTATCGCGGCTGATACATCCCCATAGCACCGCCTTAACCTGCTCCACCGGAACACAGCATCCTCATTGACTCCTCGGAAAAAGCCGAGGCCTACCCGGCGCCACCAAAGAGGTTGTACACTCATCTCATCGCACCTTCTCCTTAACTCGACATCCCTGCGCAGACGGAGCTCGATCCCGCACCCCCATGGTGCGGCTACGTCGAAGTCGGCGCCGCCGGCGACATCTCCATGGCGGCTCTCCCCCAGTGCGAGGCTTCCTCGGCGGCGGCGGCCATACCAGTTAAATCTGCTGCTGTTGCTATGGCTCTCGCTCGCTCGCTCTACTGCTGATGTTCCGGCTGTCGCTCGCTCACGCTGCCGTTGCTGCTGTTCCTGCTCTCGCTAGCTCGTGCTGCTGCTGCTACTCTGCTCTTCCCCTCACTCGTGTTGCTGCTCTACTCTTTCTCTCGCTCGCGCTGCTGATGCTGGTACATGGGCTGCTGTAGCTACACGAGTTGCTGCTCTAGCTCTAGTTCGCGCTGCTCCTCCAGGCGCAGCTGCTCCGGCTGCTATCTGCTAATGTATTCCCTGTCGATTGCCTGCTGATTTAGATCACTGTTTCTCCACTACTAGTGCTCTAGCGGCCTAAACTACATGTGAAGTGCTTGATACGTCTCCAACGTATCTATAATTTTTTATTGTTCCATGCTATTATTTATGATGTCTTGGATGTTTAATCGGCTTTGTCATACACTTTTATATCATTTTTGGGACTAACCTACTAACCTAAAGGCCCAGTCCAGATTGCTGTTTTTTGCTTGTTTCAGGGTTTTGCAGAAAAGGAACAGAGTCCAAACGGAATGAAACCTTCTGGAGAGATATTTTTGGAGAAAATCACGCATGGGAGACTTGAGAACCACGGAGTAGGGGCCACGAGGTGCCCACGAGGGTGGGAGCGCACCCCCCTGCCTCGTGGGTCCCTCGTGAGTCCCCCGGTGTCCTCCTTCCTCCTATATAAGCCTACGTACCCCGAAACCATCAACAACAGAGAGAAAACCCTAATTCAACCGTTGTAACCTTCTGTTCCTGTGAGATCCCATCTTGGAGCCTGTTCCAGAGCGCCGAAGGGGGGATCCATCACGGAGGGCTTCTACATCATCATCATCGCCCTCACCATGAGTTGTGAGTAGTTTACCACAGACCTTCGGGTCCATAGCTAGTATCTAGATGGATTCTTCTCTCTCTGGATCTCAATACAAAGTTCTTCTCGGTCTTCGAGGAGATCTATTCGATGTAATCTCTTTTTGCGGTGTATTTGTCGAGATCTGATGAATTGTGAGTTTATGATCAAGATTATCTATGAGAAATATTTGGTTCTTTTCTAAACTCTTTATGTGTGCTCATAATATCCTTGCAAGCAAGGTTGTCGGAATCGTGATTTTGTTGTACGATTCTACGACTTTACAATCCAAACTAACCCCTCTGATTCTACGACTTTAGTTCATAGAATCTACGTTTCTACGATCCTGATAGTGAAGATTCCACCATATGTGATCCTACCATCAGGGCTCCGATCCGATTCAAAATCGCGATTCTGACAACCTTGCTTGCAAGTCTCTTTGAATTATTGGTTTGGTTTGGCCTACTAGAGCTATAGTTCTTGCAATGGGAGAAGTGCTTGGCTTTGGGTTCAATCTTGCGATGTCCTTTCCCAGTGACAGTAGGGGTAGCAAGGCACGTATTGTATTGTTGCCATCGAGGATAAAAAGATGGGGTTTATATCATATTACTTGAGTTTATCCCTCTACATCATGTCATCTTGCTTAAGGCGTTACTCTGTTGGTATGAACTCAATACACTAGATGCATGCTGGATAGTGGTCGATGTGTGGAGTAATAGTAGTAGATGCAGGCAGGAGTCGGTCTACTTGTCTCGGACGTGATGCCTATATACAATGATCATGCCTAGATAGTCTCATAATTATTCGCTTTTCTATCAATTGCTCGACAGTAATTTGTTTACCCGCCGTAGAATATCGCTATCATGAGAGAAGCCATTAGAAAACACTATGGCCCCCGGGTCTATTCCCAACATATCAATCTACATCTACTTTACTTTTTCCGCTCTTACTTTCTGTTCCTATAAACAAAAATACCAAAAATATAAACTATCATCTCTATCAGATATCACTTTCGTAAGTGACCGTAAAGGGATTGACAACCCATTATCGCGTTGGCTGCAAAGTTCTTATTTGTTTGTGCAGGTGCGAGGGACTCGCGTGTGGTCTCCTACTGGATTGATACCTTGGTTCTCAAAAACTGAGGGAAATACTTACGCTATTGTGCTGCATCTCCCTTTCGTCTTCGAGGGAATACAACGCAAGCTCGAGAAGTAGCAAGAAGAATTTCTGGTGCCGTTGCCGGGGAGGCTTACGCAAAAGTCATATACCAAGTACCTATCACAAACCCTTATCCTTCGCATTACATTTTTTGCCTCTCGTTTTCCTCTGCCCCACTTCACCCTTGCCGTTTTATTTGCCCTTCTTCTGCCGTGTGTTTATCGTTCACTTGCTTCTTGTTTGCTTGTGTGTTGCTTGCTTGCTTGTCATCATTTCTAGCACACCTATCATTCTCAACACTCCCGAGAGTGAGGTCCTCAACTTTAAACAAAGGGAGGAAGAAAACTTAAAATATGCCTGGTATAGAATTTGCAATGCTCAAAATAGATCCAATAGGAAGCTTTCCACTTCCGTGCTTCTTCGCAATTTTTATGTTGGCATAACTCCGTGGAATAGATTTATCTTAGATACCATTACCGGAGGGAATTTCTTGGGTAGCCATACCTTTGATTCTTATAATGCTATTACTGAATTATTTGGCTCACCACCTCTTATGGTTAATGGGACCGTTTTAACTTTGGAGCATGTTATGCAAAGGTTAGAAATCATTGAAAACAAAGTTGCTACGGTAGAACTGGTAGAGAACTTGGATCGAAAAATCCATAATGAAATTACCCAATATGGATCTAAGGTAGGAGTTGTTCTGAAAAATCTTAAGGAAAAGGAGCCCATAGTTAAAGAAAAGCTAGATCAGGATTCTACTAGAGTCAATAAGCTTGAGGATATTATCACTAATGTGGGTTATGCTCTTTCTGCTATAAAAACTACTCCAAATACCTCTACCACTAAATTATCTAAGTTCATGTATGTCCCTAAAGACAAGGGTGAAACATCTAGTAAAGGAATTGCGGATCTCAAATCCAGAAGTGTTCTCCCTAATTTTCTTACTTTTGCAAGGGACCCTTTTGACACTTTAGAATTTCTTGCTTTCTTGCCCAAGAGTTTGATTATTAATAGGGAAAAAAGAAGTGCCTAAGAATCATAAGTGATTAATCAAAGAATTGTCGTTCAAAGATGGCAATACCTAGATCTATCTTGTATCGTGCCTAGCTAGGGGCGTAAAACGATAGAGCTTGTTGGGTGGCAACCAAATTTTACATTTTTTTTGTTTTTGCTGCTGTTAGGGAACAAATATTGCATCTAGATTATGTTTAGATGTGGTTTCATGTTTTGTTTAGTGTTTGTGCCAAGTAGAACCTTTGGGAAAACTTGTGTGAAGTTTATGTGATCTTCTTGTGAAAAACAGAATCGTTAGCACTCGCTAGAATGGTCATCAGATTTTACTGGAGCATGCTATTTAGTTGATTATTTTTGCAGATGATTAATAGACAAATTCCTCACATTTAACAATTTAGTTTGAATTTTTTTAGAGTTACAAGAGTATGCGAAACCTGCAGATTACTACAGATTGTTCTGTTTTTGACAGATTCTGTTTTTCGTGTGTTGTTTGCTTATTTCAATGCATCTATGAGTAATATTGGGAGGTATGAACCATAGAGACGTTGGAATACGGTAGGTTTAACACCAATACAAACAAAGAATGAATTCATGTGGTAACTTTGAGTAGTGATTTGTTTTCTTATACTAACGGAGCTCACGAGATTTTTGTATAAGTTTTGTGTTGTGAAGTTTTCAAGTTTAGAGTATTGCTTTGATGGACTATGGAACAAAGAGTATCAAGGGCCTAAGCTTGGGGATTCCCATGGCACCCCAAGTAAAATTCAAGGACAATCAAAAGCCTAAGCTTGGGGATGCCCCGGGAAGGCATCCCCTCTTTCGTCTTCATCCATCGGTAACTATACTTGGAGCTATATTTTTGTTCACCACATGATATGTGTTTTGCTTGGAGTGTCTTGTATAATTTGAGTCTTTGCTTGTTAGTTTGATACAATCATCCTTGCTGGACACACCTATTTGAGAGAGTTAAATATGGCCTAGGAATTGTTAGAACACTCTATGTGCTTCTCTGATATCTTTTGAGTTTAATAGTTTTTGCTCTAGTGCTTCACTTATATCTTTTAGAGCACGGTGGTGATAATATTTTGAAGAAACTGTTGAACCCTCATTCTTCACTTATATCCTTTTGAGAGTCCATTAAAACAGCATGGTAATGTGTTTAGGCTATAAAACTAGTCTTCACATGATAGACATCCAATATCAATGTAGTAAAAACTTTCACACTAAGTGCATTGAATGTGATGAGATTTTAAATGCTTGATAATTGTTTTGAGATATGAGGATAGTGATATTAGAGCCATGCTAGTGGAGTTATTATGAAACTGAGAAATGCTTGTGTTAAGGTTAGTGATTCTCGTAGCATGCACTTATGGTGAACCGCTATGTGACGAAGTTAGAGCATGAAGAATTTGTAAAGTGCCAACCTTTGTGTGGAGTTCGGGGGCGCGAGATGGTTAACTCCTACCAACCTCCCCCCTAGGAGCATGCGTTGATTCTTTGTTTTAATGACTCGTAGATGTTTGCAATAAGTATAAGAGTTCTTATGACTAATGTTGAGTCCATGGATTATACACACTCTCACCCTTCCACCATTGCTAGCCTCTGTTGTACCGCGCAACTTTCGCCGGTACCATACACCCACTATATATCCTTCCTAAAAACAGCCACCATATTATTCTTCAAAACAGCCACCATACCTACCCATCATGGCATTTCCATAGCCATTCCGAGATATATTGCCATGCAACTTTCCATCGTTCTGTTCATATGACACGCATCATATTGGCATATTGCCATGCATGATCATGTAGTTGACATCGTATTTGTGGCAAGGCCACCATGCATAACTTTTCATACATGTCACTCTTATTTCATTGAACATCCCGTTACACCGCCGGAGGCATTCATATATAGTCGTACTTTGTTGTAGTATCGAGTTGTAATATCGAGTTGTAATGAAAGTGTGATGATCATCATTATTAGAGCATTGTCCCAAGGGAGGAAAGGCTAAATCAATAAAGCCCCTCCGCAAAAAAGAAAGAAAAAAAAGGCCAAAGAAAAAAAGAAAGGCTAAAAAAAAGAGAAAAAAAAAGAAAAAGAAAAGAAAAAGGGACAATTGCTACTATCTTTTTTCCACACTTGTGCTTCAAAGTAGCACCATGTTCTTCATTGTAGAGTCTCATGCTTAGTCACTTTATATACTAGTGGGAATTTTCATTATAGAACTTGGCTTGTATTCCAACGATGGGCTTCCTCAAATGCCCTAGGTCTTCGTGAGCAAGCAAGTTGGATGCACACACACTAGTTTCTTTTGTTGAGCTTTCATACATATTTGGCTCTAGTGCATCCGTTGTATGGCAATCCCTACTCACTCACATTGATATCTATTGATGGGCATCTCCATAGCCTATTGATACGCCTAGTTGATGTGAGACTATCTTCCTCCTTTTTTCTTCTCCACAACCACCTCTCTATTCCACCCATAGTGCTATGTCCATGGCTCACGCTCATGTACTGCGTGAAAGTTGAAAGGCTTGAAAGAATAGAGTATGAAAACAAGTGCTTGGCTGAAATCGGGTTGTGCATGATATGAATATTTTGCGTGATGAAGAGAGAGCATAGCCAGACTATATGATTTTGTAGGGATAACTTTGTTTAGCCATAGTATTTTGAGAAGACATGATTGCTTTGTTAGTATGCTTGAAGTATTATTATTTCTTATGTCAATATAGACTTTTATCTTGAATCTTTCAGATTTGAACATTCATGCTGCAATTAAGAGAATTACATTGAAAATCTATATTGGTTAGCATTCCACATCAAAAATTATGTTTTTATCATTTACCTACTCGAGGACGAGCAGGAATTAAGCTTGGGGATGCTTGATACGTCTCCAACATATCTATAATTTTTGATTGTTCCATGCTATTATTTATGATGTCTTGGATGTTTAATGAGCTTTGTCATACACTTTTATATCATTTTTGGGACTAGCCTACTAACCCAAAGGCCTAGTCCAGATTGCTGTTTTTTGCCTGTTTCGGGGTTTTGCAGAAAAGGAATATCAAACGGAGTCCAAACGGAATGAAACCTTTCAGGAGAGATATTTTTGGAGAAAATCACGCACGGGAGACTTGAGAACCACGGAGTAGGGGCCACGAGGTGCCCACGAGGGTGGGGGCGCGCCCCCCTTCCCAGGGCGCGCCCCCCTGCCTCGTGAGTCCCCCGGTGTCCTCCTTCCTCCTATATAAGCCTACGTACCACGAAACCATCAGCAATAGAGAGAAAACCCTAATTCCACCGCCGTAACCTTCTGTTCCCGTGAGATCCCATCTTGGAGCCTGTTCCGGAGCTCCACCAGAGGGGGGATCCATCATGCAGGGCTTCTACATCATCATCATCGCCCTCACCATGAGTTGTGAGTAGTTTACCACAGACCTTCGTGTCCATAGCTAGTATCTAGATGGCTTCTTCTCTCCCTCTCTGGATCTCAATACAAAGTTCTCCTCGGTCTTCGAGGAGATCTATTCGATGTAATCTCTTTTTGCGGTGTGTTCGTCGAGATCCGATGAATTGTGAGTTTATGATCAAGGTTATCTATGAAAGATATTTAGTTCTTCTCTGAACGTTTTATGTGTGCTCATAATATCCTTGCAAGTCTCTTCGAATTATTGGTTTGGTTTGGCCTACTAGATCTATAGTTCTTGCAATGGGAGAAGTGCTTGGCTTTGGGTTCAATCTTGTGGTGTCCTTTCCCAGTGACAGTAGGGGCGGCAAGGCACGTATTGTATTGTTGCCATCGAGGATAAAAAGATGGGGTTTTCATCATATTGCTTGAGTTTATCCCTCTACATCATGTCATCTTGCTTAAGGCGTTACTATGTTCGTATGAGCTCAATACACTAGATGCATGCTGGATAGCGGTCGATGTGTGGAGTAATAGTAGCAGATGCAGGCAGGAGTCGGTCTACTTGTCTCGGACGTGATGCCTATATACAATGATCATGCATAGATAGTCTCATAATTATTCGCTTTTCTATCAATTGCTCGACAGTAATTTGTTTACCCGCCATAGAATATCGCTATCATGAGAGAAACCACTAGAGAAAACTATGGGCCCCGAGTCTATTCTCAACATATCAATCTACATCTACTTTACTTTTTCCGCTTTTACTTTATGTTCTTATAAAAAAAATACCAAAAATATAAACTATCATCTCTATCAGATCTCACTTTCGTAAGTGACCATAAAGGGATTGACAACCCCTTATCGCGTAGGCTGCGAAGTTCTTATTTGTTTGTGCAGGTGCAAGGGACTCGCGCGTGGTCTCCTACTGGATTGATAACTTGGTTCTCAAAACCTGAGGGAAATACTTACTCTACTGTGCTGCATCTCCATTTCCTCTTTGAGGGAATACAACGCAAGCTCGAGAAGTAGCAGTGCCTCTCTGCTACCAGTGCGTTCAATTTTAATAGTAACATTCAGATACCACAGTAAATTTCAGTTTCGACAGTTAAGTCCAGAGTCAATAGTTTTTACCTCATCTGTGTTAGTCAGGTGTTTTTTTGTGATGTAAATTTTACATCCATCACTTTTTGGTAATGTATTTTACATCATCTATTGGAGATGCCATTGGAATCGCACTTGAGATTAACAATGTTTGTCTTGTACTGCTTCAGCCTCAACGTCTTACGGCTCGCTGGAGCTGCTCCAACGACGGAACCATACATCATAATAGAGCAGTACCCTGGATGCCGTCTACAGACACCTCAGATCTTCCTCCACACCTCCAACAGCCACCTCTGCCGCAACTTCTTCAACGACCAACCCAATGATGCTGGGGGTCGAGATGGCTACGCCAAAGAGGTTGTACACTTGTCGGATCACTTATTACTCTATATTCATGTCGATCCACTAGGGCTATTTTGGTTCAAAGGAAAAAAGTGAAGGAAAAACATAGCAATAGAAAATTTTCCTATTGCACTATAATATTCAATTATTCATGCATTTCGTTGAAAGGAATGGAGCAAACCATCCACCTGGACCTACTTTTCAAAATCCTATGCATGAAACAAGACTAATGCCCTCTTTGATTCATAGGATTTTGCAAATGTAGTAATAGGAAAAGTATAGGTTTGGAGTGGCATGACCACTTGAATCCTGTAGGATTAGCAATGAGTGTTTGATGCTAAAGAAAAAACAAAGGAATTGTAAAAAGAGGTTGGAGTGGATGTTAGATTTCCTATGAAATGTAGTACAAAAGATTCCATAGGAAAAATTCCTATGGAAGCCAATCCTATGAATCAAAGGACCAACATAGGAAAAAATCCTAAGGATTTCAGTCCTTTAGAAATCCTATAAAATTCCTTTGAATCAAAGGATCCCTAAGTGCATCAGTGGCAGAATAACATTTTAACTTTACACACTTTTTTTTGGTTTCACTTTAATTTGGCCTGTTCCTTTGCATTCCTCTGCTCTTCCAATTCCCGTGAATCAAACACCCAAGTTGACAGAACTCCCGTGTTTAAAAATGCTCTGTTTCCCACGTGCATTCCTATCCTATTCCGATGTTTTTCCTATCTCCGCGTTTTTGGAATCCTGCTAGCCAAAGGAGCCCTTACATAATTACTTCAGTAACAGATAAGCGTCGTTGAAAACTTTGTGTGGTTAGTCCTGCTCCTACCGCGACGTTGTCCACCTCACCTGAGCTGCTCCATCGACAGAAGCATCTGCCATACCAGACATCACGACTCTTGACCGTCTTTCGTCGCCTCAGATCTTCTTCCCTGCTGCCGGCACCCACTGCAACTGCATCACCATCACCGACTCAGCAGACTAACCTAAGGAGTGCACGAGTTCGCAAGAGAGGTCACACTCTTTTGTTTCTGCTTATGTTATGCATTGCTTAATATTACCTGCTACGTTATCGTCCTGTTCACCTCTTAGACTCCAAGTCAGGTCCAAATTAATGTTCAAACTTGAGTTTTAAAATGCATGTGGCCTTGTGGGGCACATATCGAGGCAGCAATGAATAGTATCTCTGTCTATTATCTGGTTGTTCATCTTGGGTGGGAAACAAACTGTAAAGCAATCATCATGTCCCTTTTTATTAAATTAAAGCTATCATGAGCCTGCTATCATTATTTTTGGATCTATCCACTGGTTGTTACCATCACTCTAGATTCTGCATGCTCTCTTTATATAATCTCACTACATTTTTTTGTATGCATGCCAGATATTGTACACAGTCATGCTGAACATGTAGAGAAAAAGAGAAGAGTTTTGCGTGGCAATACACAGTCATCCAGACATCACTCGATGGTGGGTGCAATGGCAAACCCTCCCCCTCCAAATTATAATCCAGAGGAAGATATCTGTTCTGAGGCTGATTTAGACGGAGCTGACCACTCCTATTTACCCCTGAGGTGTTTGCTCTAACTTGGCATGATGATGTTGGTCATATCATGCACATGTTGCCTTGCAGTGCCTACTTTCGACTTCATGTATGTCATCTGCTTAGTTTAGACATGTTCTATAATGCCACCTGTTTAGCTTCTATATCATATATGTGAATTATGCAATCTCATCTCTTTTAGGCAGACATAATATATGTGAAATATGCAATGCCATCCTGTTTAACCAGGCATCCTATATTTGAATGATATCTTGCCAATCCTTTTCTTCATTACATTTCCATTTGTCGACAATGTTTATACATTCAACTACTCTTCCCGTGAATCAGCCATTTGAGTGGGTGATGGAAAAATCTAGAGTGAAAACAAGGTCTTCAGAGCAGACAGTGCTACCTGTCGAAGCAGATCTCTTGCTGGGTCCCGCTAGCTCCTTAGAGATGGATTCGTAGACAAATGACCAGTCATATTCCCCCACTAAGGTCTATGCTCTAACTTGGCATGGTTATACTGCTCATATCATGCATATAGTGTCTTGCATTGCATAGTTTAGACATCATATACACAATATTCAACACCATGTTCTTAGTTCAGACATCGTATATGCGCTGCTTAGTATATAAATCACATATGTGAATTATATCATGTGATCCTGATTACTTAGATAACATGTATGTGAATTATGTCATCTGAACCTGTTTACTAAAGACATCATATAATTATCTCATGCCATCCTATTTAGTTAGTTGTCATATCTTTGAATTATGTCATGCTATGCTATCCAGTTTAGATACACATAATATATGTGAAATTATGTCATGCTATCCTTTTTAGTTAATCAATATACACGTGAACTATTTCATGCCCTCTTTTTTCTGCACTATCTATCACATCTGTCTCTCATACAAGGTTTGTAAATTCAACTACATTTCTTGTTTATCAGCCATTTGAACTGGAGTGGGTGATGGCAGTATCTAGCGGAGTAAAAACATGGTCTTCAAATAAAAAAGTGCTACCTCTTGGTGGAGATAGCACCCCGGTTGTACATGCACGAGAACCAGCCCTACCACACATAACCCATACTCTCGCAGATTGTACCCCTACTGCCATGGACAGAGAACCAGCTTCACCCAATCTAACCCCAGCCCCAGCAGATTGTAACCCAGTTCTAGCTGGCACAACACCATCTCCACCACAGAGCTCCCAAACAAGAGCAGTTGGTAAGGCAGCTCCAGTTCCCAAAGCGCCAGTACTACCCCGGCGAACTCCAACTCCACCAGTTAGTACACCTATTCCCGTGGACAAAGAACAACCAGCCATTCGTAGTTTAGCATCTATCGCATTTGATGTTGTTACATCCTATGTGTGTATCTTCCCATCATGGAAAATATTATACTAAAGATGAAGGAAAATGCTAGTTGTAGGTGTTCATCCAAGAGTTATGTGTAAGTAATGTTATTCATGGCAATTACTTTGCGTTGTCCCATACATTGTACCTCCATACTGGTTATAATACAACAAATGTTCCCATTTTTCTATATAGAGAAGGACCGATTTGGAAACTCAGGATGAGGTAACCTGTGCTAATACCTCGGGTGTTTTCAAGAATGCTTGGTGGCAGTATTGGAATTACCTGAAGAAAACGTACTTCACTGGCAAAGAAACTCATCAAATTCCCTTACGTTCTCCCGAGACACATTTACGTGATGATGACTAGGAATGCCTTGTTCTGTACTCGTCCCGAACCAAGAATGTGGTAAGGTCTATGAGCTCATTTTTTATTTTTGAAGTATTGTATCCTCCATCTTACTGTACTCTGTTCGTGTAGAGCAAGTGCTTAAGACTGAAGAATAAATGTTCTCATTTAAGATTCCATTACTATGGTGCATACTGCCTTGCTCTTGTATCACTGTATTTACTCATACAAACTTATTTTTAAATTGAAGGATCCAAACGAAACTCCAATGGCACAACAGGTATGTTTAAGCATGTTTTCCCTTCTAAATTGCTCTGTTGATTTCAATTTCAATTGTGTATACAGTTAACTTCTCAGATCATGCACATTACTAGCATCATAACAGAGCCAATGGTGTTGTTGTACATGTTCACCCGTGGTACCCATCTGAAATCTTGTTGTGTCGTGTAGTTTCCCACACTTGTATTCTTTCAATGTTGCTTTGTCTTGAACTGATATGATTTGAACTATTTTGATTTGTCAAGACAATGCAGTGACCATAGGACATAGATATATGTCTGTTTGATGCTTTTATTATGTACTACTTGTCAATAGAAGACTTGGTAGTTTAATCATGTCCACTATACTACTGAACTGGTTCACCAAAATGAGTTTCATATACTAGATGCTAAACCTGTTATGTGTCTACTTGTTTCTTCTTTTAGAATGCTGACAGAATATTGGGGAAGAGTACCTTATTAAGCAATGGTAAAGGAAGTAATGCAGATAAGGTTCAGGATAGTGAGACATCCTTGTTGGTCTCCATAAAAGCTGATAAAACAGCTAAGGAAAACTATCTTGAAGACAGTGAGACAACCCCAAAGTCATGTCTTGGTGTAGTGTTCAAGTTACTGGCCACTACCGCTGGCACAAGCTCCTCGAACTCACTGTCTGAATCAATTCAGTATCTTGAGTCTCAACTACAAGCTGGAAGACATCGACTAGCTGCGCTGCGACAAGAATCCGAAGGACTACGAAAGTCCCTGGAGAATTCAGATGCATACTTTCTGGTGCAACAAGCGCTGGAGGATTCAAGTGCCAAACAAGAGAAAGCTAATAAGCTTGCTAAGCATCTTGCTAGCATGGTGGACACCCAGGATATTGTTTCTTGAGCTCTTGTGAAGTGGTTTCAGTTCTATACTTACTTTGCTGTAGCGTTTATTTGCACTGGCTGCCAACTTTGACAACCAGTGTATGTAATATGCTGCTTTGTTCCCCATATTTGCACTGGTGGCGAACTTTGATGCCCAGTGTGGCATGTTATAAGATATGGAGCATTTTTCACCATGGCGAAAAGAAAAGGAGTGCCATGGTAACAACAACGGAAATGGTGCCACGGCAACATTCTGGTACTGGTAACTCATTCAGAGGCCAGCGCAAAAGGAAGGGTCGACGAGTGTGTCATGCAAGATGGTGGGGTGATCCCGGTAACCGGGTTCCCACGGGTCGGCGACATGGAAACAGGAAACGCGCAAACGACAATTCGGACACGATGCAAACACGAGCATCTCATACATCGCAAACATTCGTTCTCGGAAGGTCATCTCGGTGGTTATACCTTCGAAGCGTGCATTTTGGGGCGGCTCGAGTTCCTCGAGGGAAGTAGTCGTTCTCGCGACAGTAGTGGAAGTAGTGGTACTACCAGTCCTCGACGGTAGTGGAAGTACTGGTACACGTTCGTTTCGGGGAGGTACTTGACGAATCCAACGTCTTCGGGGCGACGGTAGTTGTACACATGTCGTCATGGAACTAGTGGTTCATGTCGAGGCAGTCGAACTTGGCGCTTGTGTTACACGGGTCATCGGCGAGGGTAGTCGTACACGTTCGTAGATGTTTGGGGTCACGCCGGGGAGCTTGACGTCCATGGGTCGATGGTAGTTGTACATGCACGTAGATGAACTTGACGACGTCTCCGTGAAGCACAAAACGAAGCCCGCACATAGAGGCAACCAGTTCCCTGGTGCTCTGGACGACGGTGGATGTGCCACTGTCCGGCCTAGGACGAAGCCGGAGAAGCAGGGGAGGAGCCGGGAAGCAATGGCCGCGGTAGGAACTTGGGGTAGGGTTGGCCAGCAGGAGCAAGAACGAGCTCGGTTGGGCCTGGGCGCTGATGAGGAGACGCGGGAGGCGGCGGGGACGCTCTGGAGACCGACCCGCGGTGTCGGGTCGCAACGGCGAGCGCAGATGGCGGCGGAGCAGAGGAGCTCTGTGAAGGAAATATGCCCTAGAGACAATAATAAAGTTGTTATTTATATTTCCTTATATATCATGATAAGTGTCTTTTATTCATGCTATAATTGTATTAACCGGAAACTTGATACATCTGTGAATATATAGACAAAATAGAGTGTCCCTAGTATGCCTCTACCAGACTAGCTGGTTGCTCAAAGATGGTTGTGTTTCCTAACCATAGACATGTGTTATCATTTGATCAACGGGATCACATCATTAGGAGAATAATGTGATGGACAAGATCCATCCGTTAGCTTTATTGCTATTCCTTTCCTCATGACTTATACATGTTCCTATGACTATGAGATTATGCAACTCCCGAATACCGGAGGATAACTTAGTGTGCTATCAAACATCACAATGTAACTGGGTAATTATAAAGATACTCTACAGGTGTTTCCAAAAGTATTTGTGGTGTTGGCATAGATCAAGGTTAGGATTTGTCACTCCGAGTGTCGGAGAGGTATCTCTGGGCCCTCTCGGTAATACACATCATAATAAGCCTTGCAAGCAAATGACTAATGAGTTAGTCATGATATGATGTATTATGGAACGATTAAAGATACTTGCCGGTAACGAGATTGAACTAGGTATGATGATACCGACGATCGAATCTCGGGCAAGTAACATACCGATGACAAAGGGAACAACGTATGTTGTTGTGCGGTTTGACCGATAAAGATCTTCGTAGAATATGTAGGAACCAATATGAGCATCCAGGTTCCGCTATTGGTCATTGACCGGAGATGAGTCTCGGTCATGTCTACATGGTTCTCAAACCCGTAGGGTCCGCACGCTTAAGTTCAATGACGATTGGTATTATGAGTTTATGTGATTTGATGTATCAAAGGTTGTTCGGAGTCCCGGATGAGATCACGGACATAACGAGGAGTCTCGAAATGGTCGAGACATAAAGATTCATATATTGGAAGGTTATGTTTGGACACTGAAAAGGTTTCAAATAGCTTCGGGCATTTTCTGGAGTACCGGGGGTTACCGGAACCCCTCGGGGGTTAATGCTCCTTCATGGGCCTTAGTGGAAGAGAGGAGGAGGCGGCCAGGTGGAGGCGCGCGCCCCCCAACCCCAATCCTAATTGGGGGGGGGGGCTTTCCTTCTCTCCCTCTTCCTCTTTCCTTCCCCTCCTAGTTGGACTAGGGAAGGGGGAACCTACTCCTAGTAGGAGTAGGATCCCCCCCCCTTGGGGCGCGCCCCATGAGGCCGGTCGGCCCCCTCCTCCACTCCTTTATATACGGGGAGGGGGCACCCCATAGAAACACAAGTTGACAATTGTTTTAGCCGTGTGCGGTGCCCCCTCCACGGTTACACACCTCGGTCATATTGTCGCGCTGCTTAGGCGAAGCCCTGCATTGGTAACTTCATCGACACCGTCACCATGTCGTTGTGCTAACGAAAGTCTCTCTCGGCCTCAACTGGATCAAGAGTTCGAGGGACGCCACCGAGCTAAACATGAGCAGATCGCGGAGGTGTCCTGCGTTTGGTACTTGATCGGTTGGATCACAAAGACGTTCGACTACATCAACCATGTTACTAAACGCTTCCGTTTTCAGTCTACGAGGGTACGTGGACACACTCTCCCCGCTCATTGCTATGCTTCTCCTAGATAGATCATGCGTGATCGTAGGAATTTTTTTTTGAAATACTACATTCTCCAACAGTGGCATCATGAGCTAGGTCTATGCCTAGATGATATGCACGAGTAGAACACAAAGAGTTGTGGCCAATAATAGTCATACTGCTTACCAGCATGTCATACTTTGATTCAGCGGTATTGTTGGATGAAGCGGCCCAGACCGACACTACATGACCGCATTCATGAGACTGGTTCTACCGTCGTGCTTCGCACAAAGGTGGCTAATGGGTGTCTGTTTCTCCAACTTTAGTTGAATCGAGTGTGACTACGCCCTGTCCTTGTTGAAGGTTAAAACATCACACTTGACGAAAAATCGTTGTGGTTTTGATGCGTTGGTAAGAATGGTTCTTGCTAAGCCCGTAGCAGCCACGTAAAACTTGCAACAACAAAGTAGATGACGTCTAACTTGTTTTTGCAGGGCATGTTGTGATGTGATATGGTCAAGACATGATGAGTTATACGTTATTCTATGAGATGATCATGTTTTGTAAATTATCGGCAACCGGCAGGAGCCTTATGGTTGTCTCTTTATTGTATGAATTGTGAAAGCCATGTAGTTGCTTTACTTTATCACTATGATCTAGCGATAGTAGTAGTAGTAGCAATAGTTGGCGAGACGACCACGACGCTACGATGAAGATCATGGTGTCAAGCAGGTGACGATGGATACCGTGACGATGCTTTGGAGATGGAGATCAAAAGCATAATATAGTGATGGCCATATCATGTCACATATTTTGATTGCATGTGATGATTCTATTATTATGCTTCTTATTTTGCTTAGTACGGCGGTAGCATTATAAGATGACCTCTTACAAAATTTCAAGGTACAAGTGTTCTCCCTGAGTATGCACCGTTGTGATAGTTCATTGTGCCGAGACACCACGTGATGATTGGGTGTGATAAGCTCTACGTTCAAATACAACTGGTGTAAGACAGTTTTGCACATGCAGAATACTCGGGTTAAACTTGATGAGCCTAGCATGTACAGACATGGCCTCGGAACACGGAGACCAAAAGGTCGAGCGTGAATCATATAGTAGATATGATCAACATAAGATGTTCACCGTTGAAAACTACTCCATCTCACGTGATGATCGGACATGGTTTAGGGTTTAGTTGATTTGGATCACGTAATCATTTAGATGACTAGAGGGATGTCTATATAAGTGGGACTTCTTTAGTAATATGATTAACTAAACTTTAATTTATTATAGTCCTGATAGTTTTTGCATATCTATGTTGTTGTAGATCAATGGCCCGTGTTACCGTTCCCTTGAATTTTAATGCGTTCCTAGAGAAAGATAAGTTGAAAGATGATGGTAGCAACTACACAGACTGGTTCGTAACTTGAGGATTATCCTCATTGTTGCATAGAAGAATTATGTCCTTGAAGCACCGCTAGGTGACAGGCTTGCTACACTAGCAACTCCTGACGTTATGAACGTCCGGCAAGCTTGTTCTGATGACTACTCGATAGTTTAGTGTGCCATGCTTTACAGCTTAGAATCAGGACTTCAAAGACGTTTTGAACGTCATGGAGCATATAAAATGTTCCCAGAGTTGAAGTTAATATTTCAAGCAAATGCCTGAATTGAGAGATATGAAGTCTATAATAAGTTCTATAGCTGCAAAATGTAGGAGTACAGTTCTATCAGTGAACACTTACTCAGAATGTCTGGGTACTACAATCACATGTCTCAACTTGCACTACAAAAAAAAGACACATCCGTGACATTTTGGGCCGAACGATTTTTTTTCTGTCATACTTATGACACTTCTATGACAATAATTGTGACAAAACACGGTATCATCATAGATGTGATGGGGTCCTACTTCCATGACAAAAAATCATGACAGAAAATGGGCTTTTCGTCCTGGGCGGGCCGGAGACGCAGCTGCATGACATTCTTTAGGCCGTCCATGACGGAAAAAACCATGGTAGAAGCGAGGGCGAGGAAAATATCGGGGTGTCCCGGTTACAGTGGGTGATCGGGGCCGAGCGATGCGCGTTTCTCTCGTATACGCACGCGTGTGGGTGCGAGGCGTTGGGCTCTAACTGAACCCGAGCGATTGCACTGCAGGCTACGCGTTACTGAACCCGAGCGATCGATCGATGGTTGTTAACTGAACCCGATCGAGCGATTCCTTCGCTACTGCTGCTAACTGAAGCCGATCGATTCAGCCTCTGGATGAACAGTGAGCGTTGCTGGGGGGTTTGGATGAATAGTTCCCGGTGGGGTGGATGAACAAGACCCCGTGGTGTTGCCTCTGGATGAACAGGACCCCGATCGATCGAGCCGGTTGGAGCTGGATGAACAGGACCCCGTGGAGGGCTGGATGAACAGGACCACCCCGTGGAGGGCTGGATGAATAGTAGATGGTGGAGGGCTGGATGAATAGTAGCCCGTGGAGGGGTGGTTGAACAGGAGCCCGTGGAGAGGGCTAGTTGAACAGTAGTCGGTGGAGTAGCGCGCAGTGGAGGCTAGATGAATAGGAGCCCGTGGATGAACAGTTGCAGGTGGAGGCAGGAAGAGGTCGATGGTGGATGAACAGTAGCCCGTGGAGGCTCGAGGGTGTCGACGGTGGAGATGAACAGTATCCAGTGGAGTCCCGTTTTGCGGTACGCCACACCCCTCCCGATGAACAGGACCCCCGTTTCGACCGTAGCGCTCCAAAACAAGTATGTTTCCTCCGTTTTGCGGTACGCCACACCCCTCCTGATCGATAGGGCAGCCGTTTCGACCGTAGGAGGTCCGTTTCCTCCGTTTTGCGGTACGCCACACCCCTCCTGATCAATAAGACAGCCGTTTCGACCGTAGGAGGTCCGTTTCCTCCGTTTTGCGGTACGCCAGACCTCTCCCGATGAACAGGATCCCGTTTCGACCGTGGCCGGTCGAACACAAGGCCATTTCCTCCGTTCCGCGGTACGCCAGGCCTCGTTTCCATCGGTTGTTCCGTCCAAGCCCTCCCGATGAACACGACGACGCATTTCGTTCCGACCCAGCAGGTTGGCTCCCCATGAACACGACGACGATGTTATTTCTCCGTTCCGACCCAGCCATGTACACGAGACCTGGCCATACGTATGCGCGAGTGGGCATTCGAGACCCTGCCTGTATGTACGTATGTGGTCGTATTTTCTTTCTTGCACACTTGCCGCTATATGTACGTGTACATGCTACGTGTGCGCCTCTACCATGACACGTGCGCGCCTCTACATCGACCAGTATGTACGTACACATTTGCGACCAGAATGACAATGCTACGTATGCTTCGACCAGGTGGGTCCCGACTGTCAGGCACTTCCTTGCCTGCGAAGATGTAGCTGGTGGGTCCCAGCAATCAGGGGGGCGAATCTTTTTTTCCTGGACGCACTTCCTTGCATGCGAAGATGTAGCTGGTGGGTGCGAGCAGTCAGGGGGAAACGTTTTTTCCGCGAAATACGGTGGCCCGTCTGGTGGGTCCCTGTTGTCAGGTGGAGGAATAATTACTTTGCGCGTAATAAGGAGGCACTTTCTTGCTGCGGCCGTGGACCCAGCTGTCAACCTCTCCACGTACAGTCCACGTCCGATGGAAGCCGTTCCTTGACCACGTTGACCATGCCGCGCCGAGAGCACCAGGGCGGTGGACGACGGCGAGGCCTAGGAAGGGGACGACGTGGAGCCGGGGAAGACGCGGCAGTGGATGCCCACGCGTAGAGGAGTATGAGGGTTCACTGGTTCACTCAGGTGTGAGGCTGCCGTCGCTGAAGAATAACAGGGGGTGTGTGTTAGTAGAGGGATGGTCTGGCCAGCGGTGGGAGTAGTAGGGGGCGGTGAGGCCTCCGTCGCATCGCAGCCGGCCACGGGAGGCAGGAGCACGAGGCACGACCGGCGCTGGTTTGGGCGGCTGGAGCAAGAAGACCAGAGGTTGAAGAAGCACTACGGCCGTTGGATGGACATTGTACGGTCAGTGGAGCTAGAATCGTGCATATTGACTAAGTTGACAAAGCCCTCCGTCCCTATCAACTTTTAGTAGCCCCATAAGTCAGCCTGCCACTATACTGGGTCCCAGCTAGCAGGGGGAGTATTCATTTTTTTTGTGCGTAATAAGGAGGCACTTCCTTGCGTGCAAAGATATAACTAGTGGGTCCAAGCTGTCAGCGGCGGTAATGTTTTTTTGCGAAATACAGAGGCCCTTTCGGTGGGTCCCAGATGTCGGGTGAAGGAATCATTATTTTGCGCGTAATAAGGAGGCATTTTCTTGCATGCAGCCGTGGACCCAGCTATCAGCCTCTCCATGTACAGTCCACTTCAAATGCACGTCGGTCGTTGACCACTTTGACCAGGCCGTGCCGAGAGCACCAGGGCGGTGGACGACGGCGAGGCCTAGGAAGGGAATGACACAGAGGTAGGGAAGACTCGGTAGTTCTTTCCCACACGGAGGGGAGTACGACTGTACGAGGGTTTACTGGTTCATCTGCCGTCGCCGGAGAATAATAGCAGGTGTGGGTGAGTAGAGGGATGGCTAGGCCAGCGATGGGAGTACGGTGGGGCGGTGAGGCCTGCGCGGCAGCACAGCCAGCCGGCGGGAGGATGGAGCAGGCAGTCTTGCCGACACTTGTTTGAGCGACTGGAGCAGGAAGAGCAGAGATTGAAGAAGCACGACGGCCGTTGGATGGCATCCAATAGTCACTGCTTGTGCGTCAACCTTTTTTTAGGAAAGCCTCAAATATTTTGGAAAACATCATACATCCCATCTGTCGTTATTTCTAATAATTTACAGCCCATTTGCTAATTCTTAAGGTTTTTTTTTTGGGAGCCCATATTCTTTTTGTTAGCATTACAACCCATATTGTGGTCACGGTTAAAAAATTATACGAAATTTTGCATATTTCGGTGCGGTCCGAACTGTTTTTAATCCCAAAATTTTGAGTCACATTCAAACTGATTTTAAAAATAAATGTATATCAATATAAAATCCAACAAATTGTCCACGCATAAAAATCAATGCAATTTAAAATCTCGGAATGAAAAAAATAAATTTGAAACTAATTGCCGGTTTGATGTGTTTTAAAAATGTACATCCCATTTCTCATTAGTGATAGGCATTTTCTCGGCCAGCCGAATGAAGCTCTCCTCGTCTTGAAAGATTTTGCAGCCCAACAGGCCTGACAAAGTGACTTACTTGGCAAATCACAAAAAACTAGGTTGTGGCCATGGACCCAGCTGTCAGCCTCTCCACATACAGTACTCTTCCGATGGAAGTCGGTCATTGACCACATTGACCACGCCGCACCGAGAGCACCAAGTAGGTGGACGATGGCGAGGCCTAGGAAGGGGACGGTGCAGAGCCGGGGAAGACGCTGCAGTGGATGCCCACGCGGAGAGGAGTACGAGGGTTCACTGGTTCGGCTGCGGTGTGAGGCTGTCGTCGCCGCAGAATAACAGGGGGTGTGGGTGAGTGAAGGGATGGCCTTGCCACCGGTGGGAGTAGTATGGGGGCGGTGAGGCCTCCGCGGCAGCACAGCCATCCATGGGAGGCAGGAGCAGGCGGCATGACCGGCGCTGCTTTGGGCGGCTGGAGCAAGAAGACCAGAGGTTGAAGAAGCACTAAGGCCGTTAGATGGATATTGTATGGTCACTAGAGCTAGAATCGGTCATATTGACTAACTTGACAAAGCCCTCCATCCCCGTCAACTTAGTAGGCCCACAAGTCAGCCTCCCACTTTGGTGGGTCCCAGACGGCAGGGGGTATTCATTTTTTTGTGCGCAATAAGGAGGCACTTCTTTGTGTGCGAAGATATAGTTGGTGGGTCCGACCTGTCAGCGGAGGGAACGTTTTTTTCACAAAATACAAAGGCCCTTCCGGTGGGTCCCAGATGTCACGTGGAGGAATTATCATTTTGCACGTAATAAGGAGGCATTTCCTTGCGTGCGGCCGTGGACCCAGCTGTCAGCCTCTCCACGTACAGTCCACTTCCGATGGATGTCATTCGTTGACCATGTTGACCACGCCGCGCTGAGAGCACCAGGGTAGTGGACGACGGCGAGGCCTACGAAGGGAACGACACGGAGCCGGGGAAGACACGGCAGTGGCTGCCCACGCGGTGGAGAGTACGAGGGTTGACTGGTTCGGCTGCCGTCGCCTGAAAATAATAGGAGGTGTGGGTGAGTAGAGGGATAGATAGGCCAGGGATGTGAGTATATAGTGGGGCCGTGAGGCCTGCCCGGCAGCACAGTCGGCCACAGGAGGCGGGAGCAGGCGGTTCCGACGGCGCTGGTTTGGGCGGCTGGGGCAGGAAGATCAGAGACTAAAGAAGCACGATTGCCGTTAGATTGACATCTAACGGTCTGACGCTGGTAGAGTCGATAGTTGACTAAGTTTCTTTTTTGATAAACCTTGTGTACGCATGAACTTAGTAGGCCCACAAGTCAGCCTCCAAATCTGTGGGAGACAACATAGAGCTCATTTGCTATTTTTAATAATTTGCAGCCCATTTGCTAATTCTTAAGTAATTTATTACAGCCCAATTTATGTCCAGGACCACGGTCAAAAAGTTCAACCTTATTTTGCATATTTCGGTGGAGTCCGAACTTTTGTAATCCCGAAATAATAAACATTTTTTAAGAACTTATTGATTTGCCAAAAAAATCGTTTTGTTTTTGTAAGCAAATAAGACGTGGGACAATTGAGTTGGTTTAAGGGAAAACCAGTGGTAAAAAAAATCAGCACTGTGAGGGAAAACAACAACAAAAATAAGGATGTAAATATGAAAAGTGAATTTTATGTATTTTCAATATAATGATACGTGTATATGAACTAGTAAAACTATAGGTAGAGATTAGAAAACAGATGTAGGACATGCGTTTCAAGAGGAAAATAGAACTGTGTTGTGTGTTTGATTCAGTAAAAAAAGTGCCTACAGATGTTGTAAGACAAAATATAACTAGCGCTGACGGGCCAGAGGCCAGTAGATACCTGCTGGATCTTTGTGCCCCGTTAACAAAACCAAGCCTGGGCAGTCTACAGCCTAGTTGAAACTTGCTCGACCTGAAAAAAACAATATACGTGCTCAATAAACGAGAGAATTCTGCAAGTACAGACTGATAACTAGGATGCAGCAAGGATATTATTTTTTCATCGTGATAATAAGAGCATGCACTTGTTTCAAAAAAATTGGAGAACTGGGAATTCGAACGGCAGGTGCTTATGCTACCCATCAAATAAAAATCAGGTGCCTGAAAATTCGTTTCGGAACAAATGATTCAGCTTTATATCCACGTCGACCCTCGGCATGATGGTTGGAAGCAAATGCCAAGTTCATACCAAAAGATCGTTAACAACAATACCAACTTGCGAATGACAAGGTAGTACAAGTATCAATACCAAACTAACTTATAATCTTTGTACTCCTGGACCTAGTGTTCGTCTGATACAAAATCTTGCAGAGGACCAGCTCCCGCTCCTTCTCTTGCTCCAGGTCCCCAAGGTGGTACTGGTGCATCACCCAGTTGGTCCTCTGTTGGTCGAAGTTCTTGTTGGTGTGCAGCACCAGAACCTTTTTGCTGCCCGTTTGTCGGCCGTTGACCATCACCGGCAAGGTATTGCCGGTGTTGTGCCACATCGCGTGCATGTCGCACTCCGACTGTATCTTGCGACGCGTCCATGTGCCCCTTTTGAACGCCCTAGGTGTGATACCTGCAGTATTGTCGAATACAGGTTTTAGTGTACGTAGTTGGCATTTTCATGACATCTTTGGCATGTTGCAGTCGTTTGTTTCACTTTTTATTAACTGTCAAATTGTAATTGTCCACCGGGTCTGCGTCTAAAAAGAAAAATAGAGCTATAAACAAAGGAATATGTTTGTGCAAGTAGATGGCCGATCGGTGTCTTACCTGGAAGTTTCTCAGGATGGGTGTAGTATATGCGGTCCTCGCTGTCGATGGTTGGTATGAACAAATCGATGAGAGGGTGAGATCTCGCGCTGTCAGCACTCACTTTGGCCTCAAGGTGCTCGATCAGCTCCTGATCCGTGGGATCGAACTTGACGCCAGCCGGCAGCACCGGCCAATCCTTCTTCGACTTGCATGGGTTAATTCCAGTTATATGGTACTCAATGTATGATCAATCGACTGTTTGAAGTTAATGATGAAAGATTTCGACAGATAAGTGGTACTCCGAATCTGAAGTCCAGAATACCCGAACACGCCGCCGAGATTCTTGTGTCACCTCACGCGCAGCGTGTTGTCATGTCAATTCAATGTGTGGACATAATGAATAATTTGAGCGACGTATACTAGTATTGCTATTGTACTACTTACTAGTCGTATTTAGTGTCACATTTTAACCATAGGTTTAACTAACAAGTATGCAGTTGAAGCCTAAGTGATATATATATATATATATTGCACAACATCTCCATCATCATTATCAGTACATCATGCGCAGGTGAGTTAGGATGCACTTGATCCCAGAAAGGTATTCAACTGGAGGAGTGCTTCAAACTAACAACAGTACATAATATCCAACAAAAGAGGGTCGTGCTACAGCAGCAAAATACATGGCTCAGTCTACATATCAGTACGAATCAAATTGTGCATATTTGTTGTTGGCATGAACCACATCGCCTCATGTCAGGTTTGCAAAATCCATCCATCGCATGGAAGCTTGATGCCTTTCACACACTGAAGATTATCTGGCAACAACCCGTGTCGACGAATCTCTGGATATGGTGATTCATGAAACCCATGGTATGATGTGTAAACACAGACCCCCTGGCGAATGGAAGTTGCATAGCACGGTAATCATCGCCGGTGATATGATCGACGATTGGTTGGATGATCGGATAATTGAGCCCGAGGAACATGGAGTGGTTGCCGAGATTGTAAACCCGCCTCCAGTTGAATACTCTTGGCCTAACAGAGCTAGGATCTTTCTCGAACACAAAGCAGCCTTAGCCATCAATGTCACAAACACCCCAGGCATTGTACTACATGCGGTTTGATGAAATGGTTTGGTCAATTTGATACGTGCAAATGAGCATCAAATGACCACCGTCAGCTGAACAAGCGGTAAACCACCACCCACCGGCTGGTTTGATTCCAGGTCCTGGAATCATGAAGGCCAGCGCATTTGTGTCTGCTGCAACAATTCAAATTGGAGACCAAAAGGACAAAAATAAACAATCATGTTCAGAGTATGTGTGGAATTAAGATTATTATAACAGTGACACACATCATAGACAGAGAATTGCAATGCCGTGGTCATAATCATACCCCAAGTTAAAAAAATAAGCCAATGGCTTTCATATTCTAGCAATATATCATGGTTCAAACATCATGTAACAATGAGAGGAAAACAGATATGACAGGGCCTACTCATATTCTACCATAGCATTTACTACAGTTATCATATCAACTCTAAGCAATAACATGTGTTGTTATAAAAATCATGGAAATGAGAGTAACATATAGCAATCATGAGGTTTATACTCATAATATCTATTCTAACAATCATTAGATACCAATTGTTCTCATATCAACTCTAACGATAACATGTGTGGTCATAAAAATCTAGGAAATGAGAGGAACATATAGCAATGATGTGGTTATAGACATACTATATATTCTAAATTTGTAACAATGAACATGCAGTCGTATTCTTAAGGTAAAGATGAGATGAGATAGAACAATTACACGACGATAGATTCCACCAGTATAGGCAGCTGATACGTCTCAAACGTATCTACTTTTCCAAACACTTTTGATATTGTTTTGACCTCATTCTTGCATGATTTGGACTAAACTAACCCGGACTGACGTTGGTTTCAGCAGAGCTGGCTGTATGGTTTATTTGTGTGCAGGAAAACGGATTTTTAAGCATCTCAGAAAAATCCACGAAAAATCAACGCACCCGAGGAAACCAAATGCCAGAAGTGGGGCCAGAGGGGGGCCAGGGGGTGCCCAGGCGCCCCGTGGGCGCGCCCCCCCTCTGGGCCGCGCCGGGGGGGGGCGCCTGGGTGGGGCCCACACCCCCTGGTGCCCTACTTTAGCCCGTATTTTTCCTCCCGACATAGAAACCCCAGATCGGAAGTTCTTTCGCTGTTTTTCGTCGCGGAGCCGCCGCCACCCTCTGTTCTTCTTCGGGAGGGCTAATCTGGAGGCTGATTTGGCCTCCGGAGAGTGGAGATCGTCGCCATCGTCATCATCATCACCACTCCATCATCCCTCCATGACTTCCCCCTTCATGTGTGAGTAATTCCCTTGCTGTAGGCGAAGGGGATGGTAGGGATTGGATAAGTTAGATCATGTAATAGTTCGTCAGATTGTTGGGGGCATGTTGCCTATCATCTAGTATGGTGTTTATCATCTTTGCTACAACTTGTTATTCTTAATGCTTGACACTTAGGGCCTGAGTGCCATGATTTCAGATCTGAACCATATGTGTTTGCATGAATATATTTGTGTTCTTGATCCTATCTATGAGTTGTATGCACCTATTACGGTTCGAAACCGGCGATCCCAAAAGTGACAGCTTGGGACACCAAAGGGGATGGCCCGTAGTTTGAGGATTACATGTATCCATTGAGTTCACTGCTTTGTTCCGGTGCTCTTTGACAGGAGCACCTTAATGTCCATTAGTTCCTTTTGGCCCCGTTCGTAGCGGGATGGTAGGACAAAATATGTTGTGCAAGTTCTTATTGCAAGCACGTACAACTACCTACGGGATACATGCCTAATGTTTGATATTTGCCTAGATGATCATTACTTTTCCGTGTGCCGTGCCCCAAGTTAGAATCTATCTCATCCATGCAGCGCCCAACCATCCATCTCCCTAGCCTACAGTATTTTAAACCTTGTTTGTCACCAGTTGCTATTTCTGCCATTTACTACTGCTATTTACTTTTGTTGTTTACTTTTACTATTACTATCATCACTATCATATCACTGTTACCACTTATCTTTTGTTGCAAGTTAGTATATTTCAGGTGCGGTTGAATTGACAACTCAACTGTTAAAGCTTACAAATACTCTTTGGCTCCCCGTGTGTCGAATCAATAAATTGGGTTATTCTTACCCGCGAAGACTATCTCGATCCCTTACGGTTGAGGGTTATCAAGTACCGTTTTCTGGCGCCATTGCCGGGGAGCATAGCAATATTTACAAGTCTACTTAAGGTATCCTACCTGCTGCACTTTATTCACTATGGGTAAGAAAGGTGACCCCAAGGTTCTGATCTTACGATCCACTACAAGAAAAGGTACTGCTCTGAGCACTAGTGCTACGCTTGATTCACCTTCTGTTATGAGTAAGTTTGCCTCACCACCACCACATGATGCTCCTACTGAATCTGTTATTATGTCTGATACTCTTGATGATTCTTCTACTACTTTTGATGACGATATTAGTTCGCTTGGTTATGCTCTTGAGAAACAAATTACTGCTGCTGCTGAAAAATATGGAATTGAACTTCCTGTTACTCGCTACCCTATTGGTGAAACTTATGATTATCCTGATTTGAGTAAACTCCAGGAGAGGCTCCTTGATGATGATTACTATATACTTGATGAAGATTTATGCAGGGAACTGACAGAGTTTGCCGTCTCTGACCCTGAAACTATTAAGAAAATATTTGAAAAACACTCTTTGAAAAACAAAACCGTTCCTAATCCTGAGTTTGCTACATCTCCTATATGCATTGATGATCCTGATTTTGATTTCTCTGTTGATCTTTCACTTATACCTATGGTTGAAGCTGACCCCTTTTATGGCAGAGAAAATGATGATGCTATTGCACACCTAACTAAACTTGGTGAGCTAGGTAGCCTGTTTACCACAGATGAGAAGATACGCTACTTTTATGTGACCAAGCTTCTTCCTTTCTCCTTGAAGGAAGGTTCTAAAGCATGGTATGGTTCACTCCCATGCGGTTCTATTAAGAGTCCTCAGGACTTAGCTCACTCTTTTGTTGATAAGTACTTTCCTGCTCATATGCAACATGCTGCTTTACAAAGAATTTACAACTTTAAACAGTTGCAGGATGAGTCCCTCCCTAAACCTTGGGGGAGGTACTGCGGTTTGATTCGGGCTAGACCAGGACATGAAATCCCTAAGAATGAATTAATTGATATATTCTATGCTGGTCTAACTGATGAATCTAGGTCCTATCTGGACAGTTGTGCTGGTTGTGTTTTCAGGAAAAGAACACCGGACGACGCGGAAGATTTAATGGGCAGGATTGCAAAAAACCAAGAAGATTGGTCCGTCCCTGAACCACCTCTGTCGTGGAATTAACACGTCAGATGTCCGGATTACGGACTTAGTGGTGAGGCCGCGCATCTATGTAGTAGCTTGAAAGGGGTTGAGCGGAATCGAGAGGCGCGATGCAAGACACGGATTTAGACAGCTTCGGGCCCCGGGAAACATCATCCGGTAATAACCCTACGTGCTGTTTGAGGCTAGGTCTCATTATGATGGTGTCGCCGGTAAACCGGCTCTTGGTGTCTAACCCTAGAAACTTGTCTGCTTGTCTAAACTCTAAACCTAACTTGTCTCTTGTCTAACCTATGAAAACTTGTCCCCTTTGGGGAGCCCTGCCCCTCCTTATATATGTTGAAGGGGAGGCTTTACATGACTAGTCCTAGTAGGACTAGGATTGATCTATTACAAGGAGTCCTAGTCTTGCTTCCTTTATGGAGAATATTCCTTACGCTTTATTATTAAACCGGCCCACCATACGTGAACCGGCCTTCTGGGCCTTGGGCCTTGTCACCCATGATCCATACGCCGGGTTACCAGTGAGTAATATCATTTAGGAAGGTTGCTTGTAAACCGTTTGGTGATAACGGATCGCCAGTGAATCACCAAGTGTAAACCGCCAAGTCCGGCCGGGTTATAATTCCGGCCGGTTCATACCGCGGGGGTATATCCCCGACATTAGCCCCCAAGTTTAGCTTGGATGTGTCCATGGTAAACTTATGCTCCAAAACAAACACAAGAACAAATTTGATAGGTTTGTGCTCCGAGTTAAGAATTCTTGTAAACCGGCACCTGATCATCTTTAAGTCCTTGTCCTTCCTTCTTCTAGAAAATCCGGGTCAACAGACCGACTTCATATTCCACTTGCTTGCATAAACAATATTGTAAATAAAGAATCCATTTGAATCGGCCTTCCAATATTCTGACTTGACAAAGATATTGATCTTCAAATATTCCATTGATATCCAGCCGGCTTGAAGATGTAGAACTTGCCGATTTATGATTGCCAAAATTTTGCCGGATCACACAATTAATCTGATTTGCCAGAACTGAAAATTTGAAGATGTTCCTCCTTTATATGCATATTACCTATAGCCCCCAAGTGCCGGGTCATTATGCAATAATGAGCAGGGACTTTGAAAATATGATCATGTAAACTTGAATAGCAATATGTAGCCCCCAAGTGCCGGGTCATTATATAATAATGAGCAGGGACTTTGTAGATATAATTATTGAAATGAACATTATATAATGTAACTTCCATCGTGTGGTTTGAATCCACGTCCAGAAGGTTAAGAGCTTTGTGCTTTACCAACTGAGTTAGACGGGCCTTTCAATATAATGGATGAATACTTGTGTGCCTTGAATTGTTTGACAGGAGCGATTGGTAGCCCCCAAGTTCCGGTTTAGCTATATTTAGAAGGTGAACCGGTACTTCCCGATGAAGCAAATGATCTTTCCATTAGCCCCCAAGTGTCAAGTAGACAACTTGCTTGTGTGCTTGAGACTTTTGTCTTTGAATTGCTGCTGTTTTACTGCTTCAACTGCCCATTAGCCCCCAAGTGTCAAGTAGACAACTTGTTTGTGTGCTTGAGACTTTTGTCTTTGATGTAATCTCAATCTGAATAATGTAGCCCCCAAGTGCCGGGTTGTAAGCCTGCAGCAACTCGGGACTATTCGTTTGTAGAATAAATCACTTCCATCGTTGAAATAATATCCATTGCACTTTAAAGCGACTTTGAAAACCTCAATCATAATATTGATAATCATAATAGGAATCCAGCCATATTGGCTATTGAAGAATATAATCCGGTTTGAAGACCGGTTCCAATGATGTTTGATCACAATCGGGCCGGGTTTAATAAACACCGGTTATTATTTTGTCTCATACTGGCGACTTATAGTCAAAACCAGGCCGGTTTAAGGAATACCGGTCATCATAACTGATCATATATTACCAAATATATATTTGAAAATAAAATACTTCATACCTGCGATCAAAATATGCTTGATATTCTTAATCCGGCGAAACTTGCTATTTTCTGAGGGAGTCTTTGATAGATCCAATAATAATTCCGGGCTTGATAACAGACACCGGTTCACTTTGTTCAGAAATTTGTGACTTTTGCCTGATATGCGATCCGGGTTTTAATGAACGCCGGTTTAATTCTCGCTGGTGTTCATGACCCAGACTTATAACTTCATAGATAGGTGGTCAACTTCTGGAGCTGTTCCACTCGGTTTAAAAGGTTATGGAACACACAAAAAACATCAAACAACACACAAGTCTTGTAAATCAAACCATGTAGTCGAGGCTTTTTCAAAGAGCTGCCAGGCTCAAAACAAGGTTCGACCAATCAATGGGACGTGGGCAAACCTACTGTCCCAAGGAGCCTAGCCAATCACTGAACATGAGCGTATCGACTGTTCAGAGGGCCGATAAAAATATAAACATAGCCAATCATTGGGACGTGGGCAAACCGGACTGTCCCAAGGGGCCTAGCCAATCATTGAACGTGAGCGTATCAACTGTTCAAGGGGCCGATAAAACTGTAAACATAGCCAATCATTGGGACGTGGGCAAACCGGACTGTCCCAAGGGGCCTAGCCAATCATTGAACGTGAGCGTATCAACTG
>LR738714.1:131542349-131627445 GCA_902687465.1 Secale cereale
ATCCCTGAACGTGAGCGTATCGACTGTTCAGGGAGCCTAAAGAATCATAACATAGCCAATCATGGGGACGTGGGCAAACCGGACTGTCCCCAGGGGCCGGGTCATCCCTGAACGTGAGCGTATCGACTGTTCAGGGGGCCCATATAATCGTAAACATAGCCAATCAATGGGACGTGGGCAAACCGGACTGTCCCAAGGGGCCGAGCCATCCCTGAACGTGAGCGTATCGACTGTTCAGGGGGCCGAAAGAATTTGTAAATAAGATCCGATCAATGGGACGTGGGCGAACCGACTGTCCCAAGGGGCCTCCAGGGTTCCTCCTGAACCGGTGGGTCAATCTAAACCAATCACTGAATGTGGTACTATCCAACTTTTCAGAGGGTCGCCAGGGTTTCTCCTGAACCGATGGATAAATTGCGAAGCCTTCTCTCCTTGAACCGGATATGATCTCATGTTCTTGAGAGTTTCATTGCTCCTTTGTGCATATGCCCTGCACAACCAGATAGACTGATCAAAGCATCTTGTTTTCTTTAAAAAGTAATATATAGTAAGAGAAATAATATTGTAGATGGATATCACCTGAGTGAATTTGAACCGGTATGTTGAGTATACCGGATCATAGGGCCGACAGTAAAACGACCGCAGTATCAGAGGCGGCTCGGACAGTTAAACCGGTTGTGGGGTTGTAAACCGGCGGAGATGAGCAAGTTGTCCTCCATGTTGTAAACCGGTGCGGATGCGTGAACCGGCCGTAGCTGTAATTGGCGCTTAAATCCGTGGAATAACGACGATCACTTGTGTGGAACAATGTTTGGCGTGCCTCCACCTCCGTGGTATAATACCATTTTATAATGAATAATTTTCCTGTGTAAAAGATATAGCATGGCGAGGAATTTTTGCTCGGACAAATTAATATATATTAAAAATAAATAAGATAGATATCACCTGATTCGCCTGGAGAACAGATGAGCCGGCCGTGTATTGATGTAAACGCAGCAACGGGGGTAGCGACTTGCACGTGTATCCGCGGACCAACGAGTCGACTGATTTGTTTAATCCGGACACATGTGGGTGCGGCCATTAGCACGCAATTGGCCCCACGTATATGTGCTTCCTCCAATTAACACAGAAGCCGATCGGAGCGGTCGTATTGTTATTCTGGAACCTCTCCTTAATGCTTCTTGGATCTTCGTGTGATGCACTGGAGTTGACTTTAGTCAAAGCTTGCTCTCTTTAGAACTCATGCACTAGAAGAGTTGATTTTTCCGCAGGGATCCAGATGGAAATCCACAAAGCGGTGACAGCGACTAGAGGTTTGCTTTGATCAAAAATTCTAGCAGCAGACTCAAGCGGCGATTCCAGTGCGGCAGCTGCAGGGCTCCGAAAATTTGAAGCGGAGAAAAGGCGAGCGACGCAGACGGCAGACCAGTGCAGATGGGACGGGTCACGAGCGGAAATTCGAGCCTGTCCATCATCCGTATCCGGGTTGTGGCCGCTCTGGAATTTTTTTTTTCTCGGTTCGAAAACTTGAAACAGGGAGTAGCATCGACTCTGTAACACAGCCGTCACTTGAAAGGTACATAAGTATTCATCCTGAAGCCCGGACGGCGGGGCTGCAGCCGCGCGGTCGTCTGAAGCGCGCCCGGCGACGGCGTCTTAGGCGAGACCGAGTCCGGCCGTGGTCGGTTCAATGCGAGCGCGCTGAACAAGAGGAAGTGATGGCGCTTTAAGGCGAAGCGGAGCTTATGGTCGGCGACGAAGACGGCCGCTGGCTCGCGGTGGGCCGAGGCGACTCATAAACAGGGGCACTATGCCTTGCAGCGGGAGCGACTTCGGGACAGAGGGACGCCTGACGGCTCAGCGGCGCTGGGCATGAATAAACTGCAGGACCATCAGATTGGAGCTGGAGCTTTGCACATAACTGTAGTATTGATGGTAGTAATTGATCGTGATGTAGCTGTCTTTGTCAAAGAAACATGCACGTACAAGCTAGCACAGAGCTTGAGCTTTTCCATCTATTAAGTAACTTGAAGCTGCGTCTTGGTCTTCATGCGAAATAATCCATGCACCTCGAGTGATTTAACTAGCCCACATGGGTGCCTGATACTGGCTCACAGAGGCAGAGGCGAGCAGCAGTCAAACAGCGGCTCGGGCGCAGAATCGAAAGCTCAAGTTTCATCCATCATTTTCTGTATTGCTCTTGCCGATCGTTCTGAAAGTACAGGCCCAAGTGTTGAACTTGAAGCCTGAAACTGAACCCCTCACTGACCAAAGATCTCTAGCAACTGAACCGTGGTGGAGGCGGATGGCGATGTGGAGCATGGCCCGGGGCGGCTCTTTGGATCAACGCGAGGCGGCGACAGCTCAAGCACGAGGCCGGGGCGGCCGCAGCTCGGCAAAGCAGAGGCGGAGGCGAGCAGCATCTCGGCACGGAAGTGGACCCGTAACACAACGTGATAGCACGACGGTCACTCGGACGGAAGACGAGGCGCGTCGGCGATTCGGAGGGAAGGCGAGGCGCGTCGGCGACTCAGAGGGAAGGCGAGGCGCATCGGCGACTCGGACGGAAGGCGAGGCGCGTCGGCGATTCTGACGGAAGGCGAGTCCTGATGAGCCACGGGTTGTGGCCGTTTCTCTCCAAGATGTTTCGTTTCTTAGTTCAGTCTTTGTACGTGAGGAGTACTAGCCTGATTCAGTCTCCACTTCACATCGAGATTTTCAGCAGGCCCCTTTGGGACGTGAGACAGCCGTGCCACCGAGCGACTCTTAGGCGTGGCTTGGCGATTTGGCCGCGGAAGATTTGACATGGAGACCCGCAGAGGTAGTGACAGCGACTCGACGACGCAGGGCTACAGGGGCGTTTTCTGGCCGTGGTGGCTCCGTGGCGATGCCAGCCACCGAAGGCAGTCCGATGAGTCCGAGTCAACGCTGAAGTAGCTAGCTGACTCAAATTTTACACGTCTTCTTGAGAAGTCTATCCGTCTCGGCGACTTGAAAAAAAACAACCAAATAGATCACATCAGACGGGCAGCGGCAGATCGACAGTAACCTTAATTCTTCTCTGACTTCAATCTTATGAATTGCAAAATCTTCATCCGAAAAATTGCGGACTCCTCGATCACTGGGAAGATCCCTCCAAGAACTCAACACCACCGTGCGCAGGCCCCACGGTGGGCGCCAACTGTCGTGGAATTAACACGTCAGATGTCCGGATTACGGACTTAGTGGTGAGGACGCGCATCTATGTAGTAGCTTGAAAGGGGTTGAGCGGAATCGAGAGGCGCGATGCAAGACACGGATTTAGACAGCTTCGGGCCCCGGGAAACATCATCCGGTAATAACCCTACGTGCTGTTTGAGGCTAGGTCTCATTATGATGGTGTCGCCGGTAAACCGGCTCTTGGTGTCTAACCCTAGAAACTTGTCTGCTTGTCTAAACTCTAAACCTAACTTGTCTCTTGTCTAACCTGTGAAAACTTGTCCCCTTTGGGGAGCCCTGCCCCTCCTTATATATGTTGAAGGGGAGGCTTTACATGACTAGTCCTAGTAGGACTAGGATTGATCTATTACAAGGAGTCCTAGTCTTGCTTCCTTTATGGAGAATATTCCTTACGCTTTATTATTAAACCGGCCCACCATACGTGAACCGGCCTTCTGGGCCTTGGGCCTTGTCACCCATGATCCATACGCCGGGTTACCAGTGAGTAATATCATTTAGGAAGGTTGCTTGTAAACCGTTTGGTGATAACGGATCGCCAGTGAATCACCAAGTGTAAACCGCCAAGTCCGGCCGGGTTATAATTCCGGCCGGTTCATACCGCGGGGGTATATCCCCGACAACCTCCACCAACAAAGAAGAGGGGCATGTTTGTTCTAAGCCCCGAGGATATGCGAGAAGCAAAGAAGTCTATTAAAGAGAAAGGTATTAAAGCTGAAGACGTGAAGAATCTACCCCCTATTGAGAAGCTGTGTGAGCCTACTACTCACCCTCCTATGGTAGAGGTACACTCTCTTTTAGATTTCAACGCAAGTGACATCCCTCATGGTAAGCCTCCTGATCAATGTTTAGATGAGTTTGATAATTTTATTATGAAACAGAATCATTTTAATGAGAGGATAGAAAGTCAGTTGCATGATAATTCCCTTGCTATCAAAAAGTTGCTTGGTGTTTTAGATAGAACTGTTAATGATGTTCAATGTCTTGTGAAGCATTTTCATATGGTTCAAACTCAGCTCGATCAAATTTCCAATGTGCAAAGAGATTTGCTTGCTAACAGTGCCAAACAAGATAAATTGCAGGCTTTTGGGATTAAGACTCGAGGAGGAACTAGTACTCAAGATCCTCTTTATCCAGAAGGACATCCGAAGAGAATCGAGCAAGATTCTCAAATGCAGGAAGAAGAAATTGTTGTCTCTCCAAATAAGAAGAAGAAACATAAAGAGACTGACAACTCTAATGATCCTATTTCAGACGAAGAGCCAGCTATTGATCCCAACAGTGTATCTATTTCCGATGCTGAGACTGAAGACGGTGCTGAACCTGAAGGTAATGATAATGAGAAGAATGATCCGCCTGAAGTTCGTGAAGAAGAAGCACCTGACAAACGTAAGAGGTACACTAAAGAAGACTTCATCGCAAGAAAACATGGGAAGGAGAAAGAACCATGGGTACAGAAACCCATGCCCTTTCCAGGTAAGTCCATCAAATCTAAAGAAGAAGAGCATTACAATAAGTTCTGTGAATGGATTAAACCTCTTTTTCTTCAAATTCCTTTGACTGACGCTATCAAGTTACTTCCTTATTCAAAATATATGAAAGATATTGTCACTAACAAAAGAAAAGTTCCTAATGATGCAATATCTACTATGCTTGCTAACTATTCTTTCAGTGGGAAGATTCTTGAGAAGCTCGGCGATCCAGGTATACCCACCATTCCTTGCTCCATAAAGAATAATTATGTCAAAACTGCTTTGTGCGATCTTGGAGCGGGAGTAAGTGTTATGCCTCTCTCTCTTTACGAGAGGCTCTGTTTAGAGAAACTAATTCCTACAGATATCTCCCTTCAGATGGCTGACAAGTCAACCGCTGTTCCGATAGGTATTTGTGAGGATGTTCCAGTTGAAGTTGCTAATTGTTTAATTCTTACTGATTTTGTTGTGCTCGACATGCCCGAGGATGGGAGCATGTCCATTATTCTTGGTAGACCTTTCCTTAACACCGCAGGTGCTATTATTGATTGCAACAAAGGGAAGGTTACCTTTCATGTGAATGATAAAGAACACACGGTATATTTTCCGAAGAAGACCGACAGGAGGCATGCCCTCAACTCTATAGAGAATATCGAGACCGTAAAAATTGGAGAATGGGACTGTCCACTACATGTGCCTCACAAATACAAAACTATCATGGTAGGGACAATGTCCATCAAGGTAAAAGTTCAGTGATTACTTCGTAGGAGGTGAGACTTTTTGCTCAATATATCGCTTGTTTGTTGGTAAGACTTGATCAACCTTACTAGTGAACGTGTTTTATATGGATAAAAAGTTGAGCTTGCTATGTTTTCATTTGTTTTTAGTGTTGTCCTACTTGCTGTACCAAGTATTTATGTTTTTGAAGCTTCACAATACTACTAACTGCTTCAATTTTTCAGAGAGTTTCGCAGCTTTTTGAACTTCGAAAAAATCAACAGTGAAGTTTTTAGAAAAATTCCAGAAAAATTATATTAAAAATTTCCACAACGAGAGAGACCCGGAAAGTCCCGGGGCCAGCCAGGGGGGGCCACCAGTGGCCCAGGCGGCCAGCTGGCACGGCCCAGCCCCTGGCCGCGCCCACAGGGCGCCTGGGGCCCACGGGACCCCCCTCCAGGTACTTCTTCTTCCCCCCTCTCTCTCTTTTTCCAGAAACCCGAGTTCTGGTCTTGTTCTTGCTGTTCTTGCTGTTCTTGGGGGCGATTCTTCGATCTCTCTCTAGAGCCCATCATTTGAGCTGAAATTTTGAGCAAATACTCCCTGGTATGTGACTCCTCCACCCCGCCAATTAGATTTTTGATTGGTGGCCTTATTTGTGAGTATTTAGTAGTTCTTGGTGCTGTAGAGATGAGCTTGCATGCATGTGTAGAAAGTTGTTTTCCAAGTTTTGATGCAAGTTTATGCCTTGGGCAAGTGAGTTGAGTAGTTTGCCTTAGCTCACTTTGTTTTAATCCTCGTTTTTGTAAATTATAAAAAAATTCAGAATGAGTTTATTAGGAAGGGCAAAAGGATGGCTTGAGAAGAGGAGGCCCGCACACTCCGATCGAGTCACTAGAGCCGCAGCTTCACCATCGACCGTTAGGGTGAGCTATAATGAGGATCATGTGCCCCTGGAGTTGTTGGAAGACACAAGTCCAGCACGTGCGATGACATTTCCATGTGATGAATTCATGGAAGCTGCGGGAATCAAGGATGAGTTTTATAATCTTTGTGCTAATGCAGGTTTGACACGACTCGTCACGAGCCGTGTTACTCAGTATCAGAAACTCACTTCCGGTTTCATTAACAGTTTAAGATATAATCCCGATTCAGGTGCTATTGAGTTTAAAATTTATAATGATCTTATCACCATGACTCTGGGAAATTTTTGTGAAGTAATAGGTATGCCGAACGTTGGGAGGACGGCAAGGATGGCCACGCAGCCCTCCAAGCTGAAAACCGTCATCAACTCTCTCTGCAGCATGGGTACGAGGGATATTCATCGGTCGAAGATCTCCAGTATCTTGTTTCCTCACCTCAGGTATTTTCCATATTATATTGCTAGAGGGGTGTTAGCTCGTGACAACACGAGCAACATTTCTGCTCCGGATATTGCTATCCTGGCAGCAGCCCTCTCAGGGAGGTCTGATTATAATATTGGTACCTTAATTGCTCGACGCCTTGCTATGAACGGTAACAAGGGGGACTTATATGGTGGCATTTATGCCACCCTTATTTTAGAGCATCTTGGAGGCACCCCACACCCTGATGATACTCCTTTTACTTATTTAAGCTTTGATCTTGCTGCTATGAAAAGGCATAAGTTTGTTACCATGGGTTCTGAACTTGATAACCTTGTTTATATCTTGCGTTTCGGAACTACCGCGGAACGCGAGATCCGTCTACCTGCACCTCTTTTGTTTAATTTTTCTCGCAGGAACGGATGGTCCTTTGATGTTGTCCAGTTCGATGAGTTCATGGTCCAGCATCAGTTCCATAACCCCATGGAGGGGGTTGTGCCCGACGAGGAGAGGCACGGTGAGATACCACATTTTCAGGATGAGACCGCCACCGAGTTTGGTGAAGGGTCTTCCTCTGTTTGGCGCTCGGAACCTTCCTCGTGGGAGACTCCGAGGAGTTCGGTGTACGCGCCATCATCCTTCTACGACCCTTGGTCTCACCACCATACCCCTGGAGCAGGAGGCTCCTGGGGGCAGTAGCTGCTACCAACTTAGGCCAAAAGCCTAAGCTTGGGGGAGTACGTGCCCTTCTCACTTTTCCATTGTATTATCCGTTTTATTCACTTTGATCTTTTCGAAGTTTTTACCCGTTCTTCTTTATTCCTCTATTTGCAAAAACAACAAAAAGATTTTCTCTTTCTTTTGCTTTTTATTCAACTTTTGAAAAACTCAAAAAAAAAGATTTCCTTTCTCTCTTTAGTTTGCTTTGTTTTCAGAGATCAGCTCGAGTCCGTGATGGCATTTGATTATATTTCCTACGTTCGATCGTGCGAGTGACAAGCAGTAATGATGAAGATCGACTGAAAGGAAGCAACAGGGAAGACCGGTATGAACTCTTATTGTTTCTACTTTTGTACATATGCCTGTACTTATGATCTAGAGACCAGCTTGTAGCGACATAGTGCTATGTTTACAATGCTCTTCCAGTGGTTCATGCTTTACTTGTGGCTAGTCTCGAATAACTAGAGTATATAATGTGTTATTGAAATGATCTACATGCATCGCACTGTTCATAGTCTGGTATACTAAGGTGGTATTTCCCTTTAGAGAATTTTTGGATTGACTTGGCACATGCTTACACATGTTTAAGACTAAAAAGTCTACTTTGCCTTGATGATCTTTGAGTTTCAGAATAGTTATATCACTTTCATGCCCGATTCAATGTTGCTTTGTCGCTCTGCATGATTATGACCGTTATTGCTCTCTAGTTGGTCGCTTCCCAGTCTTTTGCTAAACCTCCACCCGTACTAAGCGGAATGACTGCTTCTGCATCCAAAACCTTTAAACCTGTTATGCCAGTCCACTATACCTTCCTATACATGGTATTTACCTGCCATTCCTAACGAAGACTTTCATGTACCATCTCGAAATTAATCAAAAGCATTTCTCTTTTTGTGCCTATGTTTTAGCTCATGAGGAAGTAGTAGTTAATTCATGATCTCTTTAAGTTGGACAAGTTTCACCCCTGGATTGCATGTATAATGTGTGAACCCCTAATATGAAAAGGAACTGGCATTGAGTGCGCCCGGCTCAAAAAGATAATATAACAAACGAACCCTCCTTCACGCTTTGTTCATGAGAAATCAGAAAACTTTGGCAGTGATAAACAAAGGAGATTAAGAGGATGTGATCGTCCTCATGCGGGAGCCGTTCCTCGAGACTTGTCTAGCTTAAAAAGTGATTGAGTTATCTGCTAGCATTCGTTGACGAAATATGCACCTCTCAAAAACATATTTACTTCTGTTTTTAAAACCAAGAGCTCTGGTACATGTTTAGTTTTTGTTTCCGATCACGGGTTTTCAACTTTGCCAATAAAAGCCACGGTTCGAGAGTCTCATCTTCTTTCTTCAAAGCACTGGCTAGGAGAGCATAATTGTCATTCTGAGTGTAATGTGCATTGTCCCAAAGTATTACATTGTCTTCTGCATACTTGTGATATGATTCATTCTGAAATTCTTAGTTCTAGTCTCCTTTAAAACTCTGGAGGAGTCTCTGCATTTATGTTTTGCTTCACTCATGGAGGCTAGCGAGATACCACCTTAATATGCTCAAGCTATGTGCAATGTGATCTTGTCTTGATTTTTGGTAATATATTGTTTACTCTTAAATTATTTGTGACTGGTCACTTGAAAGAAGGATTGCTCCTTGCATTGTTCTCATAAGTATTGTTTTAATACTTGCTGAACTCTTTTCGTAGTACATGCTTATATACATCTAATGAAGCAAAAGAGTTTGTCAAAGTTTTCTTTGTCGCGTCCAGTTCGTTGAACTGAATTGCTTGAGGACAAGCAATATGCTAAGCTTGGGGGAGTTGATACGTCTCAAACGTATCAACTTTTCCAAACACTTTTGATATTGTTTTGACCTCATTCTTGCATGATTTGGACTAAACTAACCCGGACTGACGCTGGTTTCAGCAGAGCTGCCTGTATGGTTTATTTGTGTGCAGGAAAACGGATTTTTAAGCATCTCAGAAAAATCCACGAAAAAACACGAAAAATCCACGCACCCGAGGAAACCAAATGCCAGAAGTGGGGCCAGAGGGGGGCCAGGGGGTGCCCAGGCGCCCTGTGGGTGCCCCCCCCCCTGGGCCACGCTGGGGGGCGCCTGGGTGGGGCCCACACCCCCTGGTGCCCTACTTTAGCCCGTATTTTTCCTCCCGACGTAGAAACCCCAGATCGGAAGTTCTTTCGCTGTTTTTCGTCGCGGAGCCGCCGCCACCCTCTGTTCTTCTTCGGGAGGGCTAATCTGGAGGCTGATTTGGCCTCCGGAGAGGGGAGATCGTCGCCATCGTCATCATCATCACCACTCCATCATCCCTCCATGACTTCCCCCTTCATGTGTGAGTAATTCCCTTGCTGTAGGCGAAGGGGATGGTAGGGATTGGATGAGTTAGATCATGTAATAGTTCGTCAGATTGTTGGGGGCATGTTGCCTATCATCTAGTATGGTGTTTATCATCTTTGCTACAACTTGTTATTCTTAATGCTTGACACTTAGGGCCCGAGTGCCATGATTTCAGATCTGAACCATATGTGTTTGCATGAATATATTTGTGTTCTTGATCCTATCTATGAGTTGTATGCACCTGTTACGGTTCGGAACCGGCGATCCCAAAAGTGACAGCTTGGGACACCAAAGGGGATGGCCCGTAGTTTGAGGATTACATGTATCCATTGAGTTCATTGCTTTGTTCCGGTGCTCTTTGACAGGAGCACCTTAATATCCATTAGTTCCTTTTGGCCCCGTTCGTAGCGGGATGGTAGGACAAAAGATGTTGTGCAAGTTCTTATTGCAAGCACGTACAACTACCTACGGGATACATGCCTAATGTTTGATATTTGCCTAGATGATCATTACTTTTCCATGTGCTGTGCCCCAAGTTAGAATCTATCTCATCCATGCAGCGCCCAACCATCCATCTCCCTAGCCTACAGTATTTTAAACCTTGCTTGTCACCAGTTGCTATTTCTGCCATTTACTACTGCTATTTACTTTTGCTGTTTACTTTTACTATTACTATCATCACTATCATATCACTGTTACCACTTATCTTTTGTTGCAAGTTAGTATATTTCAGGTGCGGTTGAATTGACAACTCAACTGTTAAAGCTTATAAATACTCTTTGGCTCCCCGTGTGTCGAATCAATAAATTGGGTTATTCTTACCCGCGAAGACTATCTCGATCCCTTACGGTTGAGGGTTATCAGCAGCCAATCTGTGCGTCGACCACATAAATGATGCCATCGTGCACTATAGCATCAGACACAAGTGTTAGGTAAATAGGATCGACGATGATCCATAACCATGTATGGCGACCGGATTCCAGATAGACTAATCCCATGTTCAACACGGCAATGAGCTTGTAATCCACGTAGTCTTCTGATGGTGTGGGCACTTCACAGATTACAACCTTCGGCAAACATAGGTCGAGCCAAAAGCTCGGCGCCTCTCGTGCATAGTAGGCGGGAGTGTCCGGCGGGCGGTGAGGCTCCATGGCGGCGGTATCCAAAGATGGAAGGGTGATCTCTCGCTGCGTGTAGATATCCACGAGACGTCACGGACTACCGGATTGGTGGATGAGGACGATCCAGTTGGCCTTCATGCCCGCCCAGTAGTGGCCGCGCATGAAGGACAGGTGGACGGGTAGTGGTAGCATGTCGAGGGGGACCACGGAAACCTCCGTAGGATCGTCAAGTCGGTGTCTGGGCCACCTGCGAGGATCGGGCATCAGCAAGCATGGTGTCTTGAAAAGAGCCGGCCGGTTGCAGACGAGTAGTTGGTACAAAGACACCGAGCATGCGTCCAGACGTGCGGTGTTGAGTAGGTCCATATGATTACAGATCTGCTCCAAGAGAACATCGGGGAGGGAACTCCAATCGCGGCTCTGTGTGTCAGTCAGTTCTGCCATTGGGGTTTTCGGTGCCTGCAAGCTGATAACCCACAAGTGTAGGGGATCAGTTGTAGCCTCTTTCGATAAGTAAGAGTGTCGAACCCAACGAGGAGCTAAAGGCAGAACAAATATTCCCTCAAGTTCTATCGACCACCGATACAACTCTACGCACGCTTGACGTTTACTTTACCTAGAACAAGAATGAAACTAGGGGTACTTTGTGGTTTTTGTTGGATAGGTTTGCAAGAATATAAAGAGCACGTAAATAAAACTAGGGGCTGTTAAGATAAGGACACAACTAATTTAATGATAGCGAGTGTGGAAAAGTGGTGGTAGGAGTTGCGAAATTGCCCCTAAGCAATTGACTACGTTACTAGACCGATAGCAAGTTTTATGTGGGAGAGGCCACTGCTAGCATGTCATCCCTTACTTGGAATTCTATGCACTTATGATTGGAACTATTAGCAAGCCCCCACAACTACTAACGTTCATTAAGGTAAAACCCAACCATAGCATTAAGATATATTGGTCCCCCTTCAATCCCGTATGCATCAATTTCTACGCTAGGTTGAAGCTTCTATCACTCTTGCCCTCCAATACGTAGTACTATCAACATACAACTAACCCTGTGGTGTGATCCACGCACGCGCTCATATGATGGGCACCAAAAGACAGCAACATAACCACAAGCAATTTAAATCAATCATAGCAATTCACCAATCACCGATAGGACAACGATAATCTACTCAGACATCATAGGATGGCAACACATCATTGGATAATAATATGAAGCATAAAGCACCATGTTCAAGTAGAGGGTACATCGGGTTGCGGGAGAGTGGACCGTTGTAGATAGATGGGGGAAGGTGATGGATATGTTGGTGAAGATGACGGAGGTGTTGGTGTAGATCGCCGTCACACGATGATGGCCCCGGTGGCACTCCGGTGCCACCGGAAGCGAGGGGGAGAGATCCCCCTCCTTCTTCTTCTTCCTTAACCTTCTCCCTAGGTGGGAGAAGGGTTTCCCCTCTGGTCCATGGCCTCCATGGCAGCGGAGGGGCGAGAGCCCCTCCGAGATTGGATCTGTCTCTCTGTCTCTCTCTGTTTCTGCGTTCCCAGATTCTGGCCCTTCACTGTTTCTTAAATTCCCAGAGATCCGTAACTCCGATTGGGCTCATCTTTTGACACGATTTTTATCCGGAAATTAGATTTCTTGCAGCGAAAGAAGGGCATCAACCGCCTTACGGTGTGGCCTCGAGGGCCCAGGGCGCGCCCTGGGCAGGGGGCGCGCCCCCCACCCTCGAGGCCCACTCGGGTATCGTCTCGTGTTAGTCTCGCTTCCCAAAATTCGCATATATTCCCAAAAAAAATCTTTGTCCGTTTTTATTCCGTTTGGACTCTGTTTGATATGGATATTCTGCGAAACAAAAAACATGCAACAAACAGGAACTGGCACTGGGCACTGGATCAATATGTTAGTCCCAAAAAATAGTATAAAAAGTTGCCAAAAGTATATGAAAGTTGTAGAATATTGGCATGGAACAATCAAAAATTATAGATACGACGGAGACATATCAGCATCCCCAAGCTTAATTCATGCTCGTCCTCGAGTAGGTAAATGATAAAAAAGTTAATTTTTGATGTGGAATGCTACCTAGCATAATCTTGATGATGTAATCTAATCATGGCATGAATATTAAGACACGAGTGATTCAAAGCAATAGTCTATCGTTTGACATTAGGACAATAATACTTCAAACATACTAATAAAGCAATCATGTCTCTTCAAAATAACATGGCCAAAGAAAGTTATCCCTACAAGATCAGATGTTTTGGCTATGCTTCATCTTCACCACACAAAGTATTTAAATCATGCACAACCCCGGTTTTAGCCAAGCAATTGTTTCATACTTTAGTATTCTCAAACCTTTTCAACTTTCACGCAATACATGAGCGTGAGCCATGGACATAGCACTATGGGTGGAATAGAAGGTGGTCATAGACAAAAGGTGGGAGCAAGTCTCACATCAACTAGGCAAATCAATGGACTATGGAGATGTCCATCAATCGATATCAATGTGAGTGAGTAGGGATTGCCATGTAACGGATGCACTAGAGCTATAAGTGTATGAAAGCTCAAAAAGAAAACTAGTGGGTGTGCATCAACTTGCTTGCTCATGAAGACCTAGGGCATTTGAGGAAGCCCGTCGTTGGAATATACAAGCCAAGTTCTATAATGAAAATTCCCACTAGTATATGGAAGTGACAAAACAAGAGACTCTCTATGACGAAGATCATGGTGCTACTTTGAAGCACAAGTGTGGAAAAGGATAGTAACATTGTCCCTTCTCTCTTTTCTCTCATTTTTTAGGGGCTTTCTCTTTTTTTTATCCCCTCTCTATTTTTTTAGGCCATCTTTTTTTTTTGGACTTTCCTCACATGGGACAATGCTATAATAATAAAGATCGTCACACTTTTATTTACTTACAACTCAAAGATTACAACTCGAAGCTAGAACAAAATATGACTCTATGTGAATGCCTCCGGCGGTGTACCAGGATGTGCAATGATCTAGCATAGCAATGACATCAAAAAACGGACAAGCCATGGAAACATCATGCTAGCTATCTTACGATCATGCAAGGCAATATAACAATGATGGTGCGTGTCATAATAAACAGAACGGTGGAGTTACATGGCAATATATCTCGGAATGGCTATGGAAATGCCATAATAGGTAGGTATGGTGGCTGTTTTGAGGAAGGTATATGGTGGGTGTATGGTACCGGTGGAAGTTGCGCGGTACAAGAGAGGCTACCACTGGTGGAAGGGTGAGAGTTCGTATAATCCATGGACTCAACATTAGTCATAAAGAACTCACATACTTATTGCAAAAATTTATTAGCCATCGAAACCAAGTACTACGCGCATGCTCCTAGGGGGGAGGTTGGTAGGAGTTAACCATCGCGCGCCCCCGACCTCCACACAAAGGATGACACTCAATAAATAAATCATGCTCCAACTTCGTCACATAACGGTTCACCATACGTGCATTCTACCGGAATCACAAACCTCAACACAAGTATTTCTACAATCCACAACTACCCACTAGCATAGCTCTAATATTACCATCTTTATATCGCAAAACTATTGCAAGGAATCAAACATATCATATTCAACGATCTACAAGTTTATGTAGGATTTTATGACTAACCATGTGAATGACCAATTCTTGTCAACTCTCTAAATAGATATAAGTGAAGCAAGAGAGTTTTAATTCTTTCTACAAAAGTTATGCCCACGCTCTAACAATTATAAGTGAAGCAAAAGAGCTTTCTACAAATGGCGGTTTTCTATGAGAAGAGAAACATGCAATCCAAACTTCAAATGATATAAGTGAAGCACATGAAGCATTCTATAAAGCCATACTCAAAAGATATAAGTGAAGTGCAAAGAGCATTCTATAAATCAACCAAGGACTATCTCATACCAGCATGGTGCATTTATTAAAAGGAAAAATAGAAAGCACACGACGCTCCAAGAGTTACACATATCACATGAATGAAACGAATTCGAAAACATACCGATACTTGTTGAAGAAAGAGGGGATGCCTTCCGGGGCATCCCCAAGCTTAGACGCTTGAGTCTCCTTGAATATTTACTTGGGGTGCCTTGGGAATCCCCAAGCTTGAGCTCTTGCCTCTCCTTCTTCTCCTCACATCGAGACCTCCTCGATCTTCAAACACTTCATCCACACAAAACTTCAACAAAAAACTCGCTAAGATCCGTTAGTATAATAAAGCAAATCACTACTCTAAGTACTATTGCAAACCAATTCATATTTTGTTTTTGCATTGTAGCTACTGTAATATAACTTTTCCATGGCTTAATCCACTAATAGAAATTGATAGTTTCATCAAAACAAGCAAACTATGCATCAAAAACAGAATCTGTCTAAAACAGAACAGTCTGTAATGATCTGAACATTCACCATACTTCTGATACTTGAAAAATTCTGCCAAAATTAGGAAAAAAAATCAAAAAAATGTATAGAAAGACAGTGCAAAAAGTTTCAGAACCATTTGACGTTCCACCAAAAAAATGTAAAATCATGCACTACAGCCAAAGTTTATGTCCTGCACCGCACAAACCAACAAGCATTGTAAACATCCTACAGGCAAACCTTGGCACATTATTTTTATAATACAATGGAATTGTACAAGGGGATAATTATTTTTGATGAAAAGTTTCTGTAATTCAAGATTTGCAAAGTTTCCATGGGCATGAACAAAGTTCAAGGAGCTCCCCCATTTCAACGGTGCTCGTCCTTCTTACTTTCACTTTTCTTTTTGAAAAAGTTTTAGGTTTCCCTCTTCTTCTTTTTTTGTTTTTAAAATTTATAAAAGCACACAACAGAAATAGATGACTCTCTATAACTTCCGGGTTGTCTCCCTGGCAGCTCTTTCTTTAAAGCCATTAAGCTAGGCATATAGTGCTCAAGTAATGGATTCACCCGGATCCCAAGGTATATCAAAGCCAATTTTAATTAGCAATGATTTGGCATTTAGTAGTGAGCACAAAGTGATATGTGTCATGAAACAAAGAAGTCTAACTCTCTTCCTATGCATAGGCATGTCATACAAGAACAATTCACGCACATCAATTAAAGGCCAGTGCATAGTATAAGCAGTTTCTTGCAATTTTATCATGTTGGAAACATAGAGAGGCGGAGATGTAGTTCCTCTCTCATAATAATTGCAAGTAGGAGCAGCAAGCACATGCATATTATATTCATCAAAATCATCATGTGTAACGGAAAAAGGCAACCCATCAATATAATCCTTAATAAGTGCAAACTTCTCCGATATAGTGTAGTTTGGAGAACATAAAAAGATAATAGGACTATCATGTGTGGGTGCAATAGCAACAATCTCATGTTTAACATAAGGAACTATAGCAAGTTCATCTCCATAAGCATAATTCATATTGGCATCTTGGCCACAAGCATAGCAAGCATCATCAAAAAGGGATATTTTAAAAGAATCAACGGGATCATAGAAATCATCATAGCATTCATCCTTCGGTAAGCACGAAGGGAAATTAAACAATGTATGAGATAAAGAGTTACTCTCATTAGAAGGTGGGCACGGGTGATCAATACGCTCTTCCTCCTTTTATTCTTCGCTCTCCTCCTCATCTTTTCCATCCAATGAGCTCACAATGTCATTAATTTCTTCTTCCATAGACTCCTGCAAAATATTAGTCTCTTCTTGAACAGTGGAGGAGTCCTCAATATATGGTTTAACATAGGCATTAGAATCATAATTAGCATAACAATATTTAAATATGGCAAAATTTTCAGATTTGTAAAGAGTAGCATCATACTTTTCAATCAAAGAAGCAATTTCATAAGCACCCTTAAAAGCAACAAATTCTTCAATTTGTTGAACATCATAGTAACTATAAACACCCTTAGCATACGAAGATACAATTCCATTATCGCTAAACTCACATTGGTAGGGAAGGTGTTTCTTAGGGTCTTCAGAACAACAAGTAAAATCATATATTTCACATAAATTCCAAGCATAGCATTGCAAACGATAAATTTGATCCAGTAAAAGTTTCCCTTTTTCAAATATGCGGTGTCGCACATAACAAGCATGCTCATCTAAAGATTTGCCCTCAACTAAGCTAGTTGGGGTTTCAGCATGAGCACATAGGGATCGAAGATGATCCAAGTAATAAGCTTCAATAGTGTGATAGATTTTGAGTGGTTCTTCAACCATTGGTACAGTAGGTACCACTATTTTTTTGGTATTTTGCGTTTCCTACCCATAACTAAAGATAGAAAACAACTTAGGACAGCAAATAAAATCTACTCAGTGATAAAGCAAACAAGCACACACGAGAATATTCACCCCATGCTATTGCTCCCCGGCAACGGCGCTAGAAAAAGGTCTTGATAACCCACAAGTGTAGGGGGTCAGTTGTAGCCTCTTTCGATAAGTAAGAGTGTCGAACCCAACGAGGAGCTAAAGGCAGAACAAATATTCCCTCAAGTTCTATCGACCACCGATACAACTCTATGCACGCTTGACGTTTACTTTACCTAGAACAAGAATGAAACTAGGGGTACTTTGTGGTTTTTGTTGGATAGGTTTGCAAGAATATAAAGAGCATGTAAATAAAACTAGGGGCTGTTAAGATAAGGACACAACTAATTTAATGATAGGGACTGTGGAAAAGTGGTGGTAGGCGTTGCGAAATTGCCCCTAAGCAATTGACTACGTTACTAGACCGATAGCAAGTTTTATGTGGGAGAGGCCACTGCTAGCATGTCATCCCTTACTTGGAATTCTATGCACTTATGATTGGAACTATTAGCAAGCATCTGCAACTACTAACGTTCATTAAGGTAAAATCCAACCATAGCATTAAGATATATTGGTCCCCCTTCAATCCTGTATGCATCAATTTCTACGCTAGGTTGAAGCTTCTGTCACTCTTGCCCTCCAATATGTAGTCCTATCAACATACAACTAACCCTATGATTTGATCCACACGCGCGCTCATATGATGGGCACCAAAGGACAACAACATAACCACAAGCAATTTAAATCAATCATAACAATTCACCAATCACCGATAGGACAACGATAATCTACTCAGACATCATAGGATGGCAACACATCATTGGATAATAATATGAAGCATAAAGCACCATGTTCAAGTACAAGGTATAGCAGGTTGCGGGAGAGTGGACCATTGTATATAGATGGGGGAAGGTGATGGAGATGTTGGTGAAGGTGACGGAGGTGTTGGTGTAGATCGCCGTCACAAGATGATGGCCCCGGTGGCACTCCGGTGCCACCGGAAGCGAGGGGGAGAGAGCCCCCCTCCTTCTTCTTCTTCCTTGACCTTCTCCCTAGGTGGGAGAAGGGTTTCCCCTCTGGTCCATGGCCTCCATGGCGGCGGAGGGGCGAGAGCCCCTCCGAGATTGGATCTGTCTCTCTGTCTCTCTCTATTTCTGCGTTCCCAAATTCTGGCCCTTCACCGTTTCTTAAATTCCCAGAGATCTGTAACTCCGATTGGGCTCATCTTTTGACACGATTTTTATCCGGAAATTAGCTTTCTTGCGGAGAAAGAAGGGCATCAAACGCCTTACGATGTGGCCTCGAGGGCCCAGGGCGCGCCCTGGGCAGGGGGGCGCGCCCCCACCCTCGAGGCCCACTCGGGTATCGTCTCGTGTTAGTTTCACTTCCCAAAATTCACATATATTCCCAAAAAAAAATCTCCGTCCGTTTTTATTCCGTTTGGACTCCGTTTGATATGGATATTCTGCAAAACAAAAAACATGCAACAAACAGGAACTGGCACTGGGCACTGGATCAATATGTTAGTCCCAAAAAATAGTATAAAAAGTTGCCAAAAGTATATGAAAGTTGTAGAATATTGGCATGGAACAATCAGAAATTATAGATACGACGGAGACGTATCACGAGCCAGCGGGGAAGTGGATTCGGGCGTGTGAGCGAAGAAGCCTCTCCTCGTGTGGCCGAGCAGTGAGCGGGAGGATATGGTACGCGCGAGCTACCAAGGAAGATAGCGCGGGCGGGCGAGCAGAGAGCGGGGGGGAATGGTGTGCGGCCAACGATGGGGAAGAGAGGAGGAAGAAGAAGAGAGGAGGAAGAAGAGTGGAAGACGGGGAAGAAAGTGCATTAAATCTCAATTCTACTACAACTACCAGGATATACCGTCCTTCGGAGTGTGAATAGTTACACCGATGACATATGTGTCTACCACAAGAGGGCCCATATGTCAGTTAATAGAGGATAGAAGCGTGCTCTACTGGCAAACATGATGGCAGTACTGGGTAAGGCTGATTTAGTAACACCAACACGTTGGTTCAGCTTATTAATTAAGTGCCCCATCTGTTGCAGCGTGTATTGTCACTTCACTGCGAAGACTAGTTGGATAGTTCTCTCTGACCAAGATGGGGAATAATGGATCGCGAAGACTTCCTTTCTACATTATCCCTATGCCTCTACGCTCACTTCACTCATTTTGCTCCATACGTAGTCACTTGTTGAAATCTCTAGAAAGACAAATACTCCGTATTTGGGAACAGAGGGAGGATTTTACTTCGTAGTTGGGAATAGAGGGAGGATTTTACTCCGTATTTGGGAACAAAGGGAGTATCGCCATATGGAGGGAACATAGGAAGCTTGAAATATGAACATGTTAATGGGAGGGAGTAAGCCCCATGCATGCATGCATGCATGCAATATGTAACACTCACACGTACACATGGACGCACGCAACACTCATGCATCCATGTGGCACACAGCACACGACGCAACACACACGCTCACGCTCAAGTGCTCAACCTACTCCCTACATCCGTGAAAGACTGTATATTTAGAGATTTACACATTGACCAGGGCATAATTAACGCCCAAAAGTAGCAGACTTATGATGCATGTGACCATTGAGAGAAGAAGATTAAATGAAGGTCGTTGCATGCTGTAATTAAGGATAGACATGTAGCCTATACCTAGAGCACAAGTTGGTGCATTATTCAATCAATATCGATTTAGATTAAAGGCTAAATACATTGGAAGTGTAGATGTACTACACTCTTTGTTTTTTAGATGATTTCTTTGCTCTGCCAACTGACAGGTGGGACCCAGAAACCAAGTGACAATTTAACCAGTCAACAAAGTGCCACGTCGACTATGTGGCCGGTCAGTAGGGTGCAATATGGTGCTCTACGATGAGCTAGTGATCGTATAATCACCGCAAAACTATATATAGTGACCGTAAAGAGCGTATTGTTACATACGTTGACCGCCAGTGTATTTTTCTCGTTTCAAATTAAGCCATATTAACCGGAAAGGACGCGGTATGGACTAGTACTAGTACTGCTTTGATGTGTCCCGTCAACTAGCCGAACAAGGAGAAGCTTGCTTACTATGCCTCTCCCTGGCCCACACGCGCGGTGGTTCGCAGGACGAGGAGAGGGTTTTGACTACAACACCCTCTCCCTCGCCCTCGCCCTCGCGGTGGACATGCAGCAGTTCAATCAGTGTCAGATTGACAGAAGCATAATGTGTACTATAGGATCATCATTGTTGGACCTTCCGAAAAGGCGAAGAGCCAAGTGCAAGGTTCACACGAGTACGAACTGTTGAACCTCCCGAAGAGGCAAAGAGCCAAGTGCAAGCTTTTATAGGATTTGTCGTCCTAGTAGGAGCATACTACAACTATAGCAAACGATGCAACTGTATGATGCAGCCACGTCACGTATATCCAAAGTTGTGCCACCTTTTTTCTCAAAGAGCGTGTTGGAGCCCGTGCAACAACCATACAAGTTGCACGTACACATAATACATTTACTAGTAAAAATTTCTAAAGGACAAATGCCAGTATGCCACACAAGTTCATCTCCAATTCATGTGATAAATTTGTGCATGACTAGTCTACATATATTCATAGTGCTACCGTTCACAATTTACCGTACTCCACTTACACGTTATAGATGGGCTACATATCCTCCTCCAGGTTCCAGTCCCAGGTGTTCTTCATGGATGGCACGATCCATAGCGGTGGGCAACGGGAATCATTGTCGCAACTTTCTAGTCCGGTTCCACATGATGGAGACTCATCCAAGCTGAAGCAGCATAAATCAGGGATAGCGTGTCCCGGCATGTCGTTCATCCAGCGGTGCACACAGAAGACACAACCATGCTTCATGAACGGAAGGTCTTCCATGTCGTGCATGGAAGGCGGCATCTGCTTCACAATGGGGTAGTTGTCCCCAATAAAAAGCGAGTACTCTCCAAGAGTGTTCCTCGGCACCCACGTAGCATCACGGGGGTCGAACTCGGCACCATTCATCTGGTACATGCGGCATCTCAGATCTGGACACATGGGGACGTACATAGTCAAGGTCCATGCATAATAATGTTGTGCTCAAATATGGCGGTCAGTAATACTGTGCAACAAATAGTACTACTCCGGTATAGAGGAAGTAAAATAACTGGCTTATTATATATAGCCACTCTTGGCTACATGGATGAGATAGTAAGACATAGAAAAACAAAAATGGTGGCAGCTAGTGGGTTCAAGTCTTCAAGGGCCTAGCTAGCTATACGCGTCCTCCAAGGTAAAAAGTACTCCTACTAGTACATAAGTAGAGTACTAGTACAACAATGAAAGAGAAGGCGAGAGGGTTAAAAATGGAATACCTGGGTAGATGGTGACAGTCCGATCATGATAGATTGTGTGACCATGTTGCACATCAGTGGTACCATGGGTAACGACTGCTAAGATAGTTGATCCCAATATGCCAAAGTCACCTACAAGGTTCCAGGTTAGACCGAATTGCGGATGCAAATGCACATCTAGGATCGGCGATCTTATTTTGATCGCAGGATGACTGGTCCCTGCAAAATAATGGAGTATCGTTAGGGATGCAAATGATGGTTTGTGCATTCCGTTTGTAATCTCCCGTACCGTAGGATGGCAACCAGATGAAACAAGTCCCCTGGCTTATCACCGTGAATATGCGGCCTAGATGGCGCACGGCGGCTTCGAACGTGTAGGGGTACAAATCTGCCGCCGCCAACATGCGCCAGCCTCTGCCGTTACTGCCTCTTGCATTGATGGCAATCCTTATGTCAAACACCACGATGAGATAGTAATCGTCGTAGCCGCGTCGCTTTGTCGGCGGGTTCGCAATTGCTATCTTCTTCAATCTCATGTAGGCATCATCATACGTATTCAAGCCCAGCCAGTCCGGAAGGCCGATCCCAATGGTAGAGAAGGGGTCTACCGGAACGGCCGCACTGATGTGGATGTTGTGCAAAATGATGGTGGTATCCGGTCGGAGGTATGCAAGCCAATCTTCGTTGGCACCGACCCAGACCTATATATAAGACGGTGGGCAGCCGAGAAATTATGGGATGGAAATGGAATAACTAAGTAGTACATGATCAAACTCCATTACTGACCTACTCATCGGACAAAATCTGACTACCTCTCAACGTCGGCAACTCTAGCGGAGTCAACGTGCAGCCATGGCCACGGAGCGGTGGACTGTTCAAAGGATTGTCCCATACAAGAACCTTCTCCTCGAGGATGCATGGAAGACCAACAAGCATGGCCTTTTCCCAAGCCATTTTAAGCACTGTCTTGAAAAAGTTGGTGCCGGAAGAACCAAGTCTTGCGACGGTGAGGACGTCGGAGCGGCGTGCGATTTCTCCCTGAGGATCGTCATCCAAGGTCTCCCAGCCCCGACGAGGAGGAGAACCGCCTGGCGAATCCATGGGAGTAGTGACGAACTGCCTTATCTTCGGGGGGAGGAGAATTGGTGAGGAGGAGATAAGAGCGTAGTAACCATAGGGCCTCGTCCCTTCCAACTGTTGATCATTCCTTCCAACTGTTGATCATTCCTTCCAACTGTAGCGAAGGGGTGAGGCTATTATTTACTACTAGTACTAGCATTATGGGACGTTATGAGATTGCATTATACTGTAAATAATAGCACTAGTATAAAAAAATTGGCAGTAGCTAGTAGTTTTTGGCGTGGATTAAGAAATTTTGGGTATGTTTTTGCTATTTTGTGTACACGCCAACTAGTGTCAAAAAACATCTTACATTATGTGACGGAGGAGTACGTACTCGTACGGTAGCAGTACTAGTACTACTTTCTCAACTAGTAGTGCTAGGGTACTGCTAGTGCTATGTACTGTACTTCTAGTATAGTGCACCAATTTTGAACTCTTGAATCTCAGGGCCAAGGAGCTATAGTTGGAAGTGGAGGGTACTACTGTTCTCTAGAACCATCGTTGTACTATCAATGCAGGGAAAGTACACCTGCGTAGTGGCCTAGTGGGTACTCTCGGTGCTCTATTCAGCCGCTCCTCTCACGTAGCTAGCCTACTCAGCCGCTCCTCTCACGCACACACTAGTAGCCTGCTTATCAGCGACGGTTACTGCAGGGGCAGAACATTTGAGTTATTTGATACAGCGAGACTAGGCTTTTCGCTTCCATTTGTGAAAGTGTAATGGATCTCGTCGAACTTTGTTAGTAGTTCCTTCTTTATGAATGAGATGAAGCAAAGCTTTTGCCTCCGTTTCAAAAAAAACATGTCAAGAGGAATTTCTTTTATAGTAGAGCCGATAATGGAGTGAGGTCCATGCGTGCAACGCCACGAGCTACAGAGTATTAGTAGAGCACTTTACATACAGAGTCATATTGCACAGTTCCCAATTCCCTGCCAGGCTTTTCCGGCTCCTCGGGCTTAATTGGGAGGCGCTAGTTTAAATATGCTACGCGAGCCACGAGATGCTGGGAAGGAAAACCCGTTCACGTGGCTAGGCTATCCAGTGCACCCAGATTGTGGTGCCGCACGTCCGTTTGACTTCAAAACTCAAACTACCCGTGTAAGATATTGGCTCGCAGCGAAGTTACTATGTCGTGCGTTCGGCCGGGATCGAACCCACAAAATGAGGTATACACTCCCGCGACCACTAGTAGTACTCGTTGGAGTACAACGCAACCTAGAATCACCTTTTGTCGCTAGTAGTACATTGTTCCTTACAAGAAACCCCTAATAATGCAAGAAACCACTAATAATGCCAAGAAACTACTACCACTTGCATACGTGGCAGACTTAAGATAAGACTACCTTATCAACCATTGTACATGCTCTTACCAACCAGCCCTACCAAGAAATGACTACTCTACAAAGTGTCGTTATAGGCACGTTTCAACCCATGGCCCTGTTTGGATACATTTGTTGTCAATCTAACCCTGCCATCCAAACACCACTTTGGTTAGAGTTAGTTCAGGGTTAGAATCTAACCTCTGACTTAGAGTATCCAAACAGGGCCTATGTCACCCATTAAGTCAACGCCTTCTATTCGACTGGGCGTTATGACTTGTGGGACCTACATGTCAGTCTGCACAAAAATCCCCGAGTGACCTCCTACCTCCGGCCCGTCCTCCTAGTCATCCTCAGCCATGGGACGCGGCTACCGCCACCGGCAGAAGGCGAGGTCAAAACCGACGGCGGTGCAGAGCCCATCTTGCGGTAGCCCGAATGCTAGCTCCGTCCGACACTCGCGGCCGCTAGCTAGCCAAGATAGCTCCGTCCAGCTGCTTGTCTGCAAGGTTTGCTATCTAGATTTGCACGGCAACGCGGCGGCTTGCTCGCGCACGCCGTGCTAAGGCCAGCCATCTGGCTCAAGCGAAGGCCAGCGCGGCGGCTTGCTCGCTCGTGAGTCACGCTCGGGCCAGCCTGCCAACCCGTGCGGAGGCCAGCATGGCGTCCGGCCCGTCCGGCGAAGCGGCGGCCAACTCGCGCATCACCGACAAACACGCATCAGTAATGTTTGAAGTAATGTTCAGGAAAAATAATGATTTGAGGGGGAATAACAGGATAGAAGGTCAAATGTGGGTCCCTTATGTCAACAGTCAAACAAAATGTCTTGGTTTAAGCTGCCTCGTCAGCACGAACGTGTGGGCCAACCCTGTCGTAAATGCGTTTAAACTAACCTAATCGGTAGGTTGTAGTTTTTGGCGTGGATTAAGAAATTTTGGGTATGTTTTTGCTATTTTTTGTACAGTTGATTCTTCCTAGGGCTGGTTGAAAGTGGTAGTTTTTTTGTTAAATACTCTACATATTGTAAGTAGGAGCGAAAGTTAAGCTTTGGAACCCAATAAGCAAGGCTAGTTACATAGTGCATATGTGTACATGATTGAAAGTAAATATCAACCATGAGTGACTAATATCTTGATGGAAAACTCGAAACTATGGAATACTAGGGAAAAGTTTTGCATGTTTGGAAATACTAGCAATGTTCATGTGCATTGCAACGAATCATAATTAGAATAATAATTATTCACAAACTTGATACAAAACACTCTAATTTTGATATACATATACCACTAGAGATATATTATGTTTCAATTAGAATATATTCCTTGGGCTGTTTTGGTGAGGTCGGGGTGGGATGTGGTTGGTTTTAAGATACTAATTATGGATTTTTCTGCAAATTGGTAGACAAGTGGGATGTTTGTGAGAAAAGGCAACAACTTACCTCACAGTCGTTAGATGTAGATCTAATTGTCACAAACGACGGATGGCAGACACAACATCATCACCAACTTAGTCTTCTGTAGGAGTACTAGCAAGATCTGTGCATTGCACGGAACATCAAGATGCATTTTTTTTTATAAAAACACTCGTTGTGATTGACCCATGTGGGAGTAATCCCATGTGTAAAAACTAATGATATCTCGAGAAATAGGAGATAAGGTGAAGAGGAGTGGGGCGTGGTGGTGATTGGTGGTCGGACTGGGCGGAGGCATGGGGATTGACGACGCCGGCTGCGGCCACCAGGACAGTTTGTTCGAGAGGCTTCCTTTCTTAATTGCTCAATAATGAGGTTGTTGGAGATAAGGATGAATGAGGGAAGGCCTTGTCTGCAAATGTGGAGAGGGGTCCGGGTATCTTTTAGTTTAATTTCCATCACTCAGATATAGATCGGACGATCTATATTGCATGATGGCACGCGTACCATCATCACCAACTCGGTTTTTTATAAGAGAAGAAAAAAGTATGGAGATACAACCATATTATCGATATTGTTTCCGTAAACTAGCATCTACATTCTAGTCAATGCCTCAGCATGTGAGGCCTTAGCACAATGGCTTCTCGACTGTGTAAAACAAAGGCTTTCCCGTCGCCGATAAGGAGGGGGTGACGGCGGTGCGCTTTTTGGCTTGCTCTAGTCCTAGTAGTCATACTAGGTGGTCTAAGCATGTGTAGATTTATTCTTTTTCACATCTCGTGTTCGCCGTACTGCCACGACTGTTGATGAATAGACGGTAAGTTATTCACGGGGAAACCCTTGTTGAGCGTGTTTGCGAGAGAGAGAGAGAGAGAGAGAGAGAGAGAGAGAGAGAGAGAGATAGTGTGCGTGTGTGATATGTCTAGAGACTAAGGCAATGATAACATATTCTTTGTGTCTATGTGTGTGGAGGATAGAGAGATACACGTACATGGGGCTTTGTGTTGTGTAGCATGGAGACACCTATACATAATTAGAGAGTGAGTGTGCGAGATACACATGCGGACATGGGGAGAGATGAGGATCTAGATTAATGGGTGTTTGTGCGTGTCTGTGTGTGTTTGTGCGCGCGTTTGTGTGTGAGAGGGAGTGTGTGTATGTGGAGTAGAGAGACCACTAATGATGTAAACCTAGTATAAGGGAAGGGGGAATGGTGTGACATGTGTAGTAGCAGGATAGCATGGGTGCGGGCGGGGGGAGCAGACTATTTGGAAGAGACATCGATTCTGTGTGGGAGAGGGGTGTGTGTGTGTGTGTGTGTGTGAGAGAGAGAGAGAGAGAGAGAGAGAGGGGGGCGAGAGAGGGGCGAGAGAGGGGGTGTTTGTGTCCATAAACGGCGTATAGATAGGGAGACAATGTTGATGGTGTTTGAAATTGGACTATGTACGGAGACGTAAGGGAAGTGAGTCATCGTGTGTGTGATAGGGACTTCATGAGAGATCTAGAATAGGTGGTGTAGAGAACAATGTGCGAGATCGAGAATGATGATACATTAGGGAGCTATGGAAAGAGTCACAACATATATGTATACAGGGAGGAGTTGGGGCGGGTCTGCATGCGGGAGAGATAAAAAGAGGAGAGTGGTGCACAAGGAGACAAAGTGTGCTTGTTTTGCAGTGGGGTTGGTGTGTGAGGTGAGTGTGCGAGAACCACATAACTAGGGAGATAGACGTTTGGGGGCGACGTTTTGTGTGTATGGGAAAGATACACTCTACATAGTGCGTGTGCTTGGGAAAGAGAGATGCCGGGTGACCTAACTAGAGAGTGGGGGAAGAGATGTGTGCATGTACAAGAGACAAAGTGATAGAGACCTATATTGGGGTCCGGACTTTAGAAGAGAGAGGGGTGTTAATGTGCTCGTGTGTTGGTGTTTGGGGGAGAGAACGACTTCTGTGTGTGTGGGGGGGTGGGCAACGAGGGGGGTGGCTTCAGATAAAGAGTGAGGTGTCTATATTTGAGGGACTTTAGCGTAATTGAGATATAGATGGTCAATAGTGTGTGCACTCAAGGTTGATCAATTTGTTTCACAGTTTGGACTATGAGATAACGATACTTTTGAACATGCGCGATATACTTTGATGTACCAGAATTACAAACCTAAGATTGGAATTTTGGAATTTGACTCCATCATTAGCTTTTGTAATTCATTTAAACGGAGGTACATTTTTAAGCCAGGATTTCGTGATTTCAAATTCATATATCAAACCTAAAGATATACACAGACGGGCATGTTCAAACTTTATAATCATACACTTTATTCATACACATACACATTTTTGCTTTTGTCATCATATTTAGGATAAACACATTTGGAATTTCATTTGAATTGGACTATATGAAGGTATTTGATTGTAGTAGCTCAGTGATCCATATTTGAATTGAATGGACAATCTAAGTTTCGAGTTGGAGACATTGATTTTCAAAACTTGCACTTTTTTTGCGTGCAAAACAAACAAATTCTCGGCCATGATATCATAGTCGGTCGTACAAGAGCAGAATATAATTTCAGGCGCCAAAAGCTTTCAAACTTCCCGCTCACATCGAAATATCTCGCGCCCGAAAGTTTAGCCCTGCGATATTCCTGTTTCACCCCTGCCACATGAACGGAAAAGGGCTGCTTTGGTAACTCCATTATTTTCCCCTCTTTGCCCCCAACGTTCTTCCCCAGAGCCCCTCCCCTTCCCCTCCCCGACCCCACCAAACACGGCAAGCCGCTGAATCTAGTCCTCCGCCGCAGCGGTGGACCTCACACCCCGACGGATCTACCTTCCGCACCTTGGAACCCCCAACTGCCAACTCACCACTTCACCGGAGCCGCTTCAGCGACTGGCTTGTACACCGCTCCAGATCTCCTTGACCGCCATCATGGTCCACCGCATCGGATCTGCTTAACCGGCGCCCTCCTCCACCACAGTGTAGGCCCTTCACTGACTCCCTCGTCCGTCCCTTTGCTGGCCCTTCATACAAGCCCTCGTCCACCGCAACAGATCCGCCTCACCGAAAGCACTATACAACGCCCCGCCGAAGCCTTCGTCCACTGCACCGGACCCGCTCCACGGACGCCATATTCAACTCCACCGGCCCTGCTTTACCGACGCCACGGCCTCATCAGGTTATTTCGATCTGTACTCCTTCGATTTTTCTCTTTATCATGCAGCTGTTCACTTACCACAGATGAGATTTCTTGTATGTCGACAGGCACCGCAACCGTAGCACCGGAGCCGCTTCAGCGACGGCGACAGCCGGCCCAAACTCAATCGCAACACGAGCACCATCGACGATCCTTAGCTATCAAGTATGCCAACGATACTCATACGCCGCTGAGAATCTGGTACTATTATCCAACGGCCGACGCCTACGTTCACTTTCTTAGCATAAGCACCGCACCTTTGAATTTCTTCAGGGCATCATTCAATTTTTCATGAGACACGTTATTCTGTTTACACCTTAGGGCCATACTTCTGGCAGTGAACATGTTACATGTGCTAAATTACATACCAGTGCACATATAGTTAATATGCTTTAGTTTTGTCCTAAGTATTATTGTACTTCCTAGATATCATTGCCTACTATTTTACTTCTTGCATGCTATATTTATGATAATGGTGTTGTTCTGATGCCACCTGTTGGTTCCATCAGACTGCTTCATGTTCTCTATGCTTAATTACACATCAGCAAACTAGCATGTCATTCCGCTGGTTTTTGTTTGTTTTACCCTACATTTTCTGATGCTAGCTATTACATCACTGCTACGAGCCTCTGTTCATTACTTTTTTGTGTGTTCTTGATCTTCCCAAGTTGCCTGACTAATTTGATGCTTCTATTAATTATGGAGCTGCCAACCCCATCAACCAAAATATTTGTTCTTTTAGGGCTCGCACCTCGAACAAGCATAAAAATAGAGGGAAGCAGATATATTGTCGTGTATGCACACACCCTTCTTTAATTAGTTTAGATGAACCATTGATGATCAATTCGAACCAGTGCATGCGATTAAAATTAATTTTACCTAAATAGAGGGTGCAGAATAAACTACAACAAGTAGATTTGCAACCACGAGATGCTGACGATATCTTCAAAGAACATTGCAACAGCAGCGAGGCTTCACAGCAACATATGGTAAGCCAGTGTGTTTTAGTACATGTGAAATGTAATGCGTGTGGGCCACTTTCTTGGCTTGTGCCCTCAACCTGTAATCCTACAGAATAACAAATAGTTCAGTTGTCTGCTTTGTTGTATTGCTTGATTCGAATGCTTGTTTGTTACTTGTTACGCTATACCTGAGTTGGCCAATATGTCAGCAGTGCCTGCTGTACTATCGTAAAGAAATGCATGCCTAGTTCATTTGAGTCCTTAACTTTTCCTCTGAACTTCATCACAAGACTGTCTACGTAGTTTATATGAGGCCACACTGTTAAGTGCTTTCTCAGATTATTTCAACTGCTTAGATGCCTTGGCAACTTAAATATAGCGGTGGTACACTCCCTTTCAACTAGGAATGTCAACCGGGTCCCGTTTAATCCCGATTAAAGTCCACTAATGGTATGATAGTTCAAAAGAGTTTTTGTTTTTTGAGGAAAATGAACCAGGGAGCTAGCAAAAACTAACTAGATGGGATTGGCGGATGTCGTTTATTTGCCACTTACATCCCTAGTTTCATCTTACCATTTTAATTTCTTTTCGGCTGATGCTGCTTCGAACCATTTAAATATAGCTTGCCATGCTCGGCAATAATTCATATGACGTTTACCATGTAAGCTTACTGCCTGGATCATGCAATAACTATCTCTTACTTATGTCCAGCGAAAACCTTTCAGGATGTCGTTCACACTAGGACACAATGTACACCCCCATAATCTATTTGTGGAAGCAGTGCGCCATCCATGTTACCAGATGGTAGCAGTTCAGAGGCAATACCGCCAGAGAGCAGTCTGAGCACAGATATTATAGTTCTTGAGGCTCTACTAAAGGCAGAAAGAGATGGTGTGGCTGCCATGAATGAGGTAGTCTCGATCTTGAAGCTGGAAATTATGCAATTAGCTGCACGCATTATGCAAGCAACCCAAGAATTGGAGGAAGTAAGAATGTTGCATTTGAAGACGGAGGAGGTCTTGTTGCTTCTGTTATCTGAAGCCCGGGGTAATCCCAGTTCTTCTTTAGATAGCAGTTGAAATTGTCATTAGATTATTGTACTTGCATGTTGTGTCATGTCTCTGAATGGATTATGTTGTAAGACCCCCTATGTTGTCCATGTGTTGTAATGATCCGAATTTTTTAGGCGAGGTAATCCTCAGTACTTGTATGATTGACATAAGGTGAACTGTTTTTCGTGTGAGCATATTGTATTGGATGAAATAACTGTTTGACTCAAAGTGTATCCAACCTACTGAATTCGAAGATCATGACATTTCTAAATCATAATCATATATAAAGGTGGAATAAATCTTTGTTGTGGTTTTGAAGAAATAAATAACAAAACGTAGAATTATCTGTGGATATTCGTAATCGAATAAAAATTGGATTTTGATTTAGTTGCCAGGGCCCGGGGCAAACGTGAATGCTAATTATCCCAAGTTTTGAACGAAGCGGCTAAACACCCACTATCATTTGTGGGCTGCCCGAAACAAGTGTTTGCGAGATGGAAATTACTGTCTACCCCTGACACTTGACATCCTTATTGACCGGATTTACACGGTTGTCGATAGGGGTAGACTAGTAACTTCAATCAGACGTGACACGACGGCCTCTGAGCCCATTCAGACACGGTGGGCGCCAAACGTGGGCGGCAAAACACATTTGATTCAAGCTCGTCCGAAAGACACGTGTCTCTCCCTCCATTTTCCCATTCATCCACGATGGGTGGCAAAACAAACTCTCCTCATCCGAAATCGATGTAGGCTAATATTTTAAATAGGGGCAGATGTGTAACTTCCCTCAGACGTGACACAACCGCCCTACCTGTCATCCCCGTTCGTACACCGTGGGCGCCAACCGTGGGCGACAAAACACCCTCTCCTCGCCCGAAATCGTTACCGGCAAATATTTGGGAGATGCGAGATTACCGTCCTATCCCCAACCGATGTGATGTCCGAAATTTTAAACGGGGGATAAGTTCGTAACTTTGCCACATTTCAGACAAGCGCGTCCCAAAGTTTGAGATCCCCCCTCCCCCTCCATTTCCACATTCATACACTGTCGGCGCCACGACAACCTCCCCACTGCGGCCAGCCTCCTCCGTCCGCCACCCCATCCCCCACCTTGCCAGAGCCGCTACCCCTACCCCGTTGTCCACTGCAAGAGATGGACGTCTCTCATCCACGGCGCCGGACCAGGATCCTTTCATCGCTTCCTCTCGCTTCATCGGCGCCATCGTCCACTTTGCCGTTGCTGCTCCTACGACCGCCTCGTCCACGGCAACAGGATTTATCCCCCAACCCGGTCGTCTGCCATCTAAATTCTTCTTCCCCGCCGCCGACAGCCATCGCACCCGCAGCACCCTCAACGTATCAGCAGGGGCCTACACGGCGTTGCAAGAGAGGTGGTACTCTTCCATATGTGCTTAATTTATTGATCTCACCCGGAAAATAGATCTTAAATTGTTTCATGTACTTTTCTTGTCCATACCAAATCGTAGTGGCTAGTTGAATGCAAACATTGGTTGCGAAGTAGCTTTGTCTGGTTTGCGCCTTCAGATCCGCCATGTCACGGTCACTATACTCATAAAGCTTATGGTTTCCCCCCTTTATATTCACTACCATCATCGTAGGTGCTTCACTGCTTCATGTCGTGCTAGCACTGCTCCTCAAGACCTCAACCCATCAAGCGAAACAACATGCCACTCATAATTCCAAAGCTTACGTGTTGAAATACGAATCTGATATGATGCTCATATTACTAAAACAGAGAATGTTTAATTGGTCACCTAATGTTCCTATATTCGTTTCGAAAAGCATGTGCGCCACCCACTGGTCCATCTAGTTCCACTTTCTTGATTTTACTCTTGATGCTTAGGGTTTTCCCCTTTTATCTACTCTACTATGATCTGCGTAGGTGCTTTCTATCATACTAGCATTACTCCACCCTTCAAGATAAACAACACAACACTCAAAATTCCAAAGCTTAGTTGTTCAAATATGATTGTGATATGATACTGATATTAGTTAACAGACACATTTAATTGGTTAGCTAAAGGTCCCACTTGAGTTTCCAAATGCATGTCGCGACATATAGAGAGACAGTAGAATTTCATTTCTTTGTCACTTGTTGACTGTACTTTCTTGTCCATACCAAATCTTAGTTGTTATTTCAAAGCAAATATCGGTTGCTAACTACCCTTTGCGCGGTTTGCAGCTTCAGATCTGCCATCCCACTACCACGGTCAACATTATACTCATCATGCTTACGATTGCCCCATTTTATGATGACCACAATCAGCCTACGTGGTTCGTGTCGTAATAGCACTGCTCCACCCATCGAGCTAAACAAGCTTAGTTGTACAAATTCAAATATGATATTATGTTGATATTGGTAAAACTACGAGATGTTTAATTGGTCAGCTAAATGTTCCTACTTTAGTTTCAAAATGCATGTGAGCCACATACGGAGAGACCAGAAGGAATAGTATTTCTCTGTGCGCTCTGGTTCATCATGGGTGGCCAACCGACGTTGTATAGAAAGACTTGTAATATCTTCAATCTGCTTGCTCTTCTGCTCTTCTTTAAGATGATCCTCTTCTCTTGCGGTCGACTGGTCATGTCGAGTTATTCTCCTTTAGTATATTTTGAATCTGTCAGGTCAGGTCGACTTGTTCTTCTTTACTATATGTTGAAGCTATCATTTGTGAAGTATCATCACTTCTGGAGCTCTCATATTTTGGGTAGTAGGCCACATTATATTAATGCACACACCAAATTACAGCATGCATGGCACCTCTTAGAAGAATTACAGAGATAGCACAAAGGGGTTTACAGGGAGGAAGTATTGGATTAGAATCACGTCTGCATTACAAAGATAATCTCACTTGTTTTTATGTTTTCATGCATGTCAGGTATTGAACTTTATCAAAATGAATATGAGAATGGCACACGAGAGGAATATTGCGGAACAATCCACTGGCTAACAAACTTGGTATGGTGGAGGATGGCCTATCTTATTAACCCATCAAGGTGCATGCTCTAACTTGGCTGTCACATCCCTAGTTAGCCTTTGCATTAGGACCTAACTAGAGTGTGCATCATGTCTACTTTCAAAGAAACTTGAAATGGGATTAACAGAAACCCTAGCACCCCCCCCCCTCCTAACAACTAGGGTTTGCTAAAATATTTTCCAATGTACCCAAAATGCCCTTCAAAAATGTTCATCATTTCTGCCTTGGTCTTAAACCTCTGCCAAAAATGGTGCACAATTTTCTAGGACACTCAAGGGCTATGGATTAAATCATATGGTATTTAAATTTGGGCATTTAAATGCTATAAAATATTTTAAATGCTCAAATAATCATAAACTATAATGTTTCCTACTGTTCATATTATATACAGCAGGTATGACAAGTGTTATGAGTTACAAAAATGCTTTGGCATTTTATTTAATTAAACAAAGTTGCAAAAGAAATGAAACAGAAAAGAAAATAGGAAAAAAGGGAGAGAGAAAGCTTACCTGGCGCCCACCCGGCCCACCTGCCGGCCCAGCCCAGCTGCCGCTCCAGCGAGCTGCTTGGCTCGGCCAGGCAGGCAGGCAGGTGCTCGACGGCGACCGCGTCGCGCGCCACGCAGCTGCCCGCCGCCCTGCTTCATCCTCTCGCCGTCCTGGAGGGATGGTTCGATCGTCCACGTCCTCCCCGACCTCGCAGACACCTCCACCTCCCCCTAGTTCCTCTCCCTCGCTCTCTCCGCGCCATGGCCGACGCCGCCGTGTTCGCACCGTCGTAGAAGCCGCGTCCACCGTCGTCCCTGAGCTCCGCCTTGGTGTCCATCGTCTCCGCCGTCCTCGACTGCTTCGAACAGGCCGAGCCCCGAGCGCTCGCCCGCCCTGGAGACGCCCCGACCTCTTCTTCCCCAACTCCGGCCGCGGAGATCCCCCTCGCCGTCCCGCTCAGCTCCGACCACCCCCGAGCTCGCTCCGGTGCTTGCTGCAATCCCTGTGAGCCTAGCTTCATCCTCCCCCTCTCCGTTGGCTCTCTTTTGCCTTGTAACGCACTGCACGAAGCTCGCCCGCACGCACCGCCGCCGTGCTCGCCGCCGGTGATGCTCCGGTGACCATTTGGTCACTGGCACCCGTCCTTCACACTCACCGCAGCACGTAGATGCGAAAGGTGCTACGCACGCATCGCCTAGGCCCCTGCAGCCGCATCTCCACACACGCCCGACGCCGGTCGCCGCCGTCGAGCTCGTTGTCGTCGTCTCCGGCCACCCCAGGTCCGGCGACCACCACCATCCGACGCGCAACAGCAAGGGCTATCCAACGCACCCAACCGCAGCTCGAGCCGTGCACCGTAGGCGTTTTCCGAAGCACGCCGCCGTGTTTGGCCTCGCCGGCGGCTAAACGCCGGCGAGTTGGACCTGTTTTGACCACGGGTTTGACCCTTGGGTCAATGACATGTGGGCCCTGCCCGCAAGTCAAACCTAGTTTAGGTGTTAATTTAATTCTAATTAGTTAATTAGTTAACTGTGACACTGACATGAGGGACCCACTGGTCAGGTTTGACTTGGACTGGCCCTGTTGACTGGCTGACGTCAGCATGATGTCATGCTGACGCATTAAAGGTTTTTCTGGGATTTTTAGGTTTAAAAATAATTCAGGAAATTCCAGAAAATACCCAAAACTTCTGAAAATCATATAAAATCAACCATAGCTCAGATGGAAAAGATTTATATATGAAAAATGATCAGAAAAATCCAATCTTTCCAATGGCACTGGTTTCATGCATGTTTGAACAAGTTAACTTGCTGTATACATCAAAAACATGATAATGCACTTATTTAAATAATAGTTTGAACTTCAATTTGAATCTTTGATTCAAATAGGTTCAAACCCTTCTGGTTTTAGTTGCATTAGCCAACACACATGCATCTTGCCATGTCATGAACATGCATCATATTGTTGCATTTGTTTGTTAATGATTGTATCGCCGGTATTCTCTGTGTTAGGTCCTGCTCCCGAGGATACTGCTGCGTATCCAGTTGAAGAGCAGTACCCGACAACTACCTTGTCAGGCAAGCAATCATTGATCATTCCGATACAAACCCAATCTTCTCGCTCCTGCTCTCTTTTACTGCATTAAGGCAACAGCGTGTGAATTGCTACTTGCTGCGGTAGTTGAACCCTATCCCTTGCATGACTTGTCATTGCCACAGTAAATAGTTGAAACCCACTAGCATGTGTAGGAGTTGATTGAGCCATGAGATGTGTGATCCACCTTGCTATTTGTTTATGTTGCCTGCTATGCTTAGAGTTGTGTCTGGTCTGGTTCATCTGGGTGATGGATCAGAGTGAAATGATCATACCGATAAAGAGAAGGAAGTGTGGAATACGCTTGGTAAAGGTATCGATGAAAGGCCTTGTAGGAGTACATGGTGGGTTGTTTCATTGGAATCGTCCATAGGACCTGAGATCTGTATGTGTGGTTCAAGTTGCAGTTACTACCATGCATTGGGCCCGAAACCAATGGACCCTCTCGGCTTATTAATTACCCTCGATCTCTGTCCAGGAGTTGCAACTAGTTTCTGGTGTTTATAGCTTACTGGAGGTCGTGCACAACGCTGACCCTCGGGGTGTGTTGTGATGCGACAGGTACGTGGCACGGTGTACCGGTTGCCCGTTTGGTGACTCGGGAACCCTGTACACATCGTTTGGGGCCGTGAGCGACACCCCGGCCGGATCTCCCCACGGATGGAACCCAAATAGGCGATAAACCTGGACGAGAGACTTGAGTAGTTAGTCAGGTCGTGGCCGACACCCTCGCTGGGCTTCCGCTTGAAGGTTGCCGAGTACACGCCGAGTAAACGGCGATTAGTGGTGAAAGCGTGTGTGAAGAAGTACACCCCTGCAGGGTTATCAAACTATTCGAATAGCCGTTGTTCGCGGTACGAACTACTTGGTTACTCTTACAGTTCATAGACAAGTTGATGGATTCTACTAAAAGCCTCAAGATAAGCGTGAGTGCCGTGGATGGTCCTTCCGTAGGATGACGGAAGAGGATCCTCGGTAGTGTATTGATGTGGTGAGTAGAGGACTCGTGTTCGTAATAACATCTTGCAATCTGTTGAGAGTTGTAGTATAGGTTAGCCAAGGTCAAAGCTGGCATTCTGCTATAAACTCCACTATCCCCCTTTGATAATGTTGCATGTATGATAGGTTCTGTGGTAAGACTTGCTGAGTACCTTTGTACTCATGTTTGCTTAATAACTATTGCAGAGGAGAACCCTGCCCCTGTTGATGGGTTCTACATAGACGTTGACGTCGACGAGTAGCTTGACACCCAGACGGAGATCTGGAGCTTGTGAAGGGCCTTGTAGATAGTCAGGCTACACCAAGCCTGTTTTATTTTCTAAGTTGTCTGTACTCAGACATGTAGCTTCCGCTTGTGCTTGTATGACTGTATGACTTGAGTGTTGGGTCATGTGACCCCTACCTGTATGGATATGTTATGTATGGCTCTTGGAGCCTTTTAAATAAAGTACTTTGAGTCATAGAGTTCTGTTGTGATGCAATGTTGTATTTGCACATATTGAGCATATTGCGTGTATGATTGAAATGCTTGGTATGTGTAGGATCCGACACCTAGTTGTTTTCCTTTGGTAGCCTACCTTATAGGGAAATGCCTCCTAGTGATTCCAATGAGCCTTGGTAGCTTGCTACTGCTCGGAACACGTAGGCTGGCCGGCATGTGTCCTTCTTCGTTCCTGTGTCTGTCCCTTAGGGGAAATGTCACGCGTTGTTCCTTTAAGTCCATGTAGCTTGCTACGACTTGGGTTCATACGTTGATGACCGACACGTTCGTTGCTGGGTCATGGATGCCTGTCTCTGTAATTTAGTGCCACTTTTGGTTTATAACTAGCCATGTCGGCCCGGGTTCTCTGTCATATGGATGCTAGCGACACTGTCATATACGTGTGCCAAAATGCGCAAATGGTCCCGGGCCAGGTAAGGTGGCACCCGTGGGGTTACCGTGCGTGAGGCCGCAAAGTGATATGACGTGTTACAGCTAGATCGGTGTGACTTAGGATCGAGGTCCTGACATTGGCAAGGTTGTATTGGTCGCACATATTTTGCATCTGACCTCTTGCATTACTTCTACTTTGTTACACCATCTGCTTAGTTTAAGCATCATATATGAGTATATGCCATACATATCCCTTTTCTGTACCTATTCCATGTGTCGTCATACTAAGTTTTTTCAGTCAAATGTTGTTCTTTAGTAATATATGTCCAAAAGGAAGAGGGTGATTGCAGATCCTCAAGGAGTACAAACTAGGTATTTGGAAAAGGTAGTGATACCTGTTAAATCATATAGATCAGCAGCCATAGAAAACATAGGCCCAACTGTAACAGACTTTACCCGTACTCCAGTGGCCAAACCCCTATTAGAACTGCTGACAGCCCAGTGTCAGGTATTGTCTATGATATCAATTCAAAATTTGGACTCCTAAATTTATGCATGTGCCTTACCTTCTCTCTTGTATAAAAACTAATTTTAGATGAATCTCCTTGCTCAAAGGATCATACGATCTCGTGACAATATTGAGCTCTGCATTGCTCTTGTCAGTACCTCTTTTCCTTTGTCAGCATACTTACACTCATTGCTGTTTGATTATGTAGCATCACTGTAAATATTCGCTTCTTGATCCTCCCTTTCCTTGAAATTATAAGATCTATATTTACTCTTAGATAAATGTAGAATAAACACAATGGTTATAAAGTTTTGGATTGCTCATGTAAGTACATATTGTCATGTACTCCCTCTGTATCGGATTAATTGTTGATCAATTGGATGTATTTAGAACTTAATAGTGCTAGATACATCCATTTGAGCGACAACTAATAACGGACGGTGGTGGTATTACTGTACATGTATCGCGAGATAGTTGATTGTCTAGCATTACTCTGCATCTTATCTTCCCTGCCCTCCACTTTCTCCAAATTATCATATCGACATTTACTCTTACCAAAATGTTGAATAAAGCCAATGCCACTGCACACGTTGATATCGCCATTCCTCTTGTCAGTACCTTTTGCCTTGTAACGTTGTACTTAATTAATAGCTATTTGATTATGTATCATCAGTCTGCACCTGAGCTTCATTATCCTCTATTTTTTCCAATATTATTTGATCTATATTTACTCTTTGCAAAATGTAGAATAATGGCAACGCTTATAAAGAATTTTCTTTGAGGAATTCATTGAATTATCTTTCCATCAACATGGAGAAGGGCTTTGTCCAGCCCATGTTAACATGTAATGTAAGTTCATCCTTCTCAAGCCTTCAAACTTTGTTCTAGTATAGATTTGGATAGGCATCATTTCCTCCACTGTTGTTTACATTTGATTGGATGTTTGCAACAACTACCAGTTTTAAATTGTAGTTGTCAAAACATGTTCCTTATGCAGAACAGATCCATTTATTTGCTTATATAATTGTGAAACCTGTTACGTGTCTCCTTGTTTCTCTTTCAGAGTCGTATCTCTTATGCCAGGCAGAACTTTAGGAAAGATAGTGAGCCAAACCATCTTGAGGACAATGAGATGACCCCAAGGTCCTGTCTTGATGAAGACAGTGAGTTGAAGCTACTCACCAGCAGGTGTGAGACAACCTCTATGCAGTCGTTGCCTCAATCAGTTCGACTTCTTCATTCTCAACTTAAAGCGGAAAGGCTTGCGTTAGCTCAGCTCCGACTTGAAGTCAAAGATGTAATGAATATGTCAGGGGACTGCCTTGCGCACTATGGTGCCATACAGCTAGGGATGAAGCAGCTATCATTGACACAACTGAGGTCTCATCAGCTTGTTCGGCTGCTTGCGGGGCTCGAGCTTGCCAGGTCTAGTGCCTTCTGAAGTGCTCTCAGTTTTGTATATTCTTTTGTCGGCGCATTTATATGCACTGGTGGCAACTTTGATGCCCAGTGTATGTAATCTGCGGTCATGTTGCGCTTTATTATCACCGGTAGCGAACTTTGATTCCCAGTGGATGTAATATGCCGTAATTTATTTGTTGTATAGTCTAGGTTTATTCTTTGGTCGGTATGCTATAATTTAGGCCAGAAGGTTCAGTGGATCTTAGTGTTATCGGTCTTCAGGCCGGCCCGTTACTCATATGGGCCAAAACGTGGGCCTATAATCATCTTGGGACATTGGCAGGTCTAAACCTATAGTAGTTTCCCGCCTTTAGCAGGCCATGGGCTACATATTTACTGTAGTGACACTGGGCTTCCTACGGACCATAGAGACAATGGTCCTTCTATGGTCCGTAGAAACAATGGGCCTTCTACGGGCCATAGAAACAATGGGCCTTCTACGGGCCGTATCATCAATGGGCCTTAGACGGGCCGTATTATCGAGTGGCCAAACATGGGCCAAAAATAGACCGCGTTATGGCCGTAAATGGGCTAGAGTTGGAGTCGTCCGTTCATGGGCCGACCATAATGGGCCATCGTTAATAGGCCGTATTTGATGACGCTATGAAAATGGCCCAACGTATTAACGGGCCACAAATGGGCCGACTGCAACCACATGCTGAATTTGGCCCACAAGCAGAAAATGGCAGTAACGGGTCGTAAGTAACCGAATGCTGGAAATGAGCCCAAGAATAAATGGGCCTCGAGAAGGCCGAAAGATAACATGGGCTGCAAACGGCCCAATGGATTAGTGGGCCGTTAATGGGTATAAAGTGATACACTATTCATTACGGGCCAGTTTCACCATGGGCCATTAATGTGCCAAGAATAAATGGGCCCTAAGAAAGCCAAAAGATAACATGGGCTGCAAACGGCCCAATGGATTAATGGGCCGTTAATGGGTATAAAGTGATACATTGTTCATTACGGGCCAGTTTCACCACAGGCCGTTAATGGGACAAGAGTTACAAATATGGGTCGAAAGACGTCATGGGCCATACATGGGCCGAAACTTAAAATGGGCTGGAATCATATTGGACGGCCCAGATGACGCTACTTGGCCTAATTCGGATAGGTCGTAACGGGCCCTGGGTTAGCGGGCTGTAAATGGGCTATATGCGAACAGGTCGTTAACATGCTTTCCGTGGGCTGGCCCGCCACCTTTTGACCAAGTCAAACGGGCCGGCCTTTTCACAGGAATGGGCCTCTGTTCGGCCGTGCCATGTGTCGATGTATCATAGGCGCCTTCGGTCCAATGAGTGGATGACACCTGTCCCAACGGTGAGCTGACACGTGTTTCCTCCAGCCAATGATGATTTTACACGTGGAAAATCCCGATTGGTCGGGGCTGATAGCGGGTTATCGGATCCAAAACCGGACCCGATAGCTTAACTGTGTTCCATTATGGTGGATGACACGTGTCGGTCACCCTTGATGAAAGCACTTCTATGACGCGCGATTTATCGTCATGGAAGTGGACACTTCCGCGATGATAATTTTGGTAATGTCATGGAACACTTTTATGACAGCACAGGTATGACTATCTTGATTCTATCATAAAATTGTCATGGATGTACATGCATGACAAAAAACGCGACCTACTATGACAAACACGTATCATCACGGAAGTGTATTTTTTTTGTAGTGTTGGATGCAAAGTTGATGAACATAGTGTTATTGATAGAGTTCTTCAATCACTGCCACCAAACTATAAAGGCTTCATGATGAACTATAATATGCAAGGGATGCAAAAGACAATTCCCGAGCTCTTTGCTATGCTCAAAGCTGCGGAGGTAGAAATCAAAAAGGAGCATCAAGTGTTGATGGTTAACAAGACCACTAGTTTCAAGAAAAAGGGCAAGGGAAAGAAGGGGAACTTCAAGAAGATTAGCAAGCCAGTTGCTACTCCTGCGAAGAAACCCAAGTCTCGAGCCAAGGATGAAACTGAGTGCTACTACTACAAAGGAACTGGACACTGGAAGCGGAACTGCCCCAAGTATTTGGCGGATAAGAAGGACGGCAAAGTGAACAAATGTATATTTCATATACATGTTATTGATGTGAACCTTACTAATGCTCGTAGTAGCACCTAGGTATTTGATACTGGTTCGGTTGCTAATATTTGTAACTCGAAATAGGGCTACAGATTGAACGAAGATTAGCTAAGGACGAGGTGACGATGCGTGTGGGAAATGGTTCCAAAGTCGATGTGATCGTCGTCGGCACACTACCTCCACATCTACCTTCGGGATTAGTTTTAGACCTAAACATTATATATGGATCTTGTTTGTTGCGAGACGGTTATTCATTTAAATCAGAGAATAATGGTTGTTCTATTTATATGAGTAATATCTTTTATGGTCATGCAACCTTGAGGAATGGTCTATTTTTGTTGGATCTCGATCGTAGTAATACACATATTCATAATATTGAAGCCAAAAGATGCAAAGTTGATAATGATAGTGCAACTTATTTGTGGCACTGTCGTTTAGGTCATATTGGTATAAAGCGCATGAAGAAACTCCATGCTGATGGACTTTTGGAATCACTTGGTGCTTGCGAACCATGCCTCATGGGCAAGATCACTAAAACTCTGTTCTCTAGAACAATGGAGCGAGCAACGGACTTATTGGAAATCATACATACTAATGTATGCGGTTCAATGAGTGTTGAAGCTCGTGGAGCGTATCGTTATTTTCTGACCTTCACAGATGATTTGAGCATATGTGGGTAAATCTACTTGATGAAACACAAGTCTGAAACATTTGAAAAGTTCAAAGAATTTCAGAGTAAAGTAGAGAATCATCATAACAAGAAAATAAAGTTTCTACGATATTATCGCGGAGGTGAATATTTGAGTTACGAGTTTGGTCTTCATTTGAAACGATGTGAAATAGTTTCACAACTCATGCCACCTGGAACACCACAACGTAATGGTGTGTCCGAACGTCGTAAACGTACTTTATTAGACATGGTGTAATCTATGATGTCTCTTACCCATTTACCATTGGTTGTTTTGGGGTTATGCTTTAGAGACCATTGCATTCACGTTAAATAGGGCACCATCTAAATCCATTGAGACGACACATTATGAACTATGGTTTGGCAAGAAACCCAAGTTGTCGTTTCTTAAAGTTTGGGGTTGCGATGCTTATGTGAAAAAGCTTCAACCTGATAAGCTCAAACTCAAGTCGAAGAAATGGGTCTTCATAGGATACCCAAAGGAAAATGTTGGGTACACCTTCTATCACAGATCCGAAGGCAAGATATTCGTTGCTAAGAATGGATCCTTTCAAGAGAAGGAGTTTCTCTCGAAAGAAGTGAGTGGGAGGAAAGTAGAACTTGATGAGGTAGTTGTACCTTATCCCGAATTGGAAAATAGTTCATCACAGAAACTAGTTCTAGTGATTCCTACACCAATCAGTGAAGAAGCTAATGATGATGATCATGAAACTTCAGATCAAGTTACTACTGAACCTCGCAGGTCAACCAGAGTAAGTTCCGCACCAGAGTGGTATGGTAACCCTGTTCTGGAAGTCATGTTACTAGACATGATGAACCTACGAACTATGAGGAGGCAATGATGAGCCCAGATTCCGCAAAATGGCTTGAGGCCATGAAATCTGAAATGGGATCCATGTATGAGAACAAAGTGTGGACTTTGGTTGACTTGCCCGATGATCGGCAAGCCATTGAAAATAAATGGATCTTTAAGTGGAAGACCGACGCTGATGGTAATGTTACTATCTACAAAGCTCGACTTGTTGCGAAAGGTTTTCGACAAATTCAAGGAGTTGACTATGATGAGACTTTATCACCCGTAGCGATGCTTAAGTCTGTCTGAATCATCTTAGAAATTGCCGCATTTTATGATTATAAAATCTGGCAAATGGATGTCAAAATTGCATTACTCAATGGATATCTCAAAGAAGAGTTGTATATGATGCAACCAGAAAGTTGTGTCAATCCTAATGGTGCTGGCAAAGTGTGCAAGCTCCAGCAATCCATCTATAGACTGGTGCAAGCATCTCGGAGTTGGAATATACGCTTTGATGAGGTGATCAAAGCATATGGTTTTATACAGACTTTTGGAGAAGCCTGTATTTACAAGAAAGTGAGTGGGAGCTCTGTAGCATTTCTGATATTATATGTAGATGACATATTGTTGATTGGAAATCATATAGAATTTCTAGATAGCATTAAAGGATACTTGAATAAGATTTTTTTCAATGAAAGACCTCGGTGAAGCTGCTTATATATTGGGCATCAAGATCTATAAAGATAGATTAAGACGCTTAATTGGACTTTCACAAAGCACATACCTTGATAAAGTTTTGAAGAAGTTCAAAATGGATCAGTCAAAGAAAGGGTTCTTGCCTGTGTTACAAGGTGTGAAGTTGACTAAGACTCAATGCCCGACCACTTCACAAGGAGAGAAAATGAAAGTCATTCCCTATGCTTCAGCCATAGGTTCTATCATGTATGAAGTGTTGTGTACCAGACCTGACGTGTGCCGTGCTATAAGTCTAGCAGGGAGGTACCAAAGTAATCCAGGAGTGGATCACTAGACAGCGGTCAATAACATCCTAAAATACATGAAAAGGACGACGGATATGTTTCTCATTTATGGAGGTGACAAAGAGCTCGTCGTAAACGGTTACGTCGATTCAAGCTTTGACACTGATCCGGATGACTCAGAGTCACAAACCGAATACGTATTTTGTTGAATAGTGGAGCTGTTAGTTGGTGCAGTTCCAAGCAAAGCGTCATGACAGGATCTACGTGTGAAGCAGAGTACATAGCTGCTTCGGAAGCATCAAATGAAGGAGTCTGGATGAAGGAGTTCATATCCGATCTAGGTGTAATACCTAGTGCATCAGGTCCAATGAAAATCTTTTGTGACAACACTGGAGCAATAGCCTTGGCGAAGGAATCCAGGTTTCACAAGAGAACCAAGCACATCAAGAGACGCTTCAACTCCATCTGCGATCAGGTCAAGGAGGGAGACATAGAGATTTGCAAAATACATACGGATCTGAATGTCGCAGACCCGTTGACTAAGCCTCTTACACGACCAAAACATGATCAGCACCAAGACTCCATGGGTGTTAGAATAATTACTATGTAATCTAGATTATTGACTCTAGTGCAAGTGGGAGACTAGAGGAAATATGCCCTAGAGGCAATAATAAAGTTGATATTTATATTTCCTTATATATCATGATAAGTGTCTTTTATTCATGCTAGAATTGTATTAACCGGAAACTTGATACATGTGTGAATACATAGACAAAACAGAGTGTCCCTAGTATGCCTCTACTAGACTAGCTCGTTGATCAAAGAAGGTTGTGTTTCCTAACCATAGACATATGTTGTAATTTGATCAACGGGATCACATCATTAGGAGAATGATGTGATGGACAAGACCCATCCGTTAGCTTAGCACTATGATTGTTTAGTTTTATTGTTATTGCTTTCTTCATGACTTATACATGTTCCTATGACTATAAGATTATGCAACTCCCGAATACCGGAGGAACACTTAGTGTGCTATCAAACATCACAACGTAACTGGGTGATTATAAAGATACTCTACATGTGTTTCCGAAAGTATTTATGGTTTTGGCATAGATCAAGATTAGGTATCTCTGGGCCCTCTTGGTAATACACATCATAATAAGCCTTGCAATAAAATGACTAATGAGTTAGTCACGAGATGATGTATTATAGAATGATTAAAGAAACTTGTCGGTAACGAGATTGAACTAGGTATGATGATACCGACGATCGAATCACGGGCAAGTAACATACCGATGACAAAGGGAACAACATATGTTGTTGTGCGGTTTGACCGATAAAGATCTTCGTAGAATATGTAGGAACCAATATGAGCATCCAGGTTCGACTATAGGTTATTGACCGGAGATGAATCTCGGTCATGTCTACATAGTTCTCAAACCCGTAGGGTCCACACGCTTAACGTTCGATGACGATTGGTATTATGAGTTTATGTGATTTGATGTACCGAAGGTTGTTCGGAGTCCCAGATGAGATCACACACATAACGAGGAGTCTCAAAATGGTCGAGACATAAAGATTCATATATTGGAAGGTTATGTTTGGACACCGGAAAGGTTTCAGATAGGTTTGGGCATTTTCTGGAGTACCGGGGGGTTACCGAAACCCCCGGGGGGTTAATGGTCCTTCATGGGCCTTAGTGGAAGAGAGGAGGAGGCGGCCAGGTGGAGGCGGACCCAAAGCCGAATCCGAATTGGGGGGGGGGGGGCTTTCCTTCTCTCCGTCTTCCTCTTTCCTCCCCCTTCTAGTTGGACTAGGAAGGGGGAACCTACTCCTAGTAGGAGTAGGATTCCCCCCTTGGGGCACACCCCATGAGGCCGTCCGGCCCCCTCCTCCACTCCTTTATATACGGGGAGGGGGCACCCCATAGACACACAAGTTGACAATTGTTTTAGCCTTGTACGGTGCCCCCCACTCCACAGTTACACTCCTCGGTCATATTGTCGCAGTGCTGAGGCGAAGCCCTGCGTCGGTAACTTCATCGACACCATCACCACGCCGTCGTGCTGACGAAACTCTTCCTCGGCCTCAACTGGATCAAGAGTTCGAGGGACGTCATCGAGCTGAACGTGTGCAGATCGCGGAGGTGATGTGCGTTCGGTACTTGATCGGTTGGACCGCGAAGACATTCGACTACATAAACCGCGTTACTAAACGCTTCCGCTTTCGGTCTATGAGGGTACGTGGACACACTCTCCCCGCTCGTTGTTATGCTTCTCCTAGATAGATCTTGCATGATTGTAGGATTTTTTCTGAAATACTACGTTCCCCAACACTCTGTTGCGACATGGCGGCTCAGGACGTCGTAAGGGCGAATGACGTGGAGGCACAGGGGGGTGCTCGGCGGATCTATTGGGAAACGCAGTATTTCAAAATTTTCCTACGATCACGAAAGATCTATCTAGGAGATGCATAGCAACGAGAGGGGGAGTGTATCTTCATACCCTTGAATATCGCAAAGCGGAAACATTTATCAACACGGTTGATGTAGTCGTACACCTTCACGATCTGTCCCGATCTAACACCGAACGTACGGCACCTCCGCGTTCAGCACACGTTCAACTCGATGACGTGCTCGCCTTCTTGATCCAGCAAGACGGGCGAAGTAGTAGATGAGTTCCGGCAGCACGACGGCGTGGTGATGGTTGTTGATGAAGAACAATCTCTACAGGGCTTCGCCAAGCACTACAGAAACTAGACGGAGGATAAACTCGAGGGTCAGGGTTGCCGACACACGGCTTGGTGTATCTTGATGTGTCTTGGGTGCTAGCCCTGCCCCTCTATTTATATGATGAGCCTTGGGGTCGAAACTTGGAGTAAAAGTCTCCACAAAGTCGGTTTCACCCGAAAGGCAAGAGTCCTTCGCGGACTCCAGGTCCAGACGCCAGGGTTCTCGGCATCTGGACCCGGACGATAAGGACCCTGGCGTCTGGCCCCTGGACTCCGCCAAACTTCCTTTTGCGCTTTCCAAAAACCTTGTGGGCTTTCCCCTTTGGCCCAAATAAAGTGTTCTCGTACCCAAACATTTCGGGAAACATCCAGAACCCCTTCCCGTGAATTTCGGAACCCTTCCGGAGGTCAAACATTATTATCCCATATATCAATCTTTATCTCCAGACCATTCCGGAGTTCCTCGTCATGTCCGTGATCATATTCGGGACTCCGAATAACATTCGGTCACCAACATACATAACTCATTAAATACTATACCGTCAACGAACGTTTAAGCGTGCGGACCCTACGGGTTCGAGAACTATGTAGACATGACTGAGACATCTCTTCGGTCAATAACCAATAGTGGAACCTGGATTCCCATATTCGCTCCTACATATTCTATGAAGATCTTTATCGGTCGAACCGCATAACAACATACGTTGTTCCCTTTGTCATCGGTATGTTACTTGTCCAAGATTCGATCGTCGGTATCATCATACCTAGTTCAATCTCATTACTGGCAAGTCTCTTTACTCGTGACTAACTCATTAGTCGTTTGCTTGCAAGGCTTATTACGATGAGCATTACCGAGAGGGCCCAGAGATATACCTCTCCGACACTCAGAGTGACAAATCCTAATCTTGATCTATGCCAACACCACAAACACCTTCAGAGACACCTGTAGCACATCTTTACAATCACCCAGTTATGTTGTGATGTTTGATAGTACACAAGGTGTTCCTCCGGTATTCGGGAGTTGCATAATCTCATAGTCATAGGAACATGTATAAGTCATGATGAAAGCAATAGCAATAAAACTAAACGATCAAGTTTCTAAGCTAACGGATGGGTCTTGTCCATCACATCATTCTCCTAATGATGTGATCCCATTGATCAAATGGCAACTCATGTCTATGGTTAGGAAACATAACCATCTTTGATCAACGAGCTAGTGTAGTAGAGGCATGCTAGGGACACTCTGTTTTGTCTATGTATTCACACATGTACTAAGTTTCCGGTTAATACAATTCTAGCATGAATAATAAACATTTATCATGATATAAGGAAATACAAATAACAACTTTATTATTGCCTCTAGGGCATATTTCCTTCAGTCTCCCACTTGAACTAGAGTCAATAATCTAGATTACAAAGTAATGATTCTAACACCCATGGAGTCTTGGTGCTGATCATGTTTGGCTCGTGGAAGAGGCTTAGTCAACGGGTCTGCGACATTCAGATATGTATGTATCTTGCAAATTTCTATGTCTCCCTCCTTGACTTGATTGCGGATGGAATTGAAGTGTCTCTTGATGTGCTTGGTTCTCTTGTGAAACCTGGATTCCTTCGCCAATGCTATTGCTCCAATGCTGTCACAAAATATTTTCATTGGACCCGATGCACTAGGTATTACACCTAGATCGGATATGAACTCCTTCATCCAGACTCCTTCATTTGCTGCTTCCGAAGCAGCTATGTACTCCGCTTCACACGTAGATCCCGCCACGACGCTCTGCTTACAACTGCGCCAACTGACAGCTCCACCGTTCAACAAAAATACATATCTGGTTTGTGACTTAGAGTCATCCAGATCAGTGTCAAAGATTGAATCGACGTAACTGTTTATGACGAGCTCTTTGTCACCTCCATAAACGAGAAACATATCCTTTGTCCTTTTCAGGTACCTCGGGATGTTCTTGACCGCTGTCTAGTGATCCACTCATGGATTACTTTGGTACCTCCCTGCTAAACTTATAGCAAGGCACACATCAGGTCTGGTACACAACATTGCATACATGATAGATCCTATGGCTGAGGCATAGGGAATGACTTCCATTTTCTCCCTATCTTCTGCAGTGGCCGCGCATTGAGTCTTACTCAACTTCACACCTTGTAACACATGCAAGAACTCTTTCTTTGACTGATCCATTTTGAACTTCTTCAAAACTTTATAAAGATATGTGCTTTGTGAAAGTGCAATTAAGCGTCTTGATCTATCTCTATAGATCTTGATGCCCAATATATAAGCAGCTTCTCCGAGGTCTTTCATTGAAAAATTCTTATTCAAGTATCATTTTATGCCATCCAGAAATTTTATAGCATTTCCAATCAACAATATGTCATCCACATATAATATCAGAAATGCTACAGAGCTCCCACTCACTTTCTTGTAAATACAGACTTCTCCAATAGTTTGTATAAAACCATATGCTTTGATCACCTTATCAAATCGTATATTCCAACTCCGAGATGCTTGCACCAGTCCGTAGATGGATCGCTGGAGCTTGCACACTTTGTTAGTACCTTTAGGATCGACAAAACCTTTTGGTTGCATCATATACAACTCTTCCTTGAGGTATCCATTTAGGAATGCAGTTTTGACATCCATTTGCCAGATTTCATAATCATAAAATTCGGCAATTGCTAACATGATTCGGACAGACTTAAGCATCGCTACGGGTGAGAAAGTCTCATTGTAGTCAACTCCTTGAACTTGTCAAAAACCTTTCGCAACAAGTCGAGCTTTGTAGACAGTAACATTACCGTCGGCGTCGGTCTTCCTCTTGAAGATCCATTTATTTTCAATGGCTTGCCGATCATCGGGCAAGTCAACCAAAGTCCACACTTTGTTCTCATACATGTATCCCATCTCATATTTCATGGCCTCAAGCCATTATGCGGAATCTAGGCTCGTCATCGCTTCCACATAGTTCATAGGTTCATCATGGTCTAGTAACATGACTTCCAGAACTGGGTTGCCGTACCACTCTGGTGCGGAACGTACTCTGGTTGACCTACGAGATTCAGTAGTAACTTGATCCAAAGTTTCATGATCATCATCATTAGCTTCCTCGCTAACTGGTGTAGGAATCACTAGATCTAGTTTCTGTGATATGCTACTCTCCAATTCGGGAGAAGGTACAATTACCTCATCAAGTTCTACTTTCCTCACACTCACTTCTTTCGAGAGAAACTCCTTCTCTAGAAAGGATCCATTCGTAGCAACGAATATCTTGCCTTCGGATCTGTGATAGAAGGTGTACCCAACAGTATCCTTTGGGTATCCTATGAAGACACATTTCTCTGACTTGGGTTCGAGCTTATCAGGTTGAAGCTTTTCGCATAAGCATCGCAGCCCCAAACTTTAAGAAACGACAACTTTGGTTTCTTGCCAAACCACAGTTCATAAGGCGTCGTCTCAACGGATTTAGATGGTGCCCTATTTAACGTGAATGCAGCTGTCTCCAAAGCATAACCCCAAAACGATAGTGCTAAATCGGTAAGAGACAACATAGATCGCACCATATCTAATAATGTAGGTTATGACACTCGTAACCCGCCTTCACGATCGGATCGTATAAACTTTATTTTCTTGTTGCAATGATTCTCTACTTCACTCTGAAATTCTTTGAACTTTTCAAATGTTTCATGTAATGCCCCGGATGTAATACTTTCCCTTTTGGGCAATATAATATATCTCTGGCTTCATCAATTCCATTCCGGGTTCCTTGTCTTTCGGGTTTTCATCGTTTTGTTGTGTGCGTGTGTGGCATTCATTCATATCATGTAGTCATGTGAATCACATTGCATTTGTGTTGTCGTTTGCATCCGGTCCCACTCGTTCCTTTCCGTTGTCCGTTTTGCGTTCCGGAGCTCCCTCACGTGTCAGTGGCGTCCCCGAGGCCTACTTTGGTGTTTGGCCGTGTAACGTTACCGGTTTGGCGCGAGACTTGTCGTGTGTTGTTGTTTTGGTGTCTGTAACCCGCCTGTCAAATCTCGTCGCGTTTGGAGTTCGTTTGGTGCTCCAACAGTTATTCTCGTGGGCTAAAAGTGCCTCCACTTTGAGGCCCAAGACACCCCTCCAACAGCCCACCAAACCAACTCAAACCCCTCCCTTCATCTACGCCATCCAATTCTGATCGCGTGGCCGAAAACCACACCTCATTTGGACAACCCTAGCTCCTTGTGCCTATATATGTGTCCACCTTCCCCAATTTTTGCCCCAAAATAAGAAAACCGTAGCCCCCTTCATCCCCTACCTCCAGCCTCCTCCCTCCACTCCGGCCGGAGCTCGCCGGAGCCCCGCCGGAGGAGCTCGCCGGAACCTCGCCGGAGCTGCACATCGGCCTCCCCGGCCGCAGATCCGCCACCTCTCAGCGCCGCCCGGGTCCCCTCATCGCCGCCGGCCGAGGGGCCCGCCTCCACCACCTCCCGTCGTCGCCCTCCGGCCAGGGCCGGCGCCACCCCGCCGCCGGGCGCCACTCCCGCCGGCCTCGTCGAACTCAGCCGCCGCCGAGACCAGATCGGGCGAAGGGACAGCCGCCCCGATCCAGTCGCCTCTGCCCCTCGCCTGGGCCAGTTCGGCCAGGTGGGCCGCGCCCTCCGGGCCTCCGTCCGCTTCCCGCCGCTGGGCTCCGCCAGGTGGGCGGCCCAGTTCCACCCAGTGCCTCCGCTCGGGCGCGTCCAGCCGCGTCGCCGCTGGATCGGGAGAGCCCCGATCGGCCGCCGCCTCTTCAAACCCTAGCGGGCCGCGGGGCCCGTTAGGCGCCCGTTTGCCCGATCCGCCTCCAGCCGCCGGGTCCGATCCGTGAAGCCAGCCCGATCCGCGTCATTTTTTTCCCAGATCTGAGGTTGCCCTCTTATTCCTCTAAGTCCCCAGGATTTTAATCTCTGATGCGATTTTAGAATGATGATAACTTTTTGTGTGATGGTCCGATTTGAGCAAATGATATGTCAAATTGTTCGTGGAGACATGTACTACATTTTGTTCCACTATGCCATGCATGTTTGAGATCATCTAGATGCTTAAAAATCTGTTGCAAGAGTGCATCTTGTTAAAAACTGCTGTTAGTAGATGTTTTCATGCCATCTTTGCAAGGTGATAACTTTTTGCATGTTTATCCAAATGAAGCAAATGAGATGTCCACGTGTTCGTCTTGTCATGCTCTACATGTTGATTGCTTTATCTTGCATTATAGAATTAACCTTGCCATGTTTATCTCCGTTGCAAAGTGCTATGTGGCTGTTATGTTGTTAAACTCGTTACGAAATGCCTCGTAGAGGAGCTCGTTGCTATTGATGTGTTTGTCCCCATGATGCATGCTTAGATGTTTTGGATTCACCATCATGTGTACTTTGCTGTAGTACTTACCAATTGTCTTGATATGCTTTGAGGTGACTTAAACTTGATCTCAAAGATGCCACGATGAAACTGCTGTTTTAACACTTAGTGAAATTTCACTAAGTCTGGAATCTGTAATTTCCAGATGCCATGTTTGCTTGTTGTTCTAGGCCAATCCATGATAGTTTTGGAGTGACTCTTGATGATTCCTTGTAGTATATATTGTTGGCTATCCATTCATGCTCTCACATGCTTATTTGAGTGGCTGTAGCATATTTATTTTTTGCTCCCAAGTTGCAATAAAATACTGCTGTCAGGATTTTGTTGTCAAGTTCAATATGTCATAGCTTGTTGTTATTGATCCATGGCTCCTTTGGGGATGCTCCAATGGACTTATTTGCTGTAGGATATGTCTAGTTTATGTACATACTCTTTTCCATGATGTTTGAGTGCTGTAGCTTAATTATTTCTTGCTCCGAAGTTGCTATGTGGCTGTAATTTTCAGCTTTCGCATGTTTATTGTTTTGGGTGTAACTTTTTGCCCGTAGCTCCGATTTGAGCAAGTCCTATATGAAACTTGTGTGATTTTTCATGTAGATTCATACTATCCTATTTTTATCATGTTTTGAAGCATTTTGCTTAATCGCATTTTGTCATGCTCCGTGTGCTCCCATAGTGCATCAGTCATGCATCCAGCATATTTTGTGTGCGCATTGCATCTTGTTGATTTCGTGCCTTGTGTGTTTGTGTTGAGTAGTGCCGGAAGCTGAGTACGAGTATGAGAACGAGGTTACTACCGAGGTTGAGAACGAGGAGCTTTCTTACGATCCCATCGACAACTCTTCAGGAAAGATGACTGAACCCGGATACCATTACTATTTCTGCCTATTGCTAGAAGTCTCGATCTATAGTTTTGCCTCGATGCCCATGTTTTTCCTGTCAGCCTCCTATTGTAACCATGATCCTGTCTAACCACCCTACCTATGCAAACCTTTGATTGGCTATACGTAGGCTCCGCTCAGCCCCTCTTATAGCGTTGTTAGTTGCAGGAGAAGATTGAAGATTCTTGCTTCTTGTTGAAGCTTGTTGGGATATCACACTATATTAAATTATTAAATGAAATCACCTATATATTGGCAATGGGTGGAAGGCTAAGCCTTTTGCTTGGTGTTTTGTTCCACTCATGCCGCTAGGAACCGTATAAACCGGTGTTATGTTCCTTGATTATGCGTTCCTCACACGGTTGGGGTTATGGGACCCCCTCGATAAACCGCTAAGTGCTAAGTATTTTCTAGCAAGTCCCAACATTGGTACTATTCGCCTAATAACTAATAAAACATGCATAGGGTCTTGCAAACCCGAGTTCTTAATCAACAACCCCGGGCCAGTGCTCCACATGAGTGTTGGTCCGAAACGGGGGTCCTGCGGGGCCACCACGAGGAAACTCGAGGATTGGTATACACCTGTAGCATCACCCATCCGGTCGTGGCCTGAGACTAGATACGTGCGGCTATTGTCAGGGTGTCGGCACGCCGGGAGGATTTGCTGGATTAGCCTTACCTTAGTTCGGAGTATCTTGAGCACGGGATTCCGAGAATACTCGGGCCTTCCCACCTTGGAGTTGCGACTCCGCGGATCGTGGGCTTGTCATGGGCCAAGTTGGAACACCCCTGCAGGGTTATGAACTTTCGAAAGCCGTGCCCGTGGTTATGTGGCAGATGGGAGCTTGTTAATATCCGGTTGTAGAAAACTTGACACCATGTTCCAATACACTACCAGCGTGGGTACCGTGACTGTCATTTTCCGAAAAGGGTTTCGGGAGATGAACACGATGGGGTTATGTTTGACTTGCTTTATCTAGGATCACTTTGTGATCATCTCTCGACTGAGGCACCTTCTCTTCTCGCTCTCTTTTATGTAAGCTAGGCTAGTGCTACTGCAACCACTTATTCATTCTTCAGCCTTGTTCCACACCCAAGGCTTAAATAGTCGTGTTACCCGGGAACGGGATTGCTGAGTCCTCTGTGGCTCACAGTTACTTCAACACACCAGATGCAGGTACGATGGTGAGCTACACTGGTGATGGCACTGAGCTAGACTGGGAGTACGACGAGGAGCGTAGCCGTTACTACGTGAACTATCTGGTTGATCAGTAGAGCTTCTACTAGGATTTGATTCAGACCTGTGGTTTAATGTTATGTGTGGTATCTTGACATTTGGATTTTACCCTTAGATGAGCTGTGATGTTTATTGAATGATGCTTGAACATGTAATGAATTTGTGTGACGTGGCGAGTGTAAGCCAACTATCTTTTTCAGTTTTCCATCCCCATTTTTACATGAGTTGTGCAAAGATACCTAACTTGCGATCATTCCATAATGGGCTTATATCTTTAAGTCGTGCCTCGACACGTAGGAGATATAGTCCCATCCTGGGCATTACAAGTTGGTATCAGAGCCTTCTCCGACCTAGAAGCCCCCACTGATTGATCGAATCGTTGACGGTCGAGTCTAGGCACACACTGAAAATATTTTGAGTCCTATATTTATATCGGAGAGTAGGATTTCTAGTGCTTCTCATCCCCTTTCTCTCTGGTGAGGACTCCTGACGACTACTCTTGCCTCTTCTACTTTCAAAAATTGCACCAATTTTTTTTTAGGAATCTCACGAGTATTGTGGGATTGTTTCGATGTCTTTGTGACGAGAATATTGTTCTCGATGCCTCCTGACATTAGGGGTTGTGGCAGTGTCCCGGGGAGTTGAGCTTCGGGGTATTGTCGTCACAAGCATATCGCGACAGTACTAAATACTTAAGACGGCCGACATCGAAAATCTCTCCTATACGGTTAGTGGCAAGATAACCCCGACATCACCAGTACTGGGGAGGTAGTTCGGGAGTATTGCCATAGCTTTGTATAGTGGATGCTTTTCGAAGGTCCGAGGTAGACGGTTTTCGAGAAAGACTGGTTATGTGTTGAAGGATGGATACAGCTGGATGTAGGTTTAGAGTTGATTGCGCGGTGCTTCCCCTGTATCCCCAACACCTGATTGCATAACTAGAAACTTTCGGAAATTAATAGGTGGGTTCATATAGTAGCTCGTAGGAATTCTTCCAACGAACGCAGGTTAGCGAGTTCGGGGTTCTACATTGAGTGAAGTGGTTTTATGACCGATGTTTCGATCGGGAGTTGCATCTTAAAGGGTCCTTGGCTATGCTGATCCGGGGATTGCAAAACCCTTTCGTAACGCGTTCATAAGCTTTCAGCACAAAGATGTTAGAATGAAGCTCCTATCTTGTGTTTGTTTCCGTCTGTACCTTGTTGTTTTTCTTATTTACCTTTTGTCCCCTATGTGGCTTCTCGTGAAGATTGTTGTTATCACTTAACTGAGAATTTCATTTGTTCCTCTTGTTCGAATGATTCTTGTGAAGACTATGTTGCATTTCAATCCATTGATTCAGCTTATATCTGCTTTCAATCAATTGCTGATGGTGGTCATCTCTTTCAGGATGGCTCCGAAACGGGTTCCCAACGCTAACCCAGAGGGTGAAGAGGTTCCAGACCGTCCTCCTTCCCCTCCTCCTCCGTCTGAGGCGTGGAGAGCAATTATGCAGACTACAAATGAGAACACCCAGATGTTGATGCAGATGATGCAGCAGATGCAAGCAAATCAGGAAAATCAGGGTGTTCCAGGGAACCAAGGCAATTTCTTCAACCAACAGCACCATGCTACTCTCAACCAGTTCTTGGCCAATCAACCAAAGGCTTTCAGTTACTGTGTCGACCCTCTTGATGCTGAAGATTGGATAACCGATATCAAGACGCATTTTGAGTGCAGTAAAGTAAGGGAAGAGGACTATGTGAAGTTTGCAGCCTTCCAACTCAAGGACCAATCAGCTGACTGGTGGCAGCAGTACAAAGACTCCAGAGAAGGGCGTGTGATCTCTTGGGAGGATTTCTGCAAGGACTTTCGCTCTCACCACATTCCAACAAGTGTCATCGAGGGTATGCGTGAGCAATTCCGCAACCTGAAGCAAGGCTCTATGACTGTCTACCAGTATAATGTCAAGTTCCAAAATCTCGCCCGCTATGCTAAGCAAGACATACCAGATGCCAAGAGCAAGATCTATCAGTTCCGTGGAGGTCTGAAAGATGAACTTCAACTTGCTCTCACCTTGTTCGAGCCTGATGAGTTTGACAAATTCTATAACATGGCGCTTAAGCAAGAGGCAGCCCAGCTCAAGATGGAGGCTTCCAAAAAGAGGATTCGAGATGCTGTTCACTCCTCCTCATCTTCTCAAGTGGTCGCGAAACAACAGAAATTTTGGCTTCCTCCTCCTCCAGTGATTCGAGCTCCTTACAACAACTCCAACAACAACAAGAATGCTGGTGGTCGTGGTTTCTCCCACCCACCCAACTCCAACAAGCAGTCCAAGCAGCAGTTCCAAGCTCCAAGACCAAGTGTTCCTCCTACTCGTCCACTTTCTGAGGTGACTTGCTACAAGTGTGGCCAGAAGGGTCATTATTCCAACAAGTGCAACAACCCGAGGCGCCTTCCGCCTCCTCCTCCTGTCGGTACCGCTATTGTCAAGCATGATCCGAAGGCAGCAAGGGTGAATCTGATGAATGCAGCGCAAGCGGAGAATTCTTCTGATGTGATTTTGGGTAACCTTCCAGTTAACTCTTTTCCTGCAAAAGTGTTGTTTGATTCGGGTGCTTCATGTTCTTTCATCTCCCAACCATTTGCATCCAAGTACAATTTTGACATCAAAAGTCTGCCAAGGGAGTTATCAGTTATTTCTCCGGGGAGACGAATGCATTCCAGTATATATGCTCCGGATGTTTCTATTCGCATGGGTGATTATCGATTTCTGGCCTCTCCGGTGGTTCTTGGCAATTCTGACATCGACCTTATCCTCGGAATGGACTGGCTTTCTCAGCATGATGCTCAAATTGACTGTGCACAGAAGGAAGTCAAGATTACTCATTCCGATGATGATGTGATTATCTTCGCCTCCAGGGATAACACTATCAGGCTTTTCTCTCTCAATGACAAGGGCGAGATGAATGCCATATCTCAAATTCCGGTGGTTAACGAATACCAAGACGTCTTTCCTGAAGAACTTGCAGGCATGCCTCCACACTGTCAGGTGGAATTCGTCATTGAACTCGAGCCGAGTACTGAGCCAGCATGCCGGCGTCCGTACAAGGTCTCTCCTAATGAATTGAAGGAATTGAAGAAGCAGCTTGATGAACAGGAGCGTATGGGTCTCATCAGGCCTAGTACATCTCCTTGGGGTTGTGGTGTATTATTTGTCAAGAAGAAGGATGGCACGGAGCGTCTCTGCATCGATTACCGGCCACTGAACAAGAAGACAATAAAGAACAAGTATCCGCTCCCCAACATCAACGAGCTGTTCGAGCATCTCAAAGGAGCTAAAGTGTTCTCTAAGCTCGATCTCCGAATGGGCTATCACCAAATTCGCATTCGCGAGGAAGACATCCCCAAGACTGCCTTCAGAATGAGCTACGGCTCATATGAGTATACAGTCATGTCCTTTGGTCTCGCTAATGCTCCACCTACCTTCTCGAGAATGATGCACTACATTTTCAACCCCTACACCGGCGAGTTTGTGCTTGTGTATCTGGATGACATTTTGGTATTTTCCAAAAATGAAGAAGATCACGAAAAGCACCTCCGTCTCGTTCTCGACAGACTCCGAGAACATAAGTTCTATGCCAAGTTCTCCAAGTGCGAATTTTGGCTCGATAAGGTCTTGTATTTGGGCCATATCATCTCCGCTGATGGTATTGCGGTAAACCCCGAGAAAGTTGAAGCAATTGTCAACTGGGAAGCTCCTCAGAACGTCAAGCAACTCTGAAGCTTCCTTGGTCTAGCCAGCTATTGCAGAAGGTTCGTTGAGAACTTCTCCAAGATTGCCAAGCCTCTTTCCAACTTGCTGCAGAAGAATGTCAAGTACTACTGGTCTCCAGATTGTGAAGTGGCATTCAAAACTCTCAAAGAAAAGCTCGTCTCTGCTCCAGTTCCAACTCCTCCAGATGAGTCCAAGCCCTACGAAGTATTCTGTGATGCTTCTCTTCAAGGACTTGGTGGTGTGCTTATGCAGGACAAGAGAATTGTGGCATACACTTCTCGTCAGCTAAAGCCAAGTGAGAAGAATTACCCCACACATTATCTTGAACTAGCAGCTGTGGTACATGCTTTGATTACGTGGAGACACCTCCTGTTGGGCAGAAAAGTCGACATCTTCACCGATCACAAGAGCTTGAAGTACATCTTCACACAGCCGAATCTGAACCTCCGCCAGACTCGTTGGGTTGAAATGATCCAAGAGTATGATCCCAGCATCGAATACACTCCTGGCAAGGCGAATGTGATTGCAGATGCTTTGAGCAGAAAGGCATATTGCAACAGCCTTCTTATCAAGCCGTTCCAGCCTGAGCTTTGTGAAGCATTCAGGAAGCTCAACCTCCAAGTTGTTCCGCAAGGTTTTCTTGCAAATCTTCAAGTTGCTCCTACTTTGGAAGATCAGGTCCGTGAGGCCCAACTCAGTGATGCTATGGTGCAGAAAGTGAAACATGGTATTGCAAAGGGTACTCCCAAATACAAGTGCTATCGCATTGATGAGAGAGATACCTTGTTCTTTGAGGACAGACTTGTTGTTCCCAAAGGTGATCTCAGGAAGCTCATAATGGAAGAAGCACATGATTCCCTCCTTTCCATTCATCCTGGCAGTTCCAAGATGTACCAAGACCTCAAGCAATCTTACTGGTGGACACGCATGAAAAGGGAGATTGCCCAATTCGTGAATGAATGTGATGTCTGCAGAAGAGTGAAGGCAGAGCATCAACGTCCAGCCGGTCTTCTCCAACCTCTTCCTATTCCCGAGTGGAAATTCGACCACATTGAAATGGATTTCGTCACTGGCTTTCCTAAGTCCAAGAGAGGGAATGATTCTATCTTCGTGGTGATTGACAAGCTTACCAAAGTCGCTCACTTCCTTCCAGTCAAAGAATCAATCAATGCAGCTCAATTGGCAGAGTTGTACACTTCCAGAATTGTGTCCTTACATGGCATCCCTCAAGTTATCTCCTCAGACCGTGGAAGTTTGTTCACTTCAAAGTTCTGGGACTCCTTTCAGTCCGCCATGGGCACTAAGATCAGGTTCAAAACTGCTTTTCACCCTCAGACTAGTGGTCAAGTCGAAAGAGTGAATCAGATTCTAGAAGACATGCTCAGAGCCTGTGTCATATCTTTTGGCATGAAATGGGGAGATTGCCTTCCATTTGCCGAGTTCTCTGACAACAACAGCTTCCAAGCAAGTGCCGGCAAAGCTCCGTTTGAAATCCTCTATGGCAGAAAGTGTCGTACCCCTCTCAACTGGTCCGAGACTGGTGAACGTCAACTTCTTGGCAATGACTTGATATCAGAAGCCGAAGAGATGTGCAAAGTCATACGTGAGAATCTCAAGGCCGCTCAGTCGCGTCAGAAGAGCTACTACGATGGCAAGCATCGTGATTTGGCTTTCAACATTGGTGATCATGTCTATCTCCGTGTTTCTCCTAAGAAAGGCAGCCAAAGATTCGGTATCAAAGGAAAGCTTGCTCCTAGATACGTCGGGCCTTTCAAGATCCTTGGCAAAAGAGGCGATCTAGCCTATCAACTTGAGCTCCCTTCCAACTTCGCCAATGTTCAAGATGTGTTTCATGTGTCTCAACTCCGCAAGTGCTTCAAGACTCCTGAAGGCATGATTCCATTTAAAGAGATTGATCTTCAACAAGATTTGTCTTACCGAGAGCATCCCGTTGCTATTCTCAAAGAAACCGAGCGCAAGACCCGCAACAAGTCCATCAAATTCTTGAAAGTCAAATGGTCACACCATACCGACCGAGAAGCTACATGGGAACGAGAAGATCACCTTCGTTCCGAGTACCCTTCCTTTTTCCAATCCTAGATCTCGGGACGAGATCTTTTTGTAGTGGAGGAGAGTTTGTAATGCCCCGGATGTAATACTTTCCCTTTTGGGCAATATAATATATCTCTGGCTTCATCAATTCCATTCCGGGTTCCTTGTCTTTCGGGTTTTCGTCGTTTTGTTGTGTGCGTGTGTGGCATTCATTCATATCATGTAGTCATGTGCATCGCATTGCATTTGTGTTGTCGTTTGCATCCGGTCCCACTCGTTCCTTTCCGTTGTCCGTTTCGCGTTCCGGAGCTCCCTCACGTGTCCGTGGCGTCCCCGAGGCCTACTTTGGTGTTTGGCCGTGTAATGTTACCGGTTTGGCGCGAGACTTGTCGTGTGTTGTTGTTTTAGTGTGTGTAACCCGCCTGTCAAATCTCATCGCGTTTGGAGTTCGTTTGGTGCTCCAACAGTTATTCTCGTGGGCTCAAAGTACCTCCACTTTGAGGCCCAAGACACCCCTCCAACAGCCCACCAAAGCAACGCAAACAGCTCCCTTCATCTAGGCCATCCAATTCTGATCGCGTGGCCGAAAACCACACCTCATTTGGACAACCCTAGCTCCTTGTGCCTATATATTTGTCCACCTTCCCCAATTTTTGCCCCAAAATAAGGAAACCCTAGCCCCCTTCATCCCCTACCTCCAGCCTCCTCCCTCCACTCCGGCCGGAGCTCGCCGGAGCCCCGCCGGAGGAGCTCGCCGGAGCCCCACCGGAGGAGCTCGCCGGAACCTCGCCGGAGCTGCACACCGGCCTCCCCGGCCGCAGATCCGCCACCTCTCACCGCCGCCCGGGTCCCCTCATCGCCGTCGGCCGAGGGCCCCGCCTCCACCACCTCCCGTCGTCGCCCTCCGGCCAGGGCCGGCGCCAGCCCGCCGCCGGGCGCCACTCCCGCCGGCCCCGTCGAACTCAGCCGTCGCCGCGACCAGATCGGGCGAAGGGATAGCCGCCCCGTTCCAGTCGCCTCTGCCCCTCGCCTGGGCCAGTTCGGCCAGGTGGGCCGTGCCCTTCGGGCCTCCGTCCGCTTCCCGCCGCTGGGCTTCGCCAGGTGGGCCGGCCCAGTTCCACCCAACGCCTCCGCTCGGACGCGTCCAGCCGCGTCGCCGCTGGATCGGGAGAACCCCGATCGGCCGCCGCCTCTTCAAACCCTAGCGGGCCGCGGGGCACGTTAGGCGCTCGTTTGCCCGATCCGCCTCCAGCCGCCGGGTCCAATCCGTGAAGCCAGCCCGATCCGCGTCGTTTTTTTCCCAGATCTGAGGTTGCCCTCTTATTCCTCTAAGTCCCCAGGATTTTAATCTCTGATGCGATTTTAGAATGATGATAACTTTTTGTGTGATGGTCCGATTTGAGCAAATGATATGTCAAATTGTTCGTGGAGACATGTACTACATTTTGTTCCATTATGCCATGCATGTTTGAGATCATCTAGATGCTTAAAAATCTGTTGCAAGAGTGCATCTTGTTAAAAACTGCTGTTAGTAGATGTTTTCATGCCATCTTTGCAAGGTGATAACTTTTTGCATGTTTATCCAAATGAAGCAAATGAGATGTCCACGTGTTCGTCTTGTCATGCTCTACATGTTGATTGCTTTAGCTTGCATGATAGAATTAACCTTGCCATGTTTATCTCCGTTGCAAAGTGCTATGTGGCTGTTATGTTGTTAAACTCGTTACGAAATGCCTCGTAGAGGAGCTCGTTGCTATTGATGTGTTTGTCCCCATGATGCATGCTTAGATGTTTTGGATTCACCATCATGTGTACTTTGTTGTAGTACTTACCACTTGTCTTGATATGCTTTGAGGTGACTTAAACTTGCTCTCAAAGATGCCATGATGAAACTGCTGTTTTAACACTTAGTGAAATTTCACTAAGTCTGGAATCTGTAATTTCCGGATGCCATGTTTGCTTGTTGTTCTAGGCCAATCCATGATAGTTTTGGAGTGACTCTTGATGATTCCTTGTAGTATATATTGTTGGCTATCCATTCATGCTCTCACATGCTTATTTGAGTGGTTGTAGCATATTTATCTTTTGCTCCCAAGTTGCAATAAAATACTGCTGTCCGGATTTTGTTGTCAAGTTCAATATGTCATAGCTTGTTGTTATTGATCCTGGCTCCTTTGGGGATGCTCCAATGGACTTATTTGCTGTAGGATATGTCTAGTTTATGTCCATACTCTTTGCCATGATGTTTGAGTGCTGTAGCTTAATTATTTCTTGCTCCGAAGTTGCTATGTGGCTGTAATTTTCAGCTTTCGCATGTTTATTGTTTTGGGTGTAACTTTTAGCCCGTAGCTCCGATTTGAGCAAGTCCTATATGAAACTTGTGTGATTTTTCATGTAGATTCATAATATCCTATTGTTATAATGTTTTGAAGCATTTTGCTTGATCGCATTTTGTCATGCTCCGTGTGCTCCCATAGTGCATCAGTCATGCATCCAGCATATTTTGTGTGCGCATTGCATCTTGTTGATTTCGTGCCTTGTGTGTTTGTGTTGAGTAGAGCCGGAAGCTGAGTACGAGTACGAGAACGAGGTTACTACCGAGGTTGAGAAAGAGGAGCTTTCTTACGATCCCATCGACAACTCTTCAGGCAAGATGACCGAACCCGGATACCATTACTATTTCTGCCTATTGCTAGAAGTCTCGATCTATAGTTTTGCCTCGATGCCCATGTTTTTCCTGTCAGCCTCCTATTGTAACCATGATCCTGTCTAACCACCCTACCTATGCAAACCTTTGATTGGCTATACGTAGGCTCCACTCAGCCCCTCTTATAGCGTTGTTAGTTGCAGGAGAAGATTGAAGATTCTTGCTTCTTGTTGAAGCTTGTTGGGATATCACACTATATTAAATTATTAAATGAAATCACCTATATATTGGCAATGGGTGGAAGGCTAAGACTTTTGCTTGGTGTTTTGTTCCACTCATGCCGCTAGGAACCATATAAACCGGTGTTATGTTCCTTGATTATGCGTTCCTCACACGGTTGGGGTTATGGGACCCCCTCGATAAACCGCTAAGTGCTAAGTCTTTTCTAGCAAGTCCCAACATTGGTACTATTCGCCTAATAACTAATAAAACATGCATAGGGTCTTGCAAACCCGAGTTCTTAATCAACAACCCCGGGCCAGTGCTCCACATGAGTGTTGGTCCGAAACGGGGGTCCTGCGGGGCCACCACGAGGAAACTCGAGGATTGGTATACACCTGTAGCATCACCCATCCGGTCGTGGCCTGAGACTAGATACGCGCGGCTATTGTCAGGGTGTCGGCACGCCGGGAGGATTTGCTGGATTAGCCTTACCTTAGTTCGGAGTATCTTGAGCACGGGATTCCGAGAATACTCGGGCCTTCCCACCTTGGAGTTGCGACACCGCGGATCGTGGGCTTGTCATGGGCCAAGTTGGAACACCCCTGCAGGGTTATGAACTTTCGAAAGCCGTGCCCGCGGTTATGTGGCAGATGGGAGCTTGTTAATATCCGGTTGTAGAAAACTTGACACCATGTTCCAATACACTACCAGCGTGAGTACCGTGACTGTCATTTTCCGAAAAGGGTTTCGGGAGATGAACACGGTGGGGTTATGTTTGACTTGCTTTATCTAGGATCACTTCGTGATCATCTCTCGACCGAGGCACCTTCTCTTCTCGCTCTCTTTTACGTAAGCTAGGCTAGTGCTGCTGCAACCACTTATTCATTCTTCAGCCTTGTTCCACACCCAAGGCTTAAATAGTCGTGTTACCCGGGAACGGGATTGCTGAGTCCTCTGTGGCTCACAGTTACTTCAACACACCAGATGCAGGTACGATGGTGAGCTACACTGGTGATGGCACTGAGCTAGACTGGGAGTACGACGAGGAGCGTAGCCGTTACTACGTGAACTATCCGGTTGATCAGTAGAGCTTCTACTAGGATTCGATTCATACCTGTGGTTTAATGTTATGTTTGGCATCTTGACATTTGGATTTTACCCTTAGATGGGCTGTGATGTTTATTGAATGATGCTTGAACATGTAATGAATTTGTGTGACGTGGCGAGTGTAAGCCAACTATCTTTTTCAGTTTTCCATCCCCATTTTTACATGAGTTGTGCAAAGATACCAAACTTGCGATCATTCCAGAATGGGCTTATATCTTTAAGTCGTGCCTCGACACGTAGGAGATATAGTCCCATCCTGGGCATTACAAGTTGGTATCAGAGCCTTCTCCGACCTAGAAGCCCCCACTGATTGATCGAATCGTTGACGGTCGAGTCTAGGCACACACTGAAAATATTTTGAGTCCTATATTTATATCGGAGAGTAGGATTTCTTGTGCTTCTCATCCCCTTTCTCTCTGGTGAGGACTCCTGACGACTACTCTTGCCTCTTCTACTTTCAAAAATTGCACCAATTTTTTTTAGGAATCTCGCGAGTATTGTGGGATTGTTTCGATGTCTTTGTGACGAGAATATTGTTCTCGATGCCTCCTGACATTAGGGGTTGTGGCAGTGTCCCGGGGAGTTGAGCTTCGGGGTATTGTCGTCACAAGCATATCGCGACAGTACTAAATACTTAAGACGGCCGACATCGAATATCTCTCCTATACGGTTAGTGGCAAGATAACCCCGACATCACCAGTACTGGGGAGGTAGTTCGGGAGTATTGCCATAGCTTTGTATATTGGATGCTTTTCGAAGGTCCGAGGTAGACGGTTTTCGAGAAAGACTGGTTATGTGTTGAAGGATGGATACAGCTGGATGTAGGTTTAGAGTTGATTGCGCGGTGCTTCCCCTGTATCCCCAACACCTGATTGCATAACTAGAAACTTTCGGAAATTAATAGGTGGGTTCATATAGTAGCTCGTAGGAATTCTTCCAACGAACGCAGGTTAGCGAGTTCGGGGTTCTACATTGAGTGAAGTGGTTTTATGACCGATGTTTCGATCGGGAGTTGCATCTTAAAGGGTCCTTGGCTATGCTGATCCGGGGATTGCAAAACCCTTTCGTAACGCGTTCATAAGCTTTCAGCACAAAGATGTTAGAATGAAGCTCCTATCTTGTGTTTGTTTCCGTCTGTACCTTGTTGTTTTTCTTATTTACCTTTTGTCCCCTATGTGGCTTCTCGTGAAGATTGTTGTTATCACTTAACTGAGAATTTCATTTGTTCCTCTTGTTCGAATGATTCTTGTGAAGACTATGTTGCATTTCAATCCATTGATTCAGCTTATATCTGCTTTCAATCAATTGCTGATGGTGGTCAGGATGGCTCCGAAACGGGTTCCCAACGCTAACCCAGAGGGTGAAGAGGTTCCAGACCGTCCTCCTTCCCCTCCTCCTCCGTCTGAGGCGTGGAGAGCAATTATGCAGACTACAAATGAGAACACCCAGATGTTGATGCAGATGATGCAGCAGATGCAAGCAAATCAGGAAAATCAGGGTGTTCCAGGGAACCAAGGCAATTTCTTCAACCAACAGCACCATGCTACTCTCAACCAGTTCTTGGCCAATCAACCAAAGGCTTTCAGTTACTGTGTCGACCCTCTTGATGCTGAAGATTGGATAACCGATATCAAGACGCATTTTGAGTGCAGTAAAGTAAGGGAAGAGGACTATGTGAAGTTTGCAGCCTTCCAACTCAAGGACCAATCAGCTGACTGGTGGCAGCAGTACAAAGACTCCAGAGAAGGGCGTGTGATCTCTTGGGAGGATTTCTGCAAGGACTTTCGCTCTCACCACATTCCAACAAGTGTCATCGAGGGTATGCGTGAGCAATTCCGCAACCTGAAGCAAGGCTCTATGACTGTCTACCAGTATAATGTCAAGTTCCAAAATCTCGCCTGCTATGCTAAGCAAGACATACCAGATGCCAAGAGCAAGATCTATCAGTTCCGTGGAGGTCTGAAAGATGAACTTCAACTTGATCTCACCTTGTTCGAGCCTGATGAGTTTGACAAATTCTATAACATGACGCTTAAGGAAGAGGCAGCCCAGCTCAAGATGGAGGCTTCCAAAAAGAGGATTCGAGATACTGTTCACTCCTCCTCATCTTCTCAAGTGGTCGCGAAACAACAGAAATTTTGGCTTCCTCCTCCTCCAGTGATTCGAGCTCCTTACAACAACTCCAACAACAACAAGAATGCTGGTGGTCGTGGTTTCTCCCACCCACCCAACTCCAACAAGCAGTCCAAGCAGCAGTTCCAAGCTCCAAGACCAAGTGTTCCTCCTACTCGTCCACTTTCTGAGGTGACTTGCTACAAGTGTGGCCAGAAGGGTCATTATTCCAACAAGTGCAACAACCCGAGGCGCCTTCCGCCTCCTCCTCCTGTCGGTACCGCTATTGTCAAGCATGATCCGAAGGCAGCAAGGGTGAATCTGATGAATGCAGCGCAAGCGGAGAATTCTTCTGATGTGATTTTGGGTAACCTTCCAGTTAACTCTTTTCCTGCAAAAGTGTTCTTTGATTCGGGTGCTTCATGTTCTTTCATCTCCCAACCATTTGCATCCAAGTACAATTTTGACATCAAAAGTCTTCCAAGGGAGTTATCAGTTATTTCTCCGGGGAGACGAATGCATTCCAGTATATATGCTCCGGATGTTTCTATTCGCATGGGTGATTATCGATTTCTGGCCTCTCCGGTGGTTCTTGGCAATTCTGACATTGACCTTATCCTCGGAATGGACTGGCTTTCTCAACATGATGCTCAAATTGACTGTGCACAGAAGGAAGTCAAGATTACTCATTCCGATGATGATGTGATTATCTTCGCCTCCAGGGATAACACTATCAGCCTTTTCTCTCTCAATGACAAGGGCGAGATGAATGCCATATCTCAAATTCCGGTGGTTAACGAATACCAAGACGTCTTTCCTGAAGAACTTGCAGGCATGCCTCCACACTGTCAGGTGGAATTCGTCATTGAACTCGAGCCGGGTACTGAGCCAGCATGCCGGCGTCCGTAGAAGCTCTCTCCTAAAGAATTGAAGGAATTGAAGAAGCAGCTTGATGAACAGGAGCGTATGGGTCTCATCAGGCCTAGTACATCTCCTTGGGGTTGTGGTGTCTTATTTGTCAAGAAGAAGGATGGCACGGAGCGTCTCTGCGTCGATTACCGGCCACTGAACAAGAAGACAATAAAGAACAAGTATCCGCTCCCCAACATCAACGAGCTGTTCGAGCATCTCAAAGGAGCTAAAGTGTTCTCTAAGCTCGATCTCCGAATGGGCTATCACCAAATTCGCATTCGCGAGGAAGACATCCCCAAGACTGCCTTCAGAACGAGCTACGGCTCATATGAGTATACAGTCATGTCCTTTGGTCTCGCTAATGCTCCACCTACCTTCTCGAGAATGATGCACTACATTTTCAACCCCTACACCGGCGAGTTTGTGCTTGTGTATCTGGATGACATTTTGGTATTTTCCAAAAATGAAGAAGATCACTAAAAGCACCTCCGTCTCGTTCTCGACAGACTCCGAGAACATAAGTTCTATGCCAAGTTCTCCAAGTGCGAATTTTGGCTCGATAAGGTCTTGTATTTGGGCCATATCATCTCCGCTGACGGTATTGCGGTAAACCCCGAGAAAGTTTAAGCAATTGTCAACTGGGAAGCTCCTCAGAACGTCAAGCAACTCCGAAGCTTCCTTGGTCTTGCCAGCTATTGCAGAAGGTTCGTTGAGAACTTCTCCAAGATTGCCAAGCATCTTTCCAACTTGCTGCAGAAGAATGTCAAGTACTACTGGTCTCCAGATTGTGAAGTGGCATTCAAACCTCTCAAAGAAAAGCTCGTCTCTGCTCCAGTTCTAACTCCTCCAGATGAGTCCAAGCCCTACGAAGTATTCTGTGATGCTTCTCTTCAGGGACTTGGTGGTGTGCTTATGCAGGACAAGAGAATTGTGGCATACACTTCTCGTCAGCTGAAGCCAAGTGAGAAGAATTACCCCACACATGATCTTGAACTACAGCTGTGGTACATGCTTTGATTACGTGGAGTCACCTGCTGTTGGGCAGAAAAATCGACATCTTCACCGATCACAAGAGCTTGAAGTACATCTTCACACAGCCGAATCTGAACCTCCGCCAGACTCGTTGGGTTGAAATGATCCAAGAGTATGATCCCAGCATCGAATACACTCCTGGCAAGGCGAATGTGATTGCAGATGCTTTGAGCAGAAAGGCATATTGCAACAGCCTTCTTATCAAGCCGTTCCAGCCTGAGCTTTGTGAAGCATTCAGGAAGCTCAACCTCCAAGTTGTTCCGCAAGGTTTTCTTGCAAATCTTCAAGTTGCTCCTACTTTGGAAGATCAGGTCCGTGAGGCCCAACTCAGTGATGCTATGGTGCAGAAAGTGAAACATGGTATTGCAAAGGGTACTCCCAAATACAAGTGCTATCGCGTTGATGAGAGAGATACCTTGTTCTTTGAGGACAGACTTGTTGTTCCCAAAGGTGATCTTAGGAAGCTCATAATGGAAGAAGCACATGATTCCCTCCTTTCCATTCATCCTGGCAGTTCCAAGATATACCAAGACCTCAAGCAATCTTACTGGTGGACACGCATGAAAAGGGAGATTGCCCAATTCGTGAATGAATGTGATATCTGCAGAAGAGTGAAGGCAGAGCATCAACGTCCAGCCGGTCTTCTCCAACCTCTTCCTATTCCCGAGTGGAAATTCGACCACATTGAAATGGATTTTGTCACTGGCTTTCCTAAGTCCAAGAGAGGGAATGATTCTATCTTCGTGGTGATTGACAAGCTTACCAAAGTCGCTCACTTCCTTCCAGTCAAAGAATCAATCAATGCAGCTCAATTGGCAGAGTTGTACACTTCCAGAATTGTGTCCTTACATGGCATCCCTCAAGTTATCTCCTCAGACCGTGGAAGTTTGTTCACTTCAAAGTTCTGGGACTCCTTTCAGTCCGCCATGGGCACTAAGATCAGGTTCAACAGTGCTTTTCACCCTCAGACTAGTGGTCAAGTCAAAAGAGTGAATCAGATTCTAGAAGACATGCTCAGAGCCTGTGTTATATCTTTTGGCATGAAATGGGAAGATTGCCTTCCATTTGCCGAGTTCTATTACAACAACAGCTTCCAAGCAAGTGCAGGCAAAGCTCCGTTTGAAATCCTCTATGGCAGAAAGTGTCGTACCCCTCTCAACTGGTCCGAGACTGGTGAACGTCAACTTCTTGGCAATGGTTTGATCTCAGAAGCCAAAGAGATTTGCAAAGTCATACGTGAGAATCTCAAGGCCGCTCAGTCGCGTCAGAAGAGCTACTATGACGGCAAGCATCGTGATTTGGCTTTCAACATTGGTGATCATGTCTATCTCCGTGTTTCTCCTATGAAAGGCACCCAAAGATTCGGTATCAAAGGAAAGCTTGCTCCTAGATACGTCGGGCCTTTCAAGATCCTTGGCAAAAGAGGCGATCTAGCCTATCAACTTGAGCTCCCTTCCAACTTCGCCAATGTTCATGATGTGTTTCATGTGTCTCAACTCCGCAAGTGCTTCAAGACTCCTGATCGCATGATTCCGTTTGAAGAGATTGATCTTCAACAAGATTTGTCTTGCCGAGAGCATCCCGTTGCTATTCTCGAAGAAACCGAGCGCAAGACCCGCAACAAGTCCATCAAATTCTTGAAAGTCAAATGGTCACACCATACCGACCGAGAAGCTACATGGGAACGAGAAGATCACCTTCGTTCCGAGTACCCTTCCTTTTTCCAGTCCTAGATCTCGGGACGAGATCTTTTTGTAGTGGAGGAGATTTTGTAATGCCCCGGATGTAGTACTTTCCCTTTTGGGCAATATAATATATCTCTGGCTTCATCAATTCCATTCCGGGTTCCTTGTCTTTTGGGTTTTCGTCGATTTGTTGTGTGCGTGTGTGCCATTCATTCATATCATGTAGTCATGTGCATCGCATTGCATTTGTGTTGTCGTTTGCATCCGGTCCCACTCGTTCCTTTCCGTTGTCCGTTTCGCGTTCCGGAGCTCCCTCACGTGTCAGTGGCGTCCCCGAGGCCTACTTTGGTGTTTGGTCGTGTAACGTTACCGGTTTGGTGCGAGACTTGTCGTGTGTTGTTGTTTTGGTGTGTGTAACCCGCCTGTCAAATCTCGTCGCGTTTGGAGTTCGTTTGGTGCTCCAACAGTTATTCTCGTGGGCTCAAAGTACCTCCACTTTGAGGCCCAAGACACCCCTCCAACAGCCCACCAAACCAACCCAAACCCCTCCCTTCATCTACGCCATCCAATTCTGATCGCGTGGCCGAAAACCACACCTCATTTGGACAACCCTAGCTCCTTGTGCCTATATATGTGTCCACCTTCCCCAATTTTTGCCCCAAAATAAGTAAACCCTAGCCCCCTTCATCCCCTACCTCCACCCTCCTCCCTCCACTCCGGCCGGAGCTCGCCGGAGCCCCACCGGAGGAGCTCGCCGGAGCCCCGCCGGAGGAGCTCGCCGGAACCTCGCCGGAGCTGCACACCGGCCTCCCCGGCCGCAGATCCGCCACCTCTCACCGCCGCCCGGGTCCCCTCATTGCCGCCGGCCGAGGGGCCCGCCTCCACCACCTCCCGTCGTCGCCCTCCGGCCAGGGCCGGCGCCACCCCGCCACCGGGCGCCACTCCCGCCGGCCTCGTCGAACTCAGCCGCCGCCGCGACCAGATCGGGCGAAGGGACAGCCGCCCCGATCCAGTCGCCTCTGCCCCTCGCCTGGGCCAGTTCGGCCAGGTGGGCCGCGCCCTCCGGGCCTCCGTCCGCTTCCCACCGCTGGGCTCCGCCAGGTGGGCAGCCCAGTTCCACCCAGCGCCTCCGCTCGGGCGCGTCCGGCCGCGTCGCCGCTGGATCGGGAGAGCCCCGATCGGCCGCCGCCTCTTCAAACCCTAGCGGGCCGCGGGGCACGTTAGGCGCCCGTTTGCCCGATCCGCCTCCAGCCGCCGGGTCCAATCCGCGAAGCCAGCCCGATCCGCGTCGTTTTTTTCCCAGATCTGAGGTTGCCCTCTTATTCCTCTAAGTCCCCAGGATTTTAATCTCTGATGCGATTTTAGAATGATGATAACTTTTTGTGTGATGGTCCGATTTGAGCAAATGATATGTCAAATTGTTCGTGGAGACATGTACTACATTTTGTTCCATTATGCCATGCATGTTTGAGATCATCTAGATGCTTAAAAATCTGTTGCAAGAGTGCATCTTGTTAAAAACTGCTGTTAGTAGATGTTTTCATGCCATCTTTGCAAGGTGATAACTTTTTGCATGTTTATCCAAATGAAGCAAATGAGATGTCCACGTGTTCGTCTTGTCATGCTCTACATGTTGATTGCTTTAGCTTGCATGATAGAATTAACCTTGCCATGTTTATCTCCGTTGCAAAGTGCTATGTGGCTGTTATGTTGTTAAACTCGTTACGAAATGCCTCGTAGAGGAGCTCGTTGCTATTGATGTGTTTGTCCCCATGATGCATGCTTAGATGTTTTGGATTCACCATCATGTGTACTTTGTTGTAGTACTTACCACTTGTCTTGATATGCTTTGAGGTGACCTTAACTTGCTCTCAAAGATGCCATGATGAAACTGCTGTTTTAACACTTAGTGAAATTTCACTAAGTCTGGAATCTGTAATTTCCAGATGCCATGTTTGCTTGTTGTTCTAGGCCAATCCATAATAGTTTTGGATTGACTCTTGATGATTCCTTGTAGTATATATTGTTGGCTATCCATTCATGTTCTCACATGCTTATTTGAGTGGTTGTAGCATATTTATCTTTTGCTCCCAAGTTGCAATAAAATACTACTGTCCGGATTTTGTTGTCAAGTTCAATATGTCATAGCTTGTTGTTATTGATCCATGGCTCCTTTGGGGATGCTCCAATGGACTTATTTGCTGTAGGATATGTCTAGTTTATGTCCATACTCTTTGCCATGATGTTTGAGTGCTGTAGCTTAATTATTTCTTGCTCCGAAGTTGCTATGTGGCTGTAATTTTCAGCTTTCGCATGTTTATTGTTTTGGGTGTAACTTTTAGCCCGTAGCTCCGATTTGAGCAAGTCCTATATGAAACTTGTGTGATTTTTCATGTAGATTCATAATATCCTATTTTTATCATGTTTTGAAGCATTTTGCTTGATCGCATTTTGTCATGCTCCGTGTGCTCCCATAGTGCATCAGTCATGCATCCAACATATTTTGTGTGCGCATTGCATCTTGTTGATTTCGTGCCTTGTGTGTTTGTGTTGAGTAGAGCCGGAAGCTGAGTACGAGTACGAGAACGAGGTTACTACCGAGGTTGAGAACGAGGAGCTTTCTTACGATCCCATCGACAACTCTTCAGGCAAGATGACCGAACCCGGATACCATTACTATTTCTGCCTATTGCTAGAAGTCTCGATCTATAGTTTTGCCTCGATGCCCATGTTTTTCCTGTCAGCCTCCTATTGTAACCATGATCCTGTCTAACCACCCTACCTATGCAAACCTTTGATTGGCTATATGTAGGCTCCGCTCAGCCCCTCTTATAGCGTTGTTAGTTGCAGGAGAAGATTGAAGATTCTTGCTTCTTGTTGAAGCTTGTTGGGATATCACACTATATTAAATTATTAAATGAAATCACCTATATAATGGCAATGGGTGGAAGGCTAAGCCTTTTGCTTGGTGTTTTGTTCCACTCATGCCGCTAGGAACCGTATAAACCGGTGTTATGTTCCTTGATTATGCGTTCCTCACACGGTTGAGGTTATGGGACCCCCTCGATAAACCGCTAAGTGCTAAGTCTTTTCCAGCAAGTCCCAACATTGGTACTATTCGCCTAATAACTAATAAAACATGCATAGGGTCTTGCCAACCCGAGTTCTTAATCAACAACCCCGGGCCAGTGCTCCACATGAGTGTTGGTCCGAAACGGGGGTCCTGCGGGGCCACCACGAGGAAACTCGAGGATTGGTATACACCGATAGCATCACCCATCCGGTCGTGGCCTGAGACTAGATACGCGCGGATATTGTCAGGGTGTCGGCACGCCGGGAGGATTTGCTGGATTAACCTTACCTTAGTTCGGAGTATCTTGAGCACGGGATTCCGAGAATACTCGGGCCTTCTCACCTTGGAGTTGCGACTCCGCGGATCGTGGGCTTGTCATGGGCCAAGTTGGAACACCCCTGCAGGGTTATGAACTTTCGAAAGCCGTGCCCGCGGTTATGTGGCAGATGGGAGCTTGTTAATATCCGGTTGTAGAAAACTTGACACCATGTTCCAATACACTACCAGCGTAAGTACCATGACTGTCATTTTCCGAAAAGTGTTTCGGGAGATGAACACGGTGGGGTTATGTTTGACTTGCTTTATCTAGGATCACTTCGTGATCATCTCTCGACCGAGGCACCTTCTCTTCTCGCTCTCTTTTACGTAAGCTAGGCTAGTGCTGCTGCAACCACTTATTCATTCTTCAGCCTTGTTCCACACCCAAGGCTTAAATAGTCGTGTTACCCGGGAACGGGATTGCTAAGTCCTCTGTGGCTCACAGTTACTTCAACACACCAGATGCAGGTACGATGGTGAGCTACACTGGTGATGGCACTGAGCTAGACTGGGAGTACGACGAGGAGCGTAGCCGTTACTACGTGAACTATTCGGTTGATCAGTAGAGCTTCTACTAGGATTCGATTCAGACCTGTGGTTTAATGTTATGTTTGGTATCTTGACATGTGGTTTTACCCTTAGATGGGCTGTGATGTTTATTGAATGATGCTTGAACATGTAATGAATTTGTGTGACGTGGCGAGTGTAAGCCAACTATCTTTTTCAGTTTTCCATCCCCATTTTTACATGAGTTGTGCAAAGATACCAAACTTGCGATCATTCCAGAATGGGCTTATATCTTTAAGTCGTGCCTCGACACGTAGGAGATATAGTCCCATCCTGGGCATTACATTTCAGATTTGTGTTTCATCAAGTAGATATACCCATATCTGCTCAAATCATCAGTGAAGGTCAGAAAATAATGATACCCGCCGTGAGCCTCAATACTCATCGGTCCACATACATAAGTATGTATGATTTCCAACAAATCAGTTGCTCGCTCCATTGTTCCGGAGAACGGAGTCTTAGTCATCTTGCCCATGAGGCATGGTTCGCAAGCACCAAGTGATTCATAATCAAGTGATTACGAAAGTCCATCAGTATGGAGTTTCTTCATGCGCTTTACACCAATATGACCTAAACGACAGTGCCACAAATAAGTTGCACTATCATTATCAACCTTGCATCTTTTGGTTTCAATATTATGAATATGTGTATCACTACGACCAAGATCTAACAAGAATAGACCACTCTTGAAGGGTGCATGACCATAAAAGATATTACTCATATAAATAGAACAACCATTATTCTCTGATTTAAATGAATAACCATCTCGCAACAAACAAGATCCAGATATAATGTTCATGCTCAACGCTGGCACCAAATAAAAATTATTTAGGTCTAAAACTAACCCCGATGGTAGATGTAGAGGTAGCGTGCCGACGGTGATCACATCGACTTTGGAACCATTTCCCACGCGCATCGTCACCTCGTCCTTAGCTAATCTTTGTTTAATCCGTAGCCCCTGTTTCGAGTTACAAATATTACCAACCGAACCAGTATCAAATACCCAGGTGCTACTACGAGCATTAGTAAGGTACACATAAATAGCATGTATATCAAATATACCTTTGTTTACTTTGTCATCCTTCTTATCCGCCAAATACTTGGGGCAGTTTCGCTTCCAGTGTCCAGGTCCTTTGTAGTAGAAGCACTCAGTTTGAGGCTTGGCTCTATATTGGGTTTCTTCGCGGGAGTAACAATTGTCTTGCTAATCTTCTTGAAGTTCCCCTTCTTTCCCTTGCCCTTTTTCTTGAAACTAGTGGTCTTGTTAACCATCAACACTTGATGCTCCTTTTTGATTTCTACCTCCGCATCTTTGAGCATAGCGAAGAGCTCAGGAATTGTCTTTTGCATCCCTTGCATATTATAGTTCATCACGAAGCCTTTATAGCTTGGTGGCAGTGATTGAAAAACTCTATCAATAACACTATCTTCGTCAACTTTGCAACCAAGTTGAGTCATATGATTATAGTACCCAGACATTCTGAGCAAGTGTTCACTGATAGAACTGTTCTCCTCCATCTTGCAGCTATAGAACTTATTGGAGACTTCATATCTCTCAATTCGGGGATTTGCTTGAAATATTAACTTTAACTCTTGGAACATCTCATATGCTCCATGACGTTCAAAACGTCTTTGAAGTCCCGATTCTAAGCCGTAAAGCATGGCACATTGAACTATCGAGTAGTCATCAGAACGAGCTTGCCAGACGTTCATAACGTCCGGAGTTGCTCCTGTAGCAGGCCTGTCACCTAGCGGTGCTTCTAGGACATAATTCTTCTGCGCAGCAATGAGGATAATCCTCAAGTTATGTACCCAGTCCATGTAGTTGCTACCATCATCTTTCAACTTAGCTTTCTCTAGGAATGCATTAAAATTCAAGGGAACGGTAGCACGGGCCATTGATCTACAACAACATAGATATGCAAAAACTATCATGACTAAGTTCATGATAAATTAAAGTTCAATTCTAACCTATAAGGATGCTAGCCGACCCTCCACCACGAAGCTTCCCTGGATTGGCTCGTTCTAAACCATCAGATCACTTTTGACTCTCGTTCTGACCATTTGATCTTTTGACTGTTGGTAATTCCTTGTTACCTCACAGTTTTTTTGGCCTATGACTGGTGGGCTCGTTCTTTGCATGGATTGGCTGGGTCAACCGTTCGCCTGTCCGCGAGGGATTCTCCAACCACTCCGCGACAGCCGCGCGATTGACCTGCAGAGCCTCCCGTGCCCCACGCCCCATCCACCCTCTCCTCCTCACTCCCTCGTCTCCCAACCCTAAGAGCATCTCCAGCCGTTGCGCCCCCAAGACGCGCCGAAAACCGCCGCTTGGGGGCGAGCCGACGCTGTTTTAGGCGTGGGGGCGAGTACGTTCCCAGCCGCCGCCCCCACAGTTCGGCCATAATGCAGCAAACACGGCCAGAATTCAGCAAACACGACCAAATTTAAACAAACACGGCATATTTTTGATAATTTTAGGCGTTTTTACACGAAAAAGGGGCGAAAAAAACCCTAAACTACGGGTCGAAGTAGGCGCTGACCAGGGCGTAGTCGTCGCCGGCGTCGTCCTCCTGCTTCTCCTCCTTGACACGGCCGGCGCCGCTGCTCGACCCCTCACCACGGCGAGCTGCTTCACGGCGGTGGCGTTCGGCGATCTCCTCCAGGGCGCGGCGCTGGTGGTCCAGCTCAATGCGCGCGTAATCCTCGCGCGCCCACTTCAAGGCGACCTCTTCTTCATCGACCTCCTCGGCGAGAACAGGCTCCGGCTTCACGGCGGCGAGCCCCGGCTCCGGCTTCACCGTCGCCAGCCCTGTCTCCCTCTTCGGCTTGACGAGACGAGGAGGGGCCGAGAAGGAGGAGCCACGACCACCGTCGTTGATGATGAGACCGGCGCCGCGGGTGCGTCTACCGAGCGGCGTCTCGGTCGGCTCTGGCTTGACGCTGACCAAGGCCGGCACGCCGGAGGAGTGAGAGGAGGATCGGGAGGAGGAGGAGGAAGAGGAGGATGACCAACCCATCATCCTCCTCGGCAGCCACGCGCCGCCGCTCGGGGTACTCGAACGGCGGGTCGTTGCCGCCCTCGAGGTGCGCGAGCACGCGGCTGAGCGTGCGGCTCGGGACGCCCCACCACAGGCGGCGGCCCTCGCTGTTGTTGCGGCCCCGCGGCACCGGCGTGTTGTTGTGGAGGCGAGCCGCTCCTCCTGCCGGCGTTCGAAGAACGCCGCCCACGTCGCGTGGTTGCCGACGGCATACTCCGGGAGCGCCCGCTCCGCGGCCGTCAGGGACGCCCGCTCACGCTCGATCTCGGCGTGGAAGTAGTTGGGCGTCTCGGTGACGGGCAGAGGGGGGACAGGGACGCCGCCGACTCTGAGCCTCCACCGCGACGGAGCGCGTACGTCGGGCGGCGCGGGGTAGTTGGCCTCGTGGAGGAGGTACACCTCCCACTCGTGCAGCGAGCTGCGACCGAAACCGTTGGCCGCCGCCGCGTCGCCGGGGTACCTTGCGCTCATGGTTGTCGGGTGGGAAGTGCGGCGGCGAGGAGGGGGAGGACTGCGTGTTCCTCACCGGCGCGGCCAGGGGCGCCTTTTATAACGGCTCGGGGGGGGGGGGGCGTGCGAACGCGTGACGGAAGGCGGGGCGGCGTCGCCGCAGTGCGCCGCCCGTGAATCATTGGCAGGCTGACCGGCGGCAGCCTTGGCATTGATTCCCCGCGGGAAAACCGAGACGATGAGGACGACCAGCCTTCGTCTCGCTGACGCGCCGGTTCCGCCACTATTTCGCGCCAAAACGTTCGCGTCGACGCCCCCGGACGCCCTCCAGCGCGACGGGTTTGGAGGGTGCGCCGACGTCAATTTCGGTCCAATCCGACGAAAAACAGGATCATGGGACGCGACTAGACCGATTTTTTAACGTCGACACCGAAAAAGGCCTTCGGGCCTGTTGATGACGCGGCTGGAGATGCTTAAAACTTTTTCCGTCGACCCCGGCAGCCGCCTCCCCGAGTTCCTCACCCCCTCCGGTCCCTCGATGCCGCCTCCTCCCAACCATTTTCTCCTACTGGAGAGATCCGCGCGACGGGGTGGCCAGGGAGCGCGCGCCGTCCGAAAAGACAAGGCCGCTCCCAAGCATAGGATCCAGCAGCGCCGGCTTCTCCTCTCCTACGCCGCCGCTGTCCACCCCCCTCATCCCATGCAGGCGCGGAGGTGAGCTTCTCCAGCGTCGGCGGTGACCTGCAGCCAAAGGGCGACTGCAGCGGCGCTCGATTCGATTTGCGGGAGAGAGAAGCTGAGAGGGGGAGAGAGAACTGAGGATAGGAAGATAAAGAGGGAGGAAAGGGGAGAGGGAGGTGCGGCAAAGGACATGAGAGGGCCACCAGAACGAGCACCGCCAGCTCTTCGTCATACACATTGCGCTGGAGAAAGAGGAGAGGGAGGTGTGGCGGCGGATGGGTGAGCGTCACCGCAAGGAGCTCTGCTGACTTGTGGTCGTTCACGCCGCGCTGGGGCAGAGATACTTCTTTACAGTCCTCAAGCCCGCAGGTTCTTCCTTACTTTCTGTTGTATCCCTCTTTTGATTAGTGAAGATGTAACTACATGTTGGGTCAGTGCTATGACTGCTGTCGCTGGGCAGCACTTTAGGCAAGTCAACCATCCAATTCAGATTCTATTAGCACAAGGAGAAGAGCATCTGCACAAGGAGAAGAGCCAATGTTAGCTTTTCTTTTTGCAGATTAAACCAATAATCTACATTAGTCGATTTGAGGGTATGCTGAATGTGATATACTAATATTTAATGAAGATGATCATTCTTATTGTTCAGAGTACACAAGTGGTTGCCCCTCAGGTCTCCTCCTTGCCCGGCTTGTCCATTAAGGTAAGATTTTGATTGTCTCAGTTTGTCGCTTCAGTTCCACATTAACCATGAATTGTTGTGTGTCAATGCTCATATCCCGTTGAGTTCATGTGTAGAAATCAAGTGGGTTGAAGTGTGATGTGAATTTCATGAAGAAGTTCACTTGAGATATTATATGCATGGTGTGGATTGTTGAGTTTGCTTGGTTATTGGCATGTCATGCCTATGCAGATCAACAAGACGGATTTAATGTTGTTATTATTTCCGCTTGCGGCTAGAGGATGTGATTCTAGCAAGACAGAAACGACGATGATGACAAGTGAGATTTATGTTAAGGAGTAGTAGCAGATGCTCACAGGATCACTAGAAGCATATAAAGGTATGCACAACGATGGTTGCTTTCTTACCGACACCGAATTGAATTATAAGTATAGACAATAAGAGTAGTTGTCTTTTCATTTGTTAGAAAACATAGTGTACGTTTGTAACCATAGCTGCATGCAATGATCCATCATGTATTTTTTTTAAGCCGCAACCTATAATTGCTTGATGTCGTTAAATGTCTATATTCTTGTGTTTACATTCTTAAGTTGGCCTCCATACTATCTGCATTGTCCTGGTAGCCTTGGTAGGTTATAATACACAGATCGATAATCTCGGTTCAGTTTGAGCTCAAGTAATTTTTTACTCAAATATTAGGATCACGACTTAACTTAACTTAAATTAGCAGTATAGTGTCAATGGGCTTCAACTGAAGCTAATAAGATGTTGTTTACTGAAGAACAACCCCTTGCTACTTGCACAGTATGTGAAGAAACACCCTAAATAGATTAAAGACATCATACTTGATTGTGATTACATTTGGCTGATGCTTACGTGTATTTCCCGTTAGTAGACCAAGTGGGTAATCTTCTATTTCAAGTCCAAGCTTTCAATGCATTTTTCTATCTTCTTTTTTCATGTCCCAGTGATGATCTGCAGGGCCAAATTATGCCATTGTTGATGGTGCACATGTCTGTTGCATGGTAAACCCTGTATTGGCCGTCCTTTCAAGCTCCTTTGTTCATCCTAGAGAAAAATCTGGAAAATGCATATGAACTATCTTTTGATCCTATTATAGTGTATTGCTATGATTACATATATGATACATCATTTCGATGTGTCTAGAGACCTAAAGTCTTTTAAGAGTTAACTACCAAACTGGGGACTGATGTCATAATTGCAGATGGGCTTTGTTCAGTTTTTTCCCTAGAATGATGATGTTTGCAGATGGGCTTCATTCTATCATAAGAGCTTATCGGTTCAGCCTGCATAGTATTGTTTCTTCAGTGTAGTGTGTTTGAGAAAAACATTTATGTTGTTTTCTGTTTATTCATGGTCGAGGTGGACGGATTTCTGTTGTGTGGGCTGGAGGTGGATTTCTGTTGTGTGGGCTAGAGGTTCTTGAGGTAGGGCGTCAGCACCAGCTAAGCTTTCATTCTGGTAAAATGTATGACACGATTGATGAGCATGCATATCTATACGCTTTTGTGAGCACTCATTTGGTTCGACGTCAGTTTATTTCCTGTAGTTGGTCGGTTTCTTTAGAGAGATTTTTATTACTCCATCCATTCCTAAATATAAGTCTTTTTAGTCCATATTGAAATCTCTAAAAAGACTTATATTTAGGAACGGAGGAAGTACCAAATTGAATTAGAAACTGAATGTGTACTACTTTCACCTTCAGTTTAAACATGGCATTGTCTTATTTGTGAATAGATGAAAATTAGCAAGCAAGCTAGAGTTAGTGCATGAATGACCAAGTTTACTTACTCCCTCCATTTTTGTATACAAGGCCACAAACCCATATTACTGGTACCAAGGTAAAAATTAATGCAATGTTTAAGTCAATGTTGCAAGCTAGTTTGTCACCTTGTTTGTCGTGTTAATTAATGTGGTTTTTCTCTCCCACGCAAAACAAGCCAACCCTCTTACTCCTTGTTGGTTGATTAATGTTGGGAATGCAAGCCAACCTACTTACACTTGCATGCATTCAATCAATTTTGCCTCGATTAATGTTAGTGGCCTTGTATAGTTGCAAATTGTAATTTTGGTAGTGGCCTTGTATACAAAAATGGAGGGAGTATTACTTTATGAAGATGATTCCTAAATGGAATTATGAGCTAGGTCCTGCATGTTGATTGTGCTACAAGGTACAGCTGTCTGTACCTTATAAAATTAATGCTTTTTATTGGTTGTGCATCCTAGGACCAAAAGCTTGATTCATATATAGCTGAAGAACCAAGGAAATTTTACTCCCTGTCATAGCAGGGGAGAAAAGGATGGGAGGAGGGGACGCGTCGCTCCACATTTTGTTATGCACACCTTCCCAAACTATACTTTTCTTGACATATGTTCATTATCCAGTAGAAGTTGTAGATTTCAGCATACAATAATTTCCTGTTTATTCATGGGAGCAGAGCGGAGGAGGTCGATGCAGGGTCGATGAGGGGCACGAACGAGGGTCATGCTGCATGGGGCGCGATGGGGTGGCCGGGGAGAGCGCGGCGTCCAGCAAGAGAAGGCTTCTCCTCTTCCTGTGCCGCTGTGCACCCCTCACCACCGCCTTGCTCGTCCTCCGGTGAGCCCCCCTCATCTCTTTTTCCTCCTTGATCCATCTTCTCTTCCTAACTGCTCCTCCTATGATCTTTCCATTTTGAGTTTCTCTTTTATGCTCCATTTTTAGTTTCTCTTTATGCTCCATGTTTAGTTTCTCTTTATGCTTTGATTTGTTGTATAAGATCAATGAAACTTGAAAGGATGGTCGATTGTTATTGATCAATGAAACTTGAAAGATCAGTGGAAGAAACGGAAGCATAATATTCTGAGTGTACACACATGTATAGCAGTCGCATTTTCAGATGATTGTGAAGCTTATGGAAGAAGCATATCTGAATGCTTGCTTCGAGCATTTGTTGCTCTAAACATGGTAACCCCCGTTCTTACGTACAAGAAGGTGCTCTTGATTACTTCTTGGCAAATGATCAATTGATTGTTTTCTTATGAAATATTATTGTTTACATGGAACTAAAAAGAACATTGGTTTTCTGAGAAAATAAGATTAGGGAAGTGACACACGTTTAGCATATATGTAGCTTTACTCGCTATTTTTGCATCATGGATGCTGAAGTTCCTAGAGGTAAAGCAGAAACCTGATGTATAGCAGTGCAAATGTGTTGTCTGATGGTCTTTAAAAATTTCTTAAAGACGAATGGCTGGACTATTTTTTTTCAAAACATAATAAGCATTTGTTTTCTACATTTGGCAGCATATATATACCTTAAGGAGATTACATGTAATATACATCTAAGTTGAAACTAGGGGATTATCTTATAGTCGTTCACTTCTGTCCTTTTTATTTTGTCTCATTCCTTCATTTAAGCATAAGTTCAGTTTCATTTGCTCAAGTTAGCTGCCAATTTAACTTATAGTTTCTTGCCTTATAGTGTCTACTCATAATCCTTTTTTGTTCTCTTTTCGAAGCAAGGACCAGGCTAGGAACATATATTTATAATGCAGTTCTTTCATTGCATACTTCATAGTATCTTAGCTAGGTCTCTCTGGGAAAGTGTAGTTTGCTTGTAGGTATGACATGTGTTTGAATATAATCCTTTTCTTGCTTCTGTTTCAAAGCAAGGATCAGGCTGGGAACATATGTTTATAATGAAATTATTTCATTGTAGACTACATAGTATCTTATCTAGGTCTCTCCAGCATGCTACCAAAAAAGGAATGCTATATGTTGCTATATGTTCTCTGATCTACTGTACCTTGAATCCTTGATTTTGTAATTCCCTTAAGAATCATCCATCACAAACTTTTTTCTTTGAAGAATTGTACCTGGACATTCTTAAGCTTCTGTTTCAAAGCAAGGACCAGGCTGGGAACATATGTTTATAATGAAATTCTTTCATTGTAGACTACATAGTATCTTAGGTCTCTCCAGCATGCTACCAAAAAAGGAATGCTATATGTTCTCTGATCTACTGTACCTTGAATCCTTGATTTTGTAATTCCCTTAAGAATCATCCATCACAAACTCTGCTCTTTGAAGAATTGTACATGGACATTCTTAAGCTTGTGCACTGATATTTGTTCATTTTTCGCTGGAGTTGTGCAACTCCCCTATAGTTTTTGGAGGTGTCAACAAACTGAAAATAGTTGCTTCTCACTTTGGATCATGTCATGACTCGAGCTCAGAGACATCAAACACTGTTAGTTAGATGTTCCAGTTTATGTGCAGAGGAAGCCACACGCTGGCTCATGAGTTAGATGCACTAGCTTAATCATCAGGTCTTAGTGATGTAATGATGCTTGGCTAGGCATTAGTAATGTACGGAGTATTAATTATATACCCGTGGATTATATGAGAAATTAAAACAGTTGCATGTGAATATGTTGGAATAAGAGACTAGGTAAAGGCACCATAGAGTGCAGCAACGACAAAAAAAACCCGAAGATTACAGTGATGGATCTTCACATACTGATAGCTATGGAACCTCACCTTCACATCCAAACAGACAAGGGAGCTTTTCTTTTGAAATGCAATGTACCTGTTCCATTACATAGGAAGTCCAGTTAACTTCTTGGTAGCCGATGAGAATACAAAAGTCTGGTACATCAGTTAACCGCATAGAGACATAGATTTGAAAGTAGCTGGATGCAAAGTGCACTCTTATTCCTCTGCAAAGGGTTCGCATCAAGACAACACCGATGCTGCCAACTCACCACTGCTTTTGGTTATGGCACTGTTGTCCGGTCCCGTTACATGGGGTAGGGCCTGGGTAGTGCCGAGGCCATTACATGGGGTAGGGCCTGGGTAGTGCCGAGGCCGATGGATGGTCCGAGTCAGCATGATAGAACGGGTGAGAGGGACTTACCTAATTAGTGAAAGGGTGTTATGTGAAAAGATGAGTAAAATGGTTGGTTAGAGAACAATGGTGCATACCGAGCATTACCAAGTATGTTTGAGACTACATGTATTGATTTATAAACACATTCATGTATTCAGAAACATGGTTTTCAGTGAGACTTTGTGCTGCCAGATGTAAATGTGCGTGTACATCCTATTGTAGACAACAAGTCACCATTTTCTTTATTAAAGCGCGTTAAATTTCTTACCATATGTGCTTGGCCACAACCAAACAAACTAAACCATGGATTTTTTTTTTCAATATGCACATGGATTCAGCGGGTCTCTGCGTCATTTGGCGCAATAGGTCCACTAGACACCCGACGGCGGACAGGGCCGGTCCTGAGATTTTAGGGGCCCGGGGCGAAACTAAAACTCGGGGGCCCCTTGAAATATATATTTGGATGGGTATACCGGGTCCTTAATATAGGCATCATATAAGTTATAGTACTAATATATGCATAAATTTATTACCAACATGAAATATTACCAACAAACAATATAATAAATCCACCCGTAATTCTTTAATAATAAATTATAAGCAATATTGATTTGAAAATAGTTTATACAGTATGCTGAAAGTAAAAAAAATTGCATCAAAAATTTAACAATAAAGGCATGCATCATGTTGATGAAGATTAATCACTTAATTAGAAATACACGTATAACATGGAAAAGGAATGATGATATGATCACTTGTTAAAGTTGCCATAGAATGGAAATCACGGCAGCCAAATTCGCAGCAATTTTTTAAGCCTAAATCAGCATGATCTCTCGCAATCCCTGCGACCTCCCATGATTTTGGCCTGTATGCAAATCATGGCGGACGATTTTCCAGGGGCGATTGTGCCGCAACCATGGCCGTTTCACCCGTGATTTAGAATTAAGAATATGATAATACCTTGGATCGGTGGAATCTTTGCCGGTAATTGTCCGATAGGGCGCTCCGTGATGACGTGATCCGTATATATGCGTCTGCGGCATTGGCTGGGCGATGTGCTTGAACGCATGTGTGCTGGAGTAGAGATGGAAGAAACAAGTCATCCGTGAAACGGCGACTCGCGTACTCGCGTTCAGAGCTCATGATCGTGGCTGGGGGTACTGGAAAACGTGAACTCACGATCAGATCTTGGCATGAAATTAGGGAAACCTTTTTTTTGGAAGATGGGAATTAGGAAACTGAACAGGCGTCACGCAATCAACTCGTACGAGCCTATGACGACTACAAGGAGTTCAGGATCGACCAGGGGCCTGACCGAAGAAGTGGATGTGTGCGTGGCCTACAGATAGCTGCGGGACTACCTGGCCTGCCCAGCGTAGGGCCAGCGTGCGTAGCTGCGACGGCCGCGGGCATGGGCTAGCTGGCTGCGAAGCTGCGTTCTTGCCGATCTGCGTCGTAGGCTGCCTACACGTACGTACCCTATATGGGGGCCCCTGGATTTGGGGG
>LR738714.1:131627501-131656314 GCA_902687465.1 Secale cereale
GGGGGGGGTGGCCGCCCCCCCCTGCCCCCCCTCAGGGCCGGCCCTGACGGCGGACGGGAGAGGGTCATTCGCCGGCGCCGGAGAGGTTAGGTGTGACCTGATGGTTGGTGGCGGCTCGATCTACTCCTGGATCCTTCTTCTTTCACTTCCCCACCGGCAAGGTCAGGTGTGACCTGGTGGTTCGCGGCGCCTCGATCCACTCTTGGATCCTTCTTCCACTTCCCATTTGGCACAACGGGCCCACTAGTTAATCATATTACTAAAGAACTCTCACTTAGATAGACATCCCTCTAGTCATCTAAATGATCACGTGATCCAAATCAACTAAATCATGTCCGATCATCACGTGAGATGGAGTAGTTTTCAATGGTGAACATCTTATGTTGATCATATCTACTATATGATTCACGCTCGACCTTTCGGTCTCCAGTGTTCCGAGGCCATGTCTGTACATGCTAGGCTCATCAAGTTTAACCCGAGTATTCTGCATGTGCAAAATTGTCTTACACCCGTTGTATTTGAATGTAGAGCTTATCGCACCCGATCATCACGTGGTGTCTCGGCACGACAAACTTTCGCAATAGTGCATACTCAGGGAAAACACTTGTACCTTGAAATTTTGTAAGAGATCATCTTATAATGCTACCGCCGTACTAAGCAAAATAAGAAGCATAATAAGATAAACATCACATGCAATCAAAATATGTGACATGATATGTGTTGGGGAACGTAGTATTTCAAAAATTTCCTACGATCACGCAAGATCTATCTACTAGAGGCATATCAACGAGCGGGGAGTGTGTCTACATACCCTCGTAGACCGAAAGCGGAAGCGTCTAGTGACGTGGTTGATGTAGTCGAACGTCTTCGCGATCCAACCGATCCAAGCATCGAACGTACGTCACCTCCGCGTTCAGCACACGTTCAGCTCGATGAAGTCCCACGAGCTCTTGATCCAGTTGAGCGTCACGGGAGAGTTTCCTCAGCACGACGGCGTGGTGACGGTGAGATGAAGCTACCGACGCAGGGCTTCGCCTAAGCACTACAACGGTATGACCGAGGTGTGTAACTGTGGAGGGGGGCACCGCACACGGCTAAGACAAATCTTGGAGTGCCTTTGGGGTGACCCCTGCCCACGTATATAAAGGAGGGAGGAGGAGGAGACCGGCCCTAGAGGGGGCGCGCCAAGTGTGGAGTCCTACTAGGACTCCCTAGTCCTAGTAGGATTCCTCCTCCCACATGGAATAGGAAAAGGGGAAGGGAGAAGGAGAAGAAAGGAAGGGGGCACCCCTTTCCCTAGTCCAATTCGGACCAGTCCATGGGGAAGGGGCGCAGCCACCCTTGAGGCCTTTCTCTCCTTTCCCGTATGGCCCATTAAGTGTTGGAAATATGCCCTAGAGGCAATAATAAAAGTATTATTATTATATTTCCTTGTTCATGATAATCGTCTGTTATTCATGCTTGAATTGTATTGTACGGAAACAACGATACATGTGTGAATATATAGACCACAATGAGTCCCTGGTAGGCCTCTAGTTGCCAGCTCGTTGATCAACAGATGGTCACGGTTTCCTGATCATGGACATAGGATGTCAGTGATAACGGGATCACATCATTAGGAGAATGATGTGATGGACAAGACCCAGTCCTGAGCATAGCACGCGATCGTATAGTTCGTAATGCATAAGCTTTTCGGTGTCAAGTATTTATTCCTTAGACCATGAGGTTGTACAACTCCCGGATGCCGTAGGAATACTTTGGGTGTGCCAAACGTCACAACGTAACTAGGTGGCTATAAAGGTACGCATCGGGTATCTCCGAAAGTGTCTGTTGAGTTGGTACGAACCGAGACTGGTATGTTGTCACTCCGTATGACGGAGAGGTATCCTTGGGCCCACTCGGTAAGACATCATCATAATGAGCTCAAGGTGACTAAGGAGTTGGTCACGGGATGATGGATTACGGATCGAGTAAAGAGACTTGCCATGACGAGATTGAACAAGGTATCGGGAATACCGACGATCGAATCTCGGGCAAGTACCGTACCGATGGACAAAGGGAATAACTACGGGATTGAGTGAATCCTTGACACAGTGGTTCATCCGATGAAGATCATCGAGGAACACGTGGGAACCAACATGGGTATCCAGATCCCGCTGTTGGTTATTGACCGGAGAGTGGTCTCGGTCATGTCTACGTGTCTCCCGAACCCTTAGGGTCTACACACTTAAGGTTCGGTGACGCTAGGGTCATAGAGATACATGCACGTGGAAACCCGAAAGTTGTTCGGAGTCCCGGATGAGATCCCGGACGTGACGAGGAGTTCCGGAATGGTCCGGAGGTAAATAATGATATATAGGAAGTCCAGTTTCGGCCATCGGGTGAACTTCGGGGGTCACCGGGAGTGTCCCGGGACCACCGGAGGGGTCCCGGGGGTCCACCGGGTGGGGCCACCCATCCCGGTGGGGCCCCTAGGCCGCAAGGGGAAGGGGGGCAGCCCCTGGTGGGCTGGAGCACCCTACTGGGCCCTCCCTCATGCGCCTAGGGTTGAAACCCTAGGGGAGGGAGGCGCCCCCTATGCCTTGGGGGGCAAGTCTCCCCCCTAGGCCGCCGCCCCCCATGCAGATTGGATCTGCAGGGGCTGGCGCACCCCCCTGGCCCCCTATATATATGTGGGGGGGGGGGGCGAGGAGAGGGCAACCGCACCCAATCCTCTGGCGCCTCTCCCCCTCCCGTCACACTTTCCTCCTCCTCCGCAGGGCATCGGCGAAGCCCTGCAGGATTTCCCGCTGCATCCACCACCACGCCGTCGTGCTGCTGGATCTCCGACGACCTCTCCTCCCCCCTTGCTGGATCAAGAAGGAGGTGACGTTACTGTACCGTACGTGTGTTGAACGCGGAGGTGCCGTCCGTTCGGCGCTAGATCATCGGTGACGAAGAACGTGAAGAGTACGACTACTTCATCCACACTTCTTCGAAAGCTTCCGCTCGCGATCTACAAAAGGGTATGTAGATGCACTTAATATGCTCGTTGCTAGATGTCTCCTAAGATTGATCTTGGTGAAAGCGTAGAATTTTTTTGAATTCTGCTACGTTACCCTACATTAAGGCCCAATACGAATTCCTGTAACTCTTCGGTACTCCGAAAAATACCTGAATCACTCGGAACCTTTCCGATGTCCGAATGTAGCCTTCCAATATATCGATCTTTATGTCTCGACCATTTCGAGACTGTTTGTCATGTCTATGATCTCATCCGGGACTCCGAACAAACGTCGGTCATCAAATCACATAACTCATAGTACAAATCATCATCGAACGTTAAGCGTGCGGACCCTACGGGTTCGAGAACTATGTAGACATGACCGAGACACATCTCCGGTCAATAACCAATAGCGGAAACTGGATGATCATATTGGCTCCTACATATTCTACAAAGATCTTAATCTGTCAAACCGCATAACAACATACAATGTTCCCTTTGTCATCGGTATGTTACTTGCTCGAGATTCGATCGTCGGTATCATCATACCTAGTTCATTCTCGTTACCGAAAAGTCTCTTTACTCGTTCCGTAATGCATCATATCGTGACTAACTCATTAGTCGTTTGCTTGCAAGGCTTATTATGATGTGTATTACCGAGAGGGCCCAGAGATACCTCTCCGACACTCGGAGTGACAAATCCTATTCTCGATCTATGCCAACACCACAAACACCTTCGGAGACACCTGTAGAGCATCTTTATAATCACCCAGTTACGTTGTGACGTTCGATAGCACACAAGGTGTTCTTCTGGTATTCGGGAGTTGCATAATCTCATAGTCATAGGAACATGTATAAGTCATGAAGAAAGCAATAGCAGTGAAACTAAACGATCAAGTTGCTAAGCTAATGAATGGGTCTTGTCCATCACATCATTCTCCTAATGATGTGATCCCGTTGATCAAATGACAACTCATGTCTATGGCTAGGAAACACAACCATTTTTTTATCAATGGACTAGTCTAGTAGAGGCATACTAGGGACACTCTGTTTTGTCTATGTATTCACACATGTACTAAGTTTCCGGTTAATACAATTCTAGCATGAATAATAAAAATTTATCATGATATAAGGAAATAAATAATAACTTTATTATTGCCTCTAGGGCATATTTCCTTCATTCTCCCACTTGCACTAGAGTCAATAATCTAGTTCACATCACCATGTGATTTAACACCAATAGTTCACATCCTCATGTGATTTAACACTTTATAGTTCACATCGCCATGTGACCAATACCCAAAAGGTTTACTAGAGTCAATAATCTAGTTCACATTGCCATGTGATTAACACCCAAAGAGTAATAAGGTGTGATCATGTTTTTCTTGTGAGAGAGGTTTAGTCAATGGGTCTGCCACATTCAGATCTGTATGTATTTTGCAAATTTCTATGTCGACAATGCTCTGCATGGAGCTACTCTAGCTAATTGCTCCCACTTTCAATACACATCCAGATTGATACTCAGAGTCATCCAGATTGGTGCCAAAGCTTGCATCGACGTAACTCTTTACGACGAACACTTTATCACCTCCATAACCGAGAAATATTTTCTTATTCCACTAAGGATAATTTTGACCGCTGCCCAGTGTTCCACTCCTGGATCACTATTGTACCCTCTTGCCATACTCATGGCGAGGTACACAATAGGTCTGGTACACAGTATAGCATACTTTATAGAACCTATGACTAAGGCATAAGGAATGAATTTTCATTCTCTTTCTATTGTCTGACGTGGTCGGGTTTTGAGTCTTTACTCAACTTCACACCTTGCAACACAGGCAAGAACTCTTTATTTGACTGTTCCATTTTGAACTACTTCAAAACTTGTCAAGGTATGTACTCATTGAAAAAACTTATCAAGCGTCTTGATCTATCTATATAGATCTTGATGCTCAATATGTAAGCAGCTTCATTGAGGTCTTTCTTCGAGAAACTCCTTTCAAACACTCCTTTATGCTTTCCAGAAAATTCTACATCATTTCCGATCGACAATATGTTATTCACATATACTTATCAGAAAGGCTGTAGTGCTCCCACTCACTTTCTTGTAAATACAGGCTTCACCGCAAGTTTTTATAAAACTATATGCTTTGATCAACTTATCAAAGCGTATATTCCAACTCCGAGATGCTTGCACCAGTCCATAGATGGATCGCTGGAGCTTGCACATTTTGTTAGCACCTTTAGGATTGACAAAACCTTCTGATTGCATCATATACTACTCTTCTTTAATAAATCTACTAAGGAATGCAGTTTTGTTATCCATTTGCCTGATTTCATAAAATGCGGCAATTGCTAACATGATTCCGATAGACTTAAGCATCGCTACGAGTGAGAAAAAACTCATCGTAGTCAACACCTTGAACTTGTTGAAAAATCCATTTTGCGAAAAATCGAGCTTTGTAGATAGTAACACTACCATCAACGTCCGTCTTCCTCTTGAAAGTCCATTTATTCTCAATGGCTTGCCGATCATCGGGCAAGTCAACCAAAGTCCATACTTTGTTCTCATACATGGATTCCATCTCAAATTTCATGGCTTCAAGCCATTTTGCGGAATCTGGGCTCATCGTCGCTTCCTCATAGTTCGTAGGTTCATCATGGTCTAGTAACATGACTTCTAGAACTGGGTTGCCGTACCACTCTGGTGCGGAACGTACTCTAGTTGACCTACGAGGTTCAACGGTAACTTGATCCGAAGTTTCATGATCATCATCATTAGCTTCCTCACTAATTGGTGTAGGAATCACTGGAACTAGTTTCTGTGATGTACTACTTTCCAATTCGTGAGAAGGTACAATTACCTCATCAAGTTCTACTTTCCTCCCACTCACTTCTTTCGAGAGAAACTCCTTCTCTAGAAGCAACGAATATCTTGCCTTCGGATCTATGATAGAAGGTGTACCCAACAATCTCCTTTGGGTATCCTATGAAGACACATTTCCCTGACTTGGGTTCGAGCTTATCAGGTTGAAGCTTTTTCATATAAGCATCGCAGCCCCAAACTTTAAGAAACAACAACTTTGGTTTCATGCCAAACCACAGTTCATATGGCGTCGTCTCAACGGATTTAGATGGTGCCCTTATTTAACGTGAATGCAGCTGTCTCTAATGCATAACCCAAAACGATAGTGGTAAATCGGTAAGAGACATCATAGATCGCACCATGTCTAATAAAGTACGGTTACGACGTTCGGACACACCATTACACTGTGGTGTTCCGGGTGGCGTGAGCTGTGAAACTATTCCACATTGTTTTAAATGAAGACCAAACTCGTAACTCAAATATTCGCCTCCGTGATCAGATCGTAGAAATTTATTTTTCTTGTTACGATGATTCTGCACTTCACTCTGAAATTCTTTGAACTTTTCAAATGTTTCAGACTTGTGTTACAGCAAGTAGATATACTCATATCTGCTCAAATCATCAGTGAAAGTCAGAAAATAACGTACCTGCCGCGAGCCTCAACACTCATCGGTCCACATACATTAGTATGTATGATTTCCAACAGGTCAGTTGCTCGCTCCATTGTTCCGGAGAACGGAGTTTTTAGTCATCTTGCCCACGAGGCATGGTTCGCAAGCACGAAGTGATTCATAATCAAGTGATTCCAAAAGCCCATTAGCATGGAGTTTCTTCATGCGCTTTACACTAATATGACCTAAACGGCAGTGCCACAAATCAGTTGCACTATCATTATCAACTTTGCATCTTTTGGCTTCAATATTATGAATATATGTATTAGTATGATCGAGATCCAACAAACTATTTTCATTGGGGTCAAAACAGAGTGTCCCTAGTATGCCTCTACTAGACCAGCTCATTGATCAAAGATGGTTATGTTTCCTAGCCATATACATAAGTTGCCATTTAATCAACATGATCACATCATTAGGAGAATGATGTGATGGACAAGATGTTGGAAATATGCCCTAGAGGCAATAATAAAAGTATTATTATTATATTTCCTTGTTCATGATAATTGTCTGTTATTCATGCTTGAATTGTATTGTACGGAAACAGCGATACATGTGTGAATATATAGACCACAATGAGTCCCTGGTAAGCCTCTAGTTACTAGCTCGTTGATCAACAGATGGTCACGGTTTCCTGACCATGGACATAGGATGTCAGTGATAACGGGATCACATCATTAGGAGAATGATGTGATGGACAAGACCCAATTCTGAGCCTAGCACGAGATCGTATAGTTCGTAATGCATAAGCTTTTCGGTGTCAAGTATTTATTCCTTAGACCATGAGGTTGTGCAACTCCCGTATGCCGTAGGAATACTTTGGGTGTGCCAAACGTCACAACGTAACTGGGTGGCTATAAAGGTACGCAACGGGTATCTCCGAAAGTGTCTGTTGAGTTGGTACGAACCGAGACTGGGATATTGTCACTCCGTGTGACGGAGAGGTACCTCTGGGCCCACTCGGTAAGACATCATCATAATGAGCTCAAAGTGACTAAGGAGTTAGTCACGGGATGATGGATTACGGAGCAAGTAAAGAGACTTGCCATGACGAGATTTAACAAGGTATCGGGAATACCGACGATCGAATCTCGGGCAAGTACCGTACCGATAGACAAAGGGAATAACATACGGGATTGAGTGAATCCTTGACACAGTGGTTCATACGATGAAGATCATCGAGGAACACGTGGGAACCAACATGGGTATCCAAATCCCGCTGTTGGTTATTGACCGGAGAGTCGTCTCGGTCATGTCTGCGTGTCTCCCGAACCCGTAGGGTCTACACACTTAAGGTTCGGTAACGCTAGGGTTGTAGAGATACATGCACATGGAAACCCGAATGTTGTTCGGAGTCCCGGATGAGATCCCGGACGTCACGAGGAGTTCCGGAATGGTCCAGAGGTAAAGAATGATATATAGGAAGTCCAATTTCGGCCATCGGGTGAACTCCGGGGGTCACCGGGAGTGTCCCGGGACCACCGAAGGGGTCCCGGGGGTCCACCGAGTGGGGCCACCCATCCCGGTGGGTCCCCTAGGCCGCAAGGGGGAAGGGGCCAGCCCCTGGTGGGCTGGCGCACCACTTGGGCCCCCCTCCTTGCGCCTAGGGTTGAAACCCTAGGGGGAGGGGGCGCCCCCTATGCCTTGGGGGGCAAGTTTCCCCCCTTGGCCGCCGCTCCACCCTGGAGATCTGATCTCCCAGGGCCGGCGCCCCCCCTGGCCCCTATATATAGTGGGGGTGAGAGGGAAGCCGCACCCCAAGCCTCTGGCGCCTCTCCCCCCTCCCGTCACACTTCCTACTCCTCCGCAGGGCGCCGACGAAGCCCTGCAGGATTTCCTGCTGCATCCACCACCACGCCGTCGTGCTGCTGGATCTCCGACGACCTCCCCCCCCTTGCTGGATCAAGAAGGAGGTGACGTTGCTGTACCGTACGTGTGTTGAACGCGGAGGTGCCGTCCGTTCGGCGCTAGGATCATCGGTGACGAAGAACGCGAAGAGTACAACTACTTCATCCACGTTCCTTCGAACGCTTCCACACGCGATCTACAAAAGGGTATGTAGATGCACTCCAGTATGCTCGTTGCTAGATGACTCCTTAGATTGATCTTGGTGAAAGCGTAGAAATTTTTTGAATTCTGCTACGTTCCCCAACAGTGGCATCTGAGCTAGGTCTTTTGCGTAGCATCTTGCACGAGTAGAACACAAACAAGTTGTGGGCGTTGAGTTTGCTCAATTTTCGTACCGTTACTAGTTCAATCTTGATTCGGCGGCATCGTGGGATGAAGCGGCCCGGACCGACCTTACACGTACGCTTACGTGAGACTGGTTCCACCGACAGACATGCACTAGTTGCATAAGGTGGCTGGCGGGTGTCTGTCTCTCCCACTTTAGTCGGATCGGATTCGATGAACAGGGTCCTTATGAAGGGTAAATAGAAATTGACAAATCACGTTGTGGCTTTTGCGTAGGTAAGAAACGTTCTTGCTAGAAAACCTTTAGAAGCCACGTAAAACTTGCAACAACAATTAGAGGTCGTCTAACTTGTTCTTGCAGCATGTGCTATGTGATATGGTATGGCCAAGAAGATGTGATGAATGATATATGTGATGTATGAGATTGATCATGTTCTTGTAATAGGGAATCACAACTTGCATGTCGATGATAATGACAACCGATAGGAGCCATAGGAGTTGTCTTAATTATTGTATGACCCGCGTGTCACTGAATAACGCCATGTAATTACTTTACTTTATTGCTAAACGTTAGCCATAGTAGTAAAAGTAGTAGTTGGCGTGACGGCTTCATGAAGACACAATGATGGAGATCATGGTGTCGAGCCGGTGACAAAGATGATCATGGTGCCCCGAAGATGGAGATCGAAGGAGCAAGATGATATTGGCCATATCATGTCACTTTAATTGATTGCATGTGATATTTATCATGTCTTTGCATCTTGTTTACTTAGAATGACGGTAGTAAATAAGATGATCTCTCACTAAAATTTCAAGAATGGTGTTCCCCCTAACTGTGCACCGTTGCTAAGGATCGTTGTTCCGAAGCACCACGTGATGATTGGGTGTGATAGGTTCTAACGTTCGCATACAACGGGTGTAAGCCAGATTTACACAAGCAATACACTTAGGGTTCACTTGACGAGCCTAGCATGTACAGACATGGCCTCGGAACACGGAAGGCCGAAAGGTCGAACATGAGTCGTATAGAAGATACGATCAACATGAAGATGTTCACCGTTGATGACTAGTCCGTCTCACGTGATGATCGGACACAGGCTAGTCGATTCGGATCGTGTATCACTTAGATGACTAGAGAGATGTCAATCTGAGTGGGAGTTCATTAAAATTTGATTAAGATGAACTTAAATTATCATGAACTTAGTCTAAATTCTTTACAATATGTCTTGTAGATCAAATGGCCCACGCTCATGTCACCCTCAACTTCAACGCGTTCCTACAGAAATCCAAGCTGAAAGACAATGGTAGCAACTATACGGACTGGGTCCGTAACCCGAGGATCATCCTCATAGCTGCCAAGAAAACTTATGTCCTAGAAGCACCGCTAGGTGACGCTCCCGCCCCGGCAAACCAAGATGTTATGAACGCTTGGCAGTCGCGTTGTGATGATTACTCCCTGGTTCAGTGCGGCATGCTCTACAGCTTAGAATCGGGGCTCCAAAAGCATTTTGAGCACCACGGGGCATATGAGATGTTCCAAGAGCTGAAAATGGTTTTCCAAGCTCATGCCCGAGTCGAGAGATATGACGTCTCCGACGCATTCTATAGCTGTAAGATGGAGGAAAACAGTTCTGTCAGTGAGCACATCCTCAAGATTTCTGGGTTGCACAACCGCTTGTCTCAGTTGGGAATGAATCTCCCAGATGAAGCGGTCGTTGACAGAATCCTCCAGTCGCTCCCACCAAGCTACAAGAGCTTCGTGTTGAACTTCAATATGCTGGGGATGGAAAAGTCCATTCCGAGGTGTATTCAATGCTGAAATCAGCGGAGGTGGATATCAGGAAAGAACATCAAGTGTTGATGGTTGATGACCCACAACCGTAAGGGATCTATTGCAGCGTTTTCGATAAGTAAGAGTGTCGAACCCAACGAGGAGCAGAAGGTATTGATAAGCGATTCTGAGCAAGAAATTACTGCAAACACTGAAAGATAACTTTTAGGGGTTTTCTCGGTATAAGCAACAGGAAAGTACAAGCAAGTAATGTAAAAGGTACTGAGAGTAACAAGTGGCCCAATCCTTTCTTAACAAAGGAGAGGCCTAGCAACTGAACTTATAAAGACTAAAGCGTTACTGAGGACACACGGGAGAGGTAGTCATGTGCTTTCACCATATTCCGTATCGATACTATGTTATGTGTTGATAAGTGTTGAGTGGGTGGATCTATGCTAGTGCACTCTCTAGACTAAGATGAATGCACTCTTATGATTAAACACCTTGCAAGCATCCGCAAATACAAGATAGAATTTAAGGCAAAAGCCTAACCATAGCAATACGATCGAGGATCCATTATTCCCTTATGCAAAAGCGTGCGAACTGGGGTTCAGGTTTCTGTCACTCGGGCAACCCACCATAAGCATTCTTTATACACAATGTATTCTCCTAGGTCCTTAATAAGGCGAAGTGTTGGGTGTTCGACTCACACAACACCACTAGTAGAATGACAACGCAACTTAAGTATCAAACAACACATATTACTTCAACAGCATATGACTACTAACAACAAGACTTTCCCCATGTCCTCAAGAACTAAGGTAACTACTCACGAGACATAAAGAGATCATGATCAGTGGGGATAAATATGTGATAAACAATCTGGACATAATAATATTTCTCCAACAAAACTCAATAGCATTCACCACAAAGTAGTAATCAACACCGATGGAGTAGAGAGGATAGGTAGTAAGAGTTACAACACGAGTTGCGATTGTAAGATGAGATTTGGATGAAGATGGAGATGGTGCTGGTGTTGGGGATGATGTTGATGATGATCTCGATGATGCCCGTGACGATGGTGATGACGATGGCGACGATCTCCCCTTCCGGGAGGTGATCTCCCCGGCGGAATCTGCCCGCCGGAGATGCCCTTTTCTTCTCTGTAGGGTTCCGCCTCGGAGCGGCGCCGTAACTCCATAAAAAGTCTCATTTTTAGGGTTTTCGGAGAACGGAGAGTATATAGGCAAAAGGGGCATCCGGAGGTGGGCCAGGGGCTCCAGGCGCCCCCCGGCGCGGCCAAGGGGGGGGGGGGGGGGCGCCCCCAGGACGCCTGGGCACCCTGTGGCCCCCCTCTGGCTCCCCTTTTGCGTGTCTTCGTGATTCATCTGAAAAATATCTCCCGTCAATTTTCAGGTAATTTGGAGGTATTCTTCTTCAGCAACTCAGCGTCCACTTTTTACTGCTGAATCATGCGTCTGCTGTTCCGGCATCGGAGAGTTTGCAAACTGTGTAAAATAGACCAAAACAACATAAGAACATCACCATAACGTGAAATATATCAATGAATAAGGATAAATTATGATACAAAATAGTGATGCATTTTGGACGTATCAACACCCCCAAGCTTAGACCTCGCTTGTCCCCAAGCGAATATGAACTCGGTAAACCTGTCCACAAGTTTATAGAGTGAAGTGTCGATAAATAGAATACGGACAAGAAGCATCATAGTTTCTTTACCAACTCAAATATCCTCAACAGCAATCTTCAACTCATAAGGCCCTTATGAAAGAGTGATAACACTTATATTCGAAAGTAGGGCTAAGGAAACTTATTACATCATGGCAAACATGTCCTTTGGTCAAAGAACAACAATAGATTTAACTTTTGCTCTTATATTTGATGAGATCAATTGAACCTTTTTTTTGAAAATAACATGTTAATAGGCAAGAAGTGAAAGTGTTAACACAAAGGAAGATGTTTGCCTTAGCTGGGCATGACGAACAACTTACTTATCGAATGATAATGTCAACAAGGATATGATATGACAAATCTTAATGCAGCTTTATATGAATGAATCCTTATCAACATCAAACGTCTGCTCTCTTTGAGGAATAGAAGGAAGTAGAAGTAACTGACTCAACTTAAAATTAAAAGATAGGCCCTGCTCTAGGGTAGTAGGGAAAACTCATGTGCTATCCTCAAATCAAACAGAATGAAAACAAGTTTTTAGGGGTGCATGATTTGTCAACGAATGCTAATAGATAACTCAATTGCTTTTTGAGCTGGACAAGTTTCGAGGAACGGCTCCCGCACGAGGACGATAACATCCTCTTATTCTCCTTTGTTTATCACTGCCAAAGTTTTCTGATTTCTCATGAACAAAGCGTGAAGGAGGGTTTGTTTGTTATATTATTTTTAAGCCGGGCGCACTCTATGCCAGCTCCTTCTTGTATTATGGGTTTGCACATTATACATGCAATCCTGGGGTGAAGCTTGTCCAACTCAAAAAGACTATGAATTAGCTATTACTTCCTCATGAGCTAAAACAGAGGCACAAAATAAAATATTTTGAACATTTGAGGATAACACATAAATTATATACTTTTAGGAGGTGGTAGCAGAATACCACGAGTAGGTAGGTATGGTGGACTCATATGGAAGGTATTGGCTTAAGGGTATGGATGCACAAGCAGAATACCGCTTAGTACAGAGTTAGGCTAGCAAAGGTTTTGAGAGAACAGACAATTGATGATGACTAAGATGCAAAGCAATATAAAGCATGAACATTGAAATAAGCATAACACATCAAGTTGTCTTCCTTGTCAGCATAACACTTCAAGCATAATAACATAAAGTTTTGGCTATGTTGATAATTTAATAAAATCATGCTTGTTGTTATGACCAAAGCTATATTTGCCAAGATTAAATAAAGTTTCATAGCCATACCTGTCATAAGGTCAATACTCCCCATAAGAATCATCATATAAGGTCGATTGCGTGAAGAGAATACCGAGTGCAGCAAAAGGAACCGATAAACTTCTCATTAATATTCCATCATAAACGACTCCACACTCACGGATACAATTCCTCACCGAAGGAGCGATAGACCTCAATGCACACACCTATCTCATATAACAACCTCCCTAGACATGATACGACTCTACTTGACTCTAAAAGACAAAAGGTAAAGATAAAGATACCGGGCACTCCCCCAAGCTTGGAACAAGCCAAGGGAATGCCATTACCCCAGGAGATTTCACTCGTCATCCTTGTTGGCATTGATCAAGTAGTCCTTGGCGAAGCGCTTCCATGGAAGGGGTTCTCCAGTCTCATATGAGAAGCTCGTCTCCTGAATCCTGCATTCAGCACCCAAACCCATGCGCAGAAACCTTAGTTCATACTCATAGTTCTGGTTATGTAGATCATTAATTTGCCCTTGGAGCTCTATAAGTCTCTCTTCAAACGCGGCGATTCTTTCCCACATCTCCTTCAGGAAGTAGTTCTTCAGCTCATTGGTGATGTCAAAGTTAGCTTCGACACCACGCTCGGTCATCTTCTTGTACTCGAAGACTTCTTGCTCCACTTCTTCCAGCCTGGCCTGGATGCTCCCCTCCTTGATAGGTCCCTTCAGATCTTCTTGATGAAGGACACCGTCCTCCATCCGAACAACCTGAGGGTGCTTCTTCACCTCAGCGAGGTAAGGGTTGATGACGTTGACGATGAACTTGTCCTTGGGGGAACTTGGAGAAGCCATGGCACCTAAATTCAGCTGAAAGATTCCCTGGCAGAAACAGATCGAAAAGAAAACACGCGAAATCGCAAGATACGTTGCCGGAACAATCTGGGCAAATATATAGGAAAAATTTATGCATAGAAAGGAAGGTAACAGACCCAAGCGGGGTCGGAGACGGACTCCCGGGTGTCCAGGCGGCCTGCCGGTGCGGCCCAGGGGGGGGCACCAGGGGGGCGCCTGGACTCCCTGGAGGTCGTCTCCGGCTCCACTTAGACTCGGAATTTTACTAATTTTGCAAAAACTCGTAATACGAAACTTTTATTATGGTTTGCGGTGTTTCCTTACCGTACTACATACCTTTTCTTTATTCTGCTTCTGCTGGCGTCTGAAACAGGGCTGCAATATGTTCTTCGTGAGTTGTTGTGTATATTATATTCACATCAACATTGACAGGGTCTCCTGCTATGTAATGTTTAAGTCTTTGCCCATTCACAACTTGAGGTTTGGTGCCTTCAAAATTGTTAATCTTAATTGCACCAGACCGATAAACTTCTTCAATATGAAATGGTCCTTCCCACCTGGAAAGTAGTTTACCTGGAGAAAACCTGAAACGAGATCTAAACAACAAAACTTTATCGCCAACATTAAATTCACGTTTCAGAATCTTCCTATCATGCCACTTTTTTACCTTTTCCTTGAACATTTTAGCGCTCTCATAAGCTTCACTTCTCCATTCATCTAGAGAAGTCAAGTTCATGAGACGCTTCTCACCAGCTAGTTTTGGGTCAGCGTTAAGCTCTCTAACAGCCCAGAAAGCCTTGTGCTCTAACTCTAATGGCAAATGGCAAGCCTTGCCATACACCATCTTATAGGGAGACATGCCCATGGGGTTTTTGTAAGCAGTTCTATATGCCCACAAAGCATCCCCTAACTTGTTTGACCAATCCTTCCTATTTCTGTTTACTGTTTTCTGCAAGATCAACTTGATCTCTCTATTGGTGAGCTCAACTTGCCCACTAGTTTGAGGATGATATGGTGAAGCAATTCTATGATTAACATCGTATTTGGCCAAAGCTTTTCTAAAAGCTCCGTGCGTGAAGTGTGATCCCCCATCAGTCATGAGATACCTTGGTACACCAAACTTGGGAAATATTACATCTTTAAGCATTTTCAAAGATGTCTTGTGATCAGCACTTTCAGTGGGGATTGCTTCAACCCACTTGGTCACATAATCAACAGCTACTAAAATGTGAGTGTACTTGTGCGAAGAAGGAAAAGGACCCATAAAATCAAAACCCCAACAATCGAAAGGTTTAATTACTAGTGAGTAATTCATAGGCATCTCATTCCTTCTACTAATGTTACCAACTCTCTGACATTTTTCACAGGCTAAAACATAATTTCTAGCATCTTTAAAGAGAGTAGGCCAATAAAAACCTGATTGAAGAACCTTATGTGCAGTCCTCTCACCGGCATGATGTCCTCCATAGGGACTATCATGACACCGTCTGAGAATGTCCTTCTGCTCATGTTCCGGAATGCATCTTCTCACGATCCCGTCGGGACCTTCTTTGAAAAGATGTGGGTCATCCCAAAAGTAGTGGCTCAAATCATGAAAGAACTTCTTCCTTTGCTGAAATGTTAGACCTGGAGGCAAATACTTTGCAACAATAAAATTAGCATAATCTGCATACCAAGGATCAGAAAGAGTTTGTACTTTTACGACGGCAAGTTGCTCGTCTGGAAAACTATCGTTAACTGGGATGGGGTCGTGCGGTATATCTTCCATCCTTGAAAGATTGTCCGCCACCGGATTGTCTTCCCCTTTCCTATCAACAATCTGCAAATCAAATTCTTGAAGAAGGAGTACCCATCTGATAAGCCTTGGCTTGGCATCCTTCTTTGTCATAAGATACTTAATGGCAGCATGATCAGTATGAATAATAACTTTGGAACCAACAATATACTGCCTAAACTTATCACAAGCAAAAACTACAGCTAAGAATCCCTTCTCAGTAGTAGCATAGTTTCTTTGAGCACTATCAAGGGTTTTACTAGCATAATGTATAACATTCAATTTCTTATCAACTCTTTGTCCTAAAATAGCTCCAACAGCAAAATCACTTGCATCACACATAATCTCAAAAGGTAAATTCCAGTCAGGTGGTTGTACTATAGGAGCAGTTATTAAAGCTTTCTTAAGGACTTCAAAAGCTTCCTTACAATTTTCATCAAATACAAAAGGAACATCCTTCTGGAGAAGATTAGTGAGGGGTCTCGAGGTTTTAGAAAAGTCTTTAATAAATCTTCTATAAAAACCTGCATGACTGAGAAAACTGCGAATACCTTTGATGTCCCTTGGATAGGGCATCCTCTCAATAGCTTCGATCTTGGCCTTGTCCACTTCAATTCCCCTTTCGGAAATCTTGTGACCAAGAACAATTCCTTTATTAACCATAAAGTGGCACTTTTCCCAGTTGAGTACCAAATTTGTCTCCTCGCATCTCTGCAAAACTTTATTAAGGTTGTGAAGACAATGGTCAAAAGAAGTTCCATAGACGGAGAAATCGTCCAAGAAGACTTCCATAATATCCCCGCAGAAACCATGAAAGATAGCAGACATACACCTTTGAAAAGTAGCAGGGGCATTACATAAACCAAAAGGCATACGCCTGTAAGCATAAGTACCAAAGGGACAAGTAAAAGTGGTCTTCTCTTGATCGACAGTGTTAACATGAATTTGAGAGAAGCCAGAATAACCATCGAGATAACAAAAGTGGGTATTTTTGGATAACCTTTCAAGCATTTGGTCGATGAACGGCAACAGATAGTGATCCTTCCTGGTTGCCTTGTTCAACTTCCTGTAATCAATACACATTCTATATCCAATAATAATTCTCTGAGGTATTAATTCATTTTTATCATTAGGAACCACAGTTGTACCTCCTTTCTTAGGAACACAATGTACCGGACTTACCCACTTACTATCAGCTATAGGGTAGATAATACCTGCGGCTAGAAGCTTGAGAATCTCAGTTCTCACGACATCCATCATCTTCGGGTTCAACCGTCGTTGATGATCAACAACTGGTTTAGCATCAGGCTCAAGGTTGATAGTATGTTGGCAGATAGATGGACTAATCCCCTTATGGTCATCAAGGGTGTAGCCAATTGCGCCTCGGTGTTTACGAAGTACTTCCAATAATCGCTCCTCTTCATATCCTGAAAGGTTAGAATTGATAATAACATGATATACTTTCATCTAAATAAGCATACTTGAGCGTATCGGGAAGAGGTTTAAGATCGAACACCGGGTCTTCTTTCGGTTTTGATAAAATTCCCAAAGGTTCAACCAGAAGGTTGTGCTTCAGGATAGCAGGCTGCCTCAAGAATATTTCATCTAGTTCATTTCTTTCCTGCATATGCAAATCATTCTCGTGGTCCTCCATGTATTGCTGCAAAGGATCATTAGGGGGAATAGCAATAGAGGCAATACTTTCAATAATTTTATCATCACTAGGTAAATCAGTACCACGAGGCTGCTTAGAGAACTTAGAAAAATTAAATTCATATGGCTCACCATCGAATTCAACAGAAACTTTACCTTTCTTGCAATCTATTATAGCTCCACAAGTTCTAAGAAAAGGTCTACCAAAAATAATTGGACAAAAATTGTCCCTCTCTGAACCAAGTACTAGAAAGTCGGTAGGGTATTTTACCTTTCCACATAGGACTTCAACGTCCCTCACAATTCCGATAGGATAGATAGTCGTTCTATCTGCAAGATGAATAGTAACATCAACTTCTTCAAGTTCACAAGGGGAAATCTCACCGATGATTTCTTCATAAAGTGAATAGGGGATAGCACTTGCACTCGATCCCAAATCGCATAGCCCATAATAATTGTGATCTCCTATTTTAACAGATACCACTAGAGTACCTGAAATTGGGCCTTTATTCTTGGCTGTGACAAGGTTAGTGGAAACAACACAAAAATTTATATTGGAATCCAAAACATCATTAGTAGCAAGGTCTTTAATCAATGCAACTTGAGGATCGACCCTGATATGGTCCTCAGGCTCATCAACTCTTCTCTCACTTTTATTTATTATGCCTGTCACAAGAGAGTGCTCCCTTATCCTCGTGGGAAAAGGAGGCTTTTCATATATAACTGCAGGCAAAATAGGGTCAGCAACATAAATATCAATAGGTGGTTCTTTAAAAGGTTCATGGTGCTGGTCTCTCTTCTTTTTAAAAGAATCAACGTGAGAGGCAAAATTCTTACACAAATCAATCACTAGATGGGAATCAAGACCAATCTTAGAGCAAAAAGTATTGAAGTAATCAGTTTCCACATAGCTCTCAATATAATCATGTTCATAATTTATAGCGGGTTCAATACCTTTATCAATTTCCCAATCTTCGGTATTCCTCTGGATTCTTTCAAGGAGATCCCACCTTTCTTCAACACTCTTCTTCTGAAACACCCCACTAGAGGAGGCATCCAGCATCTCCTTATCCTGACGAGAAAGCCTGGCATAAAAAATTGTAAGTATAATTTCCTTAGGAAGCTTATGAATAGGGCATTTGAGCATTAGGGACTTCAATCTCCCCCAAGCTTGAGCAATGCTTTCTCCGTCACGAGACCTAAAGTTATAGATATAATTCCTGTCTCGATGAATTTCACGAAGAGGATAAAACTTAGTATAAAAGAGAGACATAAGCTCCTGCCAGTCCAGCAAGTGTGAGTTATCGAGAAGCCCATACCAATCTGAAGCTTTATCTATAAGTGATACGACAAACAATTTCCTCATGACAAACTCCCTCGATACACCTGCAAGCTTAAATAATGAACATAGTTGTGACAGATATAGCAAGTGTTCACCGGGATGTCTGTCTCCTGCGTAACGATTAGCCAAAACATAATCGATAATACTAGCTGGTATTTTGTAAGGCACAATTTCAGTAGGGGGAGGATCAACCACCACAGGTGTGGGGCGTCTTCCCGCAAGCAACGATCCAATAATAGGGTTGTCCATAAGGACAAGGAGCAGCAAATAGCAAAAATAAAAACAGAATTATAAAAAACTTTCTTACCAGTTTCACTTTACCAATAGCGCTACGCTCCCCGGCAACGGCGCCAGAAAACGGTACTTGATGACCCACAACCGTAAGGGATCTATTGCAGCGTTTTCGATAAGTAAGAGTGTCGAACCCAACGAGGAGCAGAAGGTATTGATAAGTGATTCTGAGCAAGAAATTACTGCAAACACTGAAAGATAACTTTTAGGGGTTTTCTCGGTATAAGCAACAGGAAAGTAAAAGCAAGTAATGTAAAAGGTACTGAGAGTAACAAGTGGCCCAATCCAATCTTAACAAAGGAGAGGCCTAGCAACTGAACTTATAAAGACTAAAGCGTTCCCGAGGACACACGGGAGAGGTAGTCATGTGCTTTCACCATATTCCGTATTGATACTATGTTATGTGTTGATAAGTGTTGAGTGGGTGGATCTATGCTAGTGCACTCTCTAGACTAAGATGAATGCACTCTTATGATTAAACACCTTGCAAGCATCCGCAAATACAAGATAGAATTTAAGGCAAAAGCCTAACCATAGCAATACGATCGAGGATCCATTATTCCCTTATGCAAAAGCGTGCGAACTGGGGTTCAGGTTTCTGTCACTCCGGCAACCCACCATAAGCATTCTTTATACACAATGTATTCTCCTAGGTCCTTAATAAGGCGAAGTGTTGGGTGTTCGACTCACACAACACCACTAGTAGAATGACAACGCAACTTAAGTATCAAACAACACATATTACTTCAACAGCATATGACTACTAACAACAAGACTTTCCCCATGTCCTCAAGAACTAAGGTAACTACTCACGAGACATAAAAGAGATCATGATCAGCGGGGATAAATATGTGATAAACAATCTGGACATAATAATATTTCTCCAACAAAACTCAATAGCATTCACCACAAAGTAGTAATCAACACCGATGGAGTAGAGAGGATAGGTAGTACGAGTTACAACACGAGTTGCGATTGTAAGATGAGATTTGGATGAAGATGGAGATGGTGCTGGTGTTGGGGATGATGTTGATGATGATCTCGATGATGCCCGTGACGATGGTGATGACGATGGTGACGATCTCCCCTTCCGGGAGGTGATCTCCCCGGCGGAATCTGCCCGCCGGAGATGCCCTTTTCTTCTCTGTAGGGTTCCGCCTCGGAGCGGCGCCGGAACTCCGTAAAAAGTCTCGTTTTTAGGGTTTTCAGAGAACGGAGAGTATATAGGCAAAAGGGGGCATCCGGAGGTGGGCCAGGGGCTCCAGGCGCCCCCCGGCGCGACCAGGGGGGCGCCCCCAGGCCGCCTGGGCACCCTGTGGCCCCCCTCTGGCTCCCCTTTTGTGTGTCTTCATGATTCATCTGAAAAATATCTCCCGTCAATTTTCAGGTAATTTGGAGGTATTCTTCTTCAGCAACTCAGCGTCCACTTTTTACCGCTGAATCCTGCGTCTGCTGTTCCGGCATCGGAGAGTTTGCAAACTGTGTAAAATAGATCAAAACAACATAAGAACATCACCGTAACGTGAAATATATCAATGAATAAGGATAAATTATGATACAAAATAGTGATGCATTTTGGACGTATCAATGGTCAATAAAACCACTAAGTTCAAGAAAGGCAAGGGTAAGAAGAACTTCATGAAGGACGGTAAAGGAGTTGCCGCGCCCGGTAAGCCAGTTGCCGGGAAGAAGCCAAGTTATGGACCCAAGCCTGAGACTGAGTGCTTTTATTGCAAGGGAACGGGTCACTGGAAGCGGAACTGCCCCAAATACTTAGCAGACAAGAAGGCCGGCAACGTCAAAGGTATATGTGATATACATGTTATTGATGTGTACCTTACCAGCGCTCGTAGTAGCTCCTGGGTATTTGATACCGGTGTAGTTGCTCATATTTGTAACTCTAAGCAGGAGTTGCGGAATAAGCGGAGACTGGCGAAGGACGAGGTGACGATGCGTGTTGGGAATGGTTCCAAGGTCGATGTGATCGCCGACGGCACGCTGCTTCTACATCTACCCTCGGGATTAGTTTTAAACCTTAATAATTGTTATTTAGCACCAGCTTTGAGCATGAACATTGTATCTGGATCTCGTCTTATGCGAGATGGCTACTCATTTAAATCCGAGAATAATGGTTGTTCCATTTATTTGAGAGATATGTTTTATGGTCATGCCCCGCTGGTCAATGGTTTATTTTTGATGAATCTCGATCGTGATGTTACACATATTCATAGTGTGAATGCCAAAAGATGTAAAGTTGATAATGATAGTCCCACATATTTGTGGCATTGCCGCCTTGGTCATATTGGTGTCAAACGTATGAAGAAGCTTCATACAGATGGACTTCTGGAGTCTCTTGATTATGAATCATTTGACACGTGCGAACCATGCCTCTTGGGCAAGATGACCAAGACTCCGTTCTCCGGAACAATGGAGCGAGGAACCAACTTATTGGAAATCATACATACCGATGTGTGCAGTCCAATGAGTGTTGAGGCTCGCGGAGGCTATCGTTATGTCCTCACCCTCACAGATGACTTGAGTAGATATGGGTATATCTATTTGATGAAGCACAAGTCTGAGACCTTTGAAAAGTTCAAGGAATTTTAGAATGAGGTTGAGAATCAACGTGACAGAAAAATAAAGTTCTTACGATCAGATCGTGGGGGTGAATATTTAAGTCATGAATTTGGCACGCACCTTAGGAACTGTGGAATTGTTTCACAATTGACACCGCCCGGAACACCTCAACGTAACGGTGTGTCCGAACGTCGAAATCGTACTCTGTTGGACATGGTGCGATCTATGATGTCCCTCACCGATTTACCGCTATCTTTTTGGGGTTATGCTTTAGAGACTGCCGCATTCACTTTAAATAGGGCTCCGTCGAAATCCGTTGAGACGACACCGTATGAACTTTGGTTTGGCAAGAAACCGAAGCTGTCGTTTCTGTAAGTTTGGGGTTGCGATGCTTATGTCAAGAAACTTCAACCTGAAAAGCTCGAACCCAAATCGGAAAAATGCGTCTTCATAGGATACCCAAAGGAAATGATTGGGTACACCTTCTACCACAGATCCGAAGGCAAGGTCTTTGTTGCCAAGAATGGATCCTTTCTGGAGAAAGAGTTTCTCTCGAAAGAAGTGAGTGGGAGGAAAGTAGAACTTGATGAGGTGACAGTCACCCCTCCCGAACCGGAAAGTAGTGCAGCACAGGAAACTGTTCCTGAGGTGCCTGCACCGACAAGGGAGGAAGTCGATGCTGATGATCATGAAGAAACAGATCAAGTTACTACCGAACTTCAAAGGTCCACAAGGGCACGTTCCGCACCAGAGTGGTACGGCAACCCAGTCATGGAAATTATGTTGTTAGACAACGGTGAACCTTCGAACTATGAAGAAGCGATGGCGGGCCCGGATTCCAATAAATTGCTTGGAGCCATGAAATCTGAGATAGAATCCATGTATGAAAACAAAGTATGGACTTTGGTGGACTTGCCTGATGATAGGCACGCCATAGAAAATAAATGGATATTTAAGAAGAAGACAGACGCGGATGGTAATGTGACCATCTATAAGGCTCGGCTTGTCGCTAAGGGTTATCGTCAAGTTCAAGGGATTGACTACGACGAGACTTTCTCTCCCGTAGCGATGCTGAAGTCAGTCAGAATCATGTTAGCTATTGCCGCATTCTATGATTATGAGATATGGCAAATGGACGTCAAAACGGCATTCCTTAATGGCTTCCTCAAGGAAGAGTTGTATATGATGCAGCCGGAAAGTTTTGTCGATCCAAAGAATGCTAACAAGGTGTGCAAGCTCCAGCGCTCGATTTACGGGTTGGTGCAAGCATCTCGGAGTTGGAATATTCGCTTTAATGATGTGATCAAAGCGTTTGGCTTTATACAGACTTATGGAGAAGCCTGTATCTACAAGAAAGTGAGTGGGAGCTCTGTAGCATTTCTCATATTATATGTGGATGACATATTGCTGATGGGAAATGATATAGAATTCTTGGAAAGTGTAAAGGCCTACTTGAATAAGAGTTTTTCAATGAAGGACCTTGGAGAAGCTGCTTACATATTAGGCATCAAAATCTATAGAGATGGATCAAGACGCCTCATTGGTCTTTCACAAAGTACATACCTTGACAAGATATTAAAGAAGTTCAATATGGATCAGTCCAAGAAGGGGTTCTTGCCTGTTTTGCAAGGTATGAGATTGAGCAAGGCTCAGTCCCCGACCACGGCAGAAGATAGAGAAAAGATGAGTGTCATTCCCTATGCCTCAGCCATAGGTTCTATCATGTATGCCATGCTGTGTACCAGACCTGATGTGAACCTTGCCATAAGTTTGGTGGGGAGGTACCAAAGTGATCCCGGTATGGAACACTGGACAACGGTCAAGAACATCCTAAAGTACTTGAAGAGGACTAAGGATATGTTTCTCGTTTATGGAGGTGACGAAGAGCTCGTCGTAAAGGGTTACGTCGATGCTAGCTTCGACACAGATCTGGATGACTCGAAGTCACAAACCGGATACGTGTATATTTTGAATGGTGGAGCAGTCAGCTGGTGCAGTTGCAAGCAGAGCGTCGTGGCGCATTCTACATGTGAAGCGGAGTACATAGCTGCTTGCGAAGCAGCACAAGAAGGAGTCTGGATGAAGGAGTTCATCACCGACCTAGGAGTCATTCCAAGCGCGCCAAGCCCGATGACTCTCTTCTGTGACAACACTGGTGCTATTGCCATTACCAAGGAGCCCAGGTTTCACAACAAGACCAAACACATCAAGCGCCATTTCAACTCCATCCGGAATTATGTTCAAGATGGAGACATAGATATTTGTAAAGTGCATACGGATCTGAATGTTGCAGACCCGTTGACTAAACCTCTTCCACAGGCTAAACATGATCAACACCAGAACTCTATGGGTGTTCGATTCATCACAATGTAACTAGATTATTGACTCTAGTGCAAGTGGGAGACTGTTGGAAATATGCCCTAGAGGCAATAATAAAAGTATTATTATTATATTTCCTTGGTCATGATAATTGTCTGTTATTCATGCTTGAATTATATTGTACGGAAACAGCGATACATGTGTGAATATATAGACCACAATGAGTCCCAGGTAAGCCTCTAGTTACTAGCTCGTTGATCAACAGATGGTCACGGTTTCCTGACCATGGACATAGAATGTCAGTGATAACGGGATCACATCATTAGGAGAATGATGTGATGGACAAGACCCAATTCTGAGCCTAGCATGAGATCGTATAGTTCGTAATGCATAAGCTTTTCGGTGTCAAGTATTTATTCCTTAGACCATGAGGTTGTGCAACTCCCGGATGCCGTAGGAATACTTTGGGTGTGCCAAACGTCACAACATAACTGGGTGGCTATAAAGGTACGCAACGGGTATCTCCGAAAGTGTCTGTTGAGTTGGTACGAACCGAGACTGGGATATTGTCACTCCGTGTGACGGAGAGGTACCTCTGGGCCCACTCGGTAAGACATCATCATAATGAGCTCAAAGTGACTAAGGAGTTAGTCACGGGATGATGGATTACGGAACGAGTAAAGAGACTTGCCATGACGAGATTGAACAAGGTATCATGAATACCGACGATCGAATCTCGGGCAAGTACCGTACCGATAGACAAAGGGAATAACATACGAGATTGAGTGAATCCTTGACACAGTGGTTCATCCGATGAAGATCACCAAGGAACACGTGGGAACCAACATGGGTATCCAGATCCCGCTGTTGGTTATTGACCGGAGAGTCATCTCGGTCATGTCTGCGTGTCTCCCGAACCCGTAGGGTCTACACACTTAAGGTTCGGTAACGCTAGGGTTGTAGAGATACATGCACATGGAAACCCGAATGTTGTTCGGAGTACCGGATGAGATCCCGGACGTCACGAGGAGTTCCGGAATGGTCCGGGGGTAAAGAATGATATATAGGAAGTCCAGTTTCGGCCATCGGGTGAACTCCGGGGGTCACAGGGAGTGTCCCGGGACCACCGGAGGGGTCCCGGGGGTCCACCGGGTGGGGCCACCCATCCCGGTGGGCCCCCTAGGCCGCAAGGGGGAAGGGGCCAGCCCCTGGTGGGCTGGTGCACCACTTGGGCCCCCCTCCATGCGCCTAGGGTTGAAACGCTAGGGGGAGGGGGCGCCCCCTATGCCTTGGGGGGCAAGTTTCCCCCCTTGGCCGCCGCCCCACCCTGGAGATCTGATCTCCCAGGGCCGGCGCCCCCTGGCCCCTATATATAGTGGGGGGGGAGAGGGAAGCCGCACCCCAAGCCTCTGCCGCCTCTCCCCCCTCCCGTCACACTTCCTACTCCTCCGCAGGGCGCCGGCGAAGCCCTGCAGGATTTCCTGCTGCATCCACCACCACGCCGTTGTGCTGCTGGATCTCCGATGACCTCCCCCCTTGCTGGATCAAGAAGGAGGTGACGTTTCTGTACCGTACGTGTGTTGAACGCGGAGGTGCCGTCCGTTCGGCGCTAGGATCATCGGTGACGAAGAACGCGAAGAGTACAACTACTTCATCCACGTTCCTTCGAACGCTTCCGCACACGATCTACAAAAGGGTATGTAGATGCACTCCAGTATGCTCATTGCTAGATGACTCCTTAGATTGATCTTGGTGAAAGAGTAGAATTTTTTTGAATTCTGCTACGTTCCCCAACACAAGACCCATCCGTTAGCTTAGCAACTTGATCATTTAGTTTTACTGCTATTGCTTTCTTAATGACTTATACATGTTCCTATGACTATGAGATTATGCAACTCCCGAACACAGGAGGAACACCTTGTGTGCTATCAAACGTCACAACGTAACTGGGTGATTACAAAGATGCTCTACAGGTGTCTCCGTTGGTGTTTGTTGAGTTGGCATAGATCGAGATTAGGATTTGTCACTCCGATTGTCGGAGAGGTATCTCTGGGCCCTCTCGGTAATGCACATCACTATAAGCCTTGCAAGCAATGTGACTAATGAGTTAGTTGCGGGATGATGCATTACGAAATGAGTAAAATGACTTGCCGGTAAAGAGATTGAACTAGGTATGATGACACCGACGATTGAATCTCGGGCAAGTAACATACCCAATGACAAAGGGAACAACGTATGCTGTTATGCGGTTTGACCGATAACGATCTTCATAGAATATGTAGGAACCAATATGAGCATCCAGATTCCACTATTGGTTATTGAACGGAGATGAGTCTCGGTCATGTCTACATAGTTCTTGAACCGGTAGGGTCCGCACGCTTAACGTTCGGTGATGATCGGTATTAGAAGTTTATGTATTTTGATGTACCTAAGGTAGTTCGGAGTCCCGGATGAGATCGGGGACATGACGGGGAGTCTCGAAATGATCGAGCCGTAAAGATCGATATATTGGAAGGCTATATTTGTACATCGGGAAGGTTCCGAGTGATCCGGGTATTTTTCGGAGTACGGGAGGAGTTACAGGAATACGGGAGTACATATGGGCCTTAGTGGGCTTTAAGGGAAAAAGAGGAGAAGCCACGAGGGCTGGCCGCGCGCCCCCCATGGTCCTAGTCCGAATTGGACTAGGAGAGGGGCTGCGCCCCCTCTTTCCTTCTCCTCCCCCTCTCCTTCCTTTCCCCTCCTAGTAGGATTAGGAAAGGATTAATCCTACTCCTACTAGGAGGAGGATTCCTCCCCCCTTTGGCGCGCTTAGAGAGGCCGGTCAGCCTTCCCTCCCTCCTTTATATACGTGGGGAGGGGGCACTCTACAACACACAAGTTGATCATTGATCTTTTAGCCGTGTGCGGTGCCCCCCTCCACAGAAACACACCTCGGTCATATCGTTGCAGTGCTTAGGCAAAGCCCTGCATTGAAAACTTCATCATCATCGTCATCATGCCGTCGTGCTAACGGAACTCTCCCTCGAAGCTCTACTGGATCGTGAGTTTGTGGGACGTCACCGAGCTGAACGTGTGCAGATCGCGGAGGTGCTGTACGTTCGGTACTAGGATCGATCGATCGTGAAGACGCACGACTACATCAACCTCGTTGTCATAACGCTTATGCTTATGGTCTACGAGGGTACGTGGACAACACTCTCCCCTCTCATTCTATACATCACCATGATCTTTCATGTGCGTAGGGATTTTTTTTGAAATACTACGTTCCCCAACAATGGTATCAGTGAAGGAAATATGCCCTAGAGGCAATAATAAAGATGTTATTTTGTATTTCCTTATATCATGATAAATGTCTTTTATTCATGCTAGAATTGTATTAACCGGAAACTTGATACATGTGTGAATACATAGACAAAATAGTATGTCCCTAGTATGCCTCTACTAGACTAGCTCATTGATCAAAGATGGCTATGTTTCCTAGCCATAGACATGAGTTGTCATTTGATCAACGGGATCACATCATTAGGAGAATGATGTGATGGACTAGACCCATCCGTTAGCATAGCACTATGATCGTTTAGTTTTACTGCTATTGCTTTCTTCATGACTTATACATGTTCCTATGACTATGAGATTATGCAACTCCCGAATACCGTAGGAACACCTTGTGTGCTATCAAACGTCACAACGTAACTGGGTGATCATAAAGATGCTCTACAGGTGTCTCCGAAAGTATTCGTGGTGTTGGCATAGATCAAGACTAGGATTTGTCACTCCGAGTGTCGGAGAGGTATCTCTGGGCCCTCTCGGTAATGCACATCATAATAAGCCTTGCAAGCAAATGACTAATGAGTTAGTCATGAGATGATGTATTACGGAACGAGTAAAGAGACTTGCCGGTAACAAGATTGAACAAGGTATAGAGATACCGACGATCGAATCTCGGGCAAGTAACATACCGATGACAAAAGGAACAACGTATGTTGTTATGCGGTTTGACCGATAAAGATCTTCATAGAATATGTAGGAGCCAATATGAGCATCCAGGTTCTGCTATTGGTTATTGACCGGAGATGAGTCTCGGTCATGTCTACATAGTTCTCGAACCCGTAGGGTCCGCACGCTTAACGTTTGATGACGCTCGGTATTATGAGTTTATGAGTTTTGATGTACCGAAGGTAGTTCGGAGTCCCGGATGAGATCACGGACACGATGAGGAGTCTCGGAATGTCCGAGACATAAAGATTGATATATTGGACGACTATATTCGGACACACCTTTGCTATTGTTTTGACCTCATTCTTGCATGATATATTGGACGACTATATTGGACGATCGATATGTGGGACGTCATCAAGCTGAACGTGTGTGATACGTCTCAAACGTATCTACTTTTCCAAACACTTTTGCTATTGTTTTGACCTCATTCTTGCATGATTTAAACTAAACTAACCCGGACTGACGCTGTTTTCAGCAAAGCTGCATGTATGGTTTTATTGTGTGTAGGAAAACGGATTTTTAGGTGTCTCAGAAAATTCCACGAAAAATCACAGAAAATCCACGCACCCGAAGGAACCTTGTGCCAGAAGATGGACCAGAGGGCAACCCGGGGG
>LR738714.1:131656446-131679097 GCA_902687465.1 Secale cereale
CTGGGTGGGCCCCACCTCCCCTGGTGCCCTACTTTGACCCGTATTTAGCCCGTGACGAGAAAACCCGAGATCAGGAGTTGTTTTCCTAGTTTTCGTCGCGGAGCCGCCGCCACCCTCTGTTCTTCTTCGGGAGGGCTAATCTGGAGGCTGATTTGGCCTCCGGAGAGGGGAGATCGTCGCCATCGTCATCATCATCACCACTCCATCCTCCCTCCATGATTTCTCCTTCCATGTGTGAGTAATTCCCTGCTGTAGGCAAAGGGGATGGTAGGGATTGGATGAGTTAGATCATGTAATAGTTTATCAGATCGTTGGGGGCATGTTGCCTATCATCTACTATGGTGTTTATCATCTTTGCTTCAACTTGTTACTCTTAATGCTTGTCACTTAGGGCCCGAGTGCCATGATTTCAGATCTGAACCATATGTGTTTGCATGAATATATTGTGTTCTTGATCCTATCTATGAGTTGTTTGCACCTATTACGGTCCGGAACCGGCGATCCCAAAAGTGACAGCTTGGGACACCAAAGGGGATGGTCCATAGTTTGAGGATTACATGTATCCATTGAGTTTATTGCTTTGTTCCGGTGCTCTTTGACAGGAGCACCTTAATCTCCATAAGTTCCTTTTGGCCCCATTCGTAGCGGGATGGTAGGACAAAAGATGTTGTGCAAGTTCTTATTGCAAGTACGTACAACTACCTATGGGATACATGCCTAATGTTTGATATTTGCCTAGATGATCATTACTTTTCCGTGTGCCTTGCCCCAAGTTAGATTCATGATATATCACATCCATGCAGCGCCCAACCATCCATCTCCCTAGCCTACAGTGTTTTAAATCCTGCTGGTTACTAGTTGCTACTTTTGCTATTTACTTTTGCTGTTTACTTTTACTATCACCACCATCACTATCATATCATCGTTACCACTTATCTCTTGTTGCAAGTAAGTATATTTCAGGTGCGGTTGAATTGACAACTCAGCTATGAAAGCTTATAAATACTCTTTGGCTCCCCGTGTGTCGAATCAATAAATTGGGTTATTCTTACCCGCGAAGACTATCTCGATCCCTTACGGTTGAGGGTTATCAAGTACGGTTTTCTGGCGCCGTTGCCGGGGAGCATAGCAATATTTACAAGTCAACTTGAAGTATCCTACCTGCTGCACTCCATCCGCTATGGGTAAGAAAGGAGACCCCAAGGTTCCGTTCTTACTATCCACTACAAGAAGAGGTACTGTTCTGAACACTAGTGCTACACTTGATTCACCTTCTGTTATGAGTAAGTTTGCCTCACCGCCACCACATGATGCTCCTACTGAATCTGCTACTATGTCCGATACTTTTGATGATGCTTATACTACTCTTGATGATATTAGTTCACTTGGTTATGCTCTTGAGAAACAGATCGCTGCTGCTGCAAAAAAATCTGGAATTGAAATTCCTGTTACTCGCTACCCTATTGGCGGAACTTATGATTATCCTGATTTAAGTAAACTCAAGGAGAGACTCCTTGATGATGATTACATTATGCTTGATGATGATTTATGCAGGGAACTGACAGAGTTTGCCGGCTCTGACCCTGAAGCTATTAAGAAGCTGCTTGAAAAACACTCTTTGAAGAACAAGACCGTTCCTGATCCTGAATTTGCTACATCCCCTATATGCATCGATGATCCTGATTATGATTTCTCTGTTGATCTTTCACTTATACCTATGGTTGAAGCTGACCCCTTTTATGGCAGAGAAAATGATGATGCTATTGCACACCTGACCAAACTCACTGAGTTGGGTGGCTTGTTTACCACGGATGAGAAGAAACGAAACTTTTATGTGACTAAGCTTCTTCCTTTCTCTTTGAAGGAAGGTGCTAAAACATGGTATGATTCACTCCCATGTGGTTCCATTAAGTGTCCTCAAGACTTAGCTCACTCTTTTGTTGATAAGTACTTTCCTGCTCATATGCAACATGCTGCTTTACAAAGAATTTATAACTTTAAACAGTTGCAGGATGAGCACCTCCCTAAAGCTTGGGGGAGGTACTGTGGTCTGATTCGGGCTAGACCAGGACATGGAGTCCCTAAGAATGAATTAATCGATATATTTTATGCTGGTCTAACTGATGAATCCAGGTCCTATTTGGACAGTTGTGCTGGTTGTGTTTTCAGGAAAAGAACACCGGACGATGCAGAGGATTTGATGGGCAGGATTGCCAAAAACCATGAAGATTGGTCCGTCCCCGAACCACCTCCACCACCAAAGAAGAGGGGCATGTTTGTTCTAAGCCCCGAAGATATGCGAGAAGAAAAGAAGTCTATTAAAGAGAAGGTTATTAAAACTGAAGACGTGAAGAATCTACCCCCTATTGAGAAGTTGTGTGAGCCTACCACTCACCCTCCTATGGTAGAGGTACACTCTCTTTTAGATTTCAACGCAAGTGACATCCCTCATGGTAAGCCTCCTGATCAATGTTTAGATGAGTTTGATAATTTTATTATGAAACAAAATCATTTTAATGAGAGGATACAAAGTCAATTGCATGATAATTCCCTTGCTATCAAAATGTTCTAGGTAGAACAGTTAATGATGTTAAATGCCTTGTGAAGCATTTTCATATGGTTCAAACTCAGCTTGAACAAATTTCTAATGTGCAAAAAGATTTGCTTGCTAACAATGCCAAACAAGATGATTTGCAGGCCTTCGGGATTAAGACCCGAGGAGGAACTAGCACTCAAGATCCTCTCTATCCAGAGGGGCATCTGAGGAGAATCGAGCAAGATTCTGAAATGCAGGAAGAAGAAATTGTTGGCTCTCCAAACAAGAAGAAGAAACATAAGGAGGATGACAATTCCAATGATCCTATTACAGATGAAGAGCCAGCTGTTGATCCCAACAGTGTATCTATCTCCGATGGTGAGACTGAAGACGGTGCCGAACCTGAAGGTAAGGATAATGAGAAGAATGATCCGCCTGAAGTTCGAGAAGAAGAAGCACCTGACAAACGCAAGAAGTACACTAGAGAAGACTTCGTCGCAAGAAGACATGGGAAGGAAAGAGAACCATGGATACAGAAACCCATGCCCTTTCCAGGTAAGTCTATCAAATCTAAAGAAGAAGAGCATTACAATAAGTTTTGTGAGTGGATTAAACCTCTTTTTCTTCAAATCCCCTTGACTGATGTTATTAAGTTACCTCCCTATTCAAAATATATGAAAGATATTGTCACTAATAAAAGAAAAGTTCCTAATGAAGCAATATCTACTATGCTTGCTAACTACTCTTTCAGTGGCAAGATTCCTGAGAAGCTTGGTGATCCAGGTATACCCACCATTCCTTGCTCCATAAAGAATAATTATGTCAAAACTGCTTTATGTGATTTTGGAGCAGGAGTGAGTGTTATGCCTCTCTCTCTTTACAAGAGGCTTTGTTTAGAGAAACTAATTCCTACAGATATCTCTCTTCAGATGGCTGACAAGTCAACCGCCGTTCCGATAGGTATTTGTGAGGATGTCCCTGTAGAAGTTGCTAATTGTTTGATCCTTACTGATTTTGTTGTGCTTGACATGCCCGAGGATGGGAGCATGTCCATTATTCTTGGTAGACCTTTTCTTAACACCGCAGGTGCTATTATTGATTGCAATAAAGGGAAGGTTACCTTCAATGTGAATGATAAAGAACACATGGTGTATTTTCCAAAGAAGACCGACAGGAGGCATGGCCTCAACTCTATAGAAAATATCGAGACCGTGAAGATTGGAGAATGGGACTGTCCACTACATGTGCTCCACAAATACAAAACTATTATGGTGGGGACAATGTCCATTAAAGTAAAGGTGCAATGATCACTTCGTAAGAGGTGAGACTTTTTGCTCTATATATCGCCTGTTTGTTGGTAAGACTTGATCAACCTTACTAATGAACATGTTTTATATAGATAAAAAGTTGAGCTTGTTATGTTTTCATTTGTTTTAGTTTTTGTTCTCCTTGCTGTACCAAGTGTTTATGTTTTGAAGCTTCACAATACTAATCACTGCTTTAAGTTTTCAGAAAGTCTTGCAGCCTTTTTGAACTTCGAAAAAATTTCAACAGTGAAGTTTTCAGAAAAATTCCAGAAAAATAAAAATAAATTTCCATGCCGGGAGTGACCCAGAGGCACCTGGGGCCGACCAGGGGGACCCACCAGTGGCCCAGGCGGCCAGCTGGCGCGGCCTGCCCCTTGGCCGCGCCCACAGGGCGCCTGGGGCCCACAAGGCCCCCCTCCAGGTAAGTCTTCTTCCTCTCTCTCTCTTTCTCTCCAAAAACACGAGTTCTGCACTTGTTCTTGCGTTCTTGCTGCTCTTGGAGGCGATTCTTCGATCTCTCTCTACAGCCTATCATTCGAGCTGAGATTTTGAACAAATACTCCCTGGTATGTAACTCCTCCACCCCTCCAATTAGATTTTTGGTTGGTGGCTTCATTTGTGAGTTTTTAGTAGTTCTTGGTGCTGTGTAGATGAGCTTGCACGCGTGTGTAGAAATTTATTTTCCAAGTTTTGATGCAAGTTTATACCTTAGGTAGGTGAGTTGAGTAGTTTGCCTTAACCCACTTTGTTTAAATCCTTGTTTTTGTAATTTGCCAAAAATTTCAGAAATGAGTTTGTTAGGAAGGGCAAAGGGGTGGCTTGAGAAGAGGAGGCCCACACACTCCGATCGAGTTACTAGAGCCGCAGCTTCACCCTCGACTGCTAGGGTGAGCTACAATGAAGATCATGTGCCCCTAGAGTTGTTGGAAGACACAAGTCCAGCACGTGCTATGATGTTTCCATGTGATGAATTCCTTGAAGCTGCGGGAATCAAGGATGAGTTTTATAATCTTTGTGCTAATGCAGGTCTGACACGGCTCGTCATGTGCCGTGTTATTCAGTATCAAAAACTCACCTCCGGTTTCATTAATAGTTTTAGATATAACCCTGATACTGGTGCTATTGAGTTTAAAATTTACAATGATCTTATCACCATGCCCTTGGGAAAGTTTTGTGAAATAATAGGTGTGCCAAACGTTGGGCGGACGGCTAAGATGACCTCTCAGCCCTCCGAGCTGAAAACCGTCTTCAACTCTCTCTGCAGCATGGGTACGAGGGATATTCATCGGTCAAAAATCTCCAGCATCTTATTCCCTCACCTCAGGTATTTTGCATATTATGTTGCTAGAGGGGTATTAGCTCGTGACAACACGAGCAGCATTTCTGCGCCGGATATTGCTATCCTGGCAACCACCCTTTCAAGGAGGTTTGATTATAATCTGGGTGCCTTAATTACTCGACGCCTTGCTATGAACGGTAACAGGGGAGATTTATTTGGTGGCGTTTATGCCACACTTATCTTAGAACATCTTAAAGGCACCCCACACCCTGATGATGAGCCTTTTACTTATTTAAGTTTTGATCTTGCTGCTATGAAAAGGCATAAGTTTGTTACCATGACTTTTGAGCTTAGTAATCTTGTTTATATCTTGCGTTTCGGAACTACCGCGGAATGCAAGATCCGTCTACCTGCACCTCTTTTGTTTGATTTTTCTCGCAGGAACGGATGGTCCTTTGATGTTATTCAGTTCGATGAGTTCATGGCCCAGCATCAGTTTCATAACCCCATGGAGGGGGTTGTGCCCGACGAGGAGGAGCACGGTGAGTTACCACCTCTTCAGGGGAAGACCATCACCCAGTTTGGTGAAGGGTCTTCCTCTGCTTGGAGTACGGACCCTTCCTCGTGGGAGGATCCGAGGAGTTCGGTGTACGCGCCGGAATCCTTCTATGACCCTTAGACTCACCACCTTTCCCCCGGAGCAGGAGGCTCCTAGGGGCAGTAGCTACTACCAACTTAGGCCAAAAGCCTAAGCTTGGGGGAGTACGTGCCCTTCTCACTTTTCCATTGTATTATCCGTTTTATTCGCTTTGATCTTTTCGAGGTTTTTGCCCGTTCTTCTTTATTTCTTTCTTTGCAAAAGCAACAAAAAGATTTTCTCTTTCTTTTGCTTTCGTTCAACCTTTGAAATAATCCAAAAAGATTTCCTTTCTCTCTTTAGTTTGCTTTGTTTTCAGAGTTCAGCTCAAGTCCGTGATGGCATTTAATTATATTTCCTACGTTCGATCGTGCAAGTGACGAGGCAGTAATGACGAAGATCGACTGAAGGGAAGCAACAAAGGAAAACCGATATGAACTCTTCTTGTTTCTACTTTTGTACATATGCCTGTACTTATGATCTAGAGACCAGTTTGTAGTGACATAGTGCTATGTTTACAATGCTCTCCCAGTGGTTCATACTTTCCTTGTGGCTAGTCTCGAATAGCTAGAGTATATAATGTGTTATTGAAATGATTTACATGCATTGCACTGTTCATAGTTTGGTATACTAAGGTGGTATTTCCCTTTGGAGAATTCTTGGATTGACTTGGCACATGTTTACACATGTTTAAGACTTAAAAGTCTGCTCTGCCTTGATGATCTTTGAGTTTCAGAATAGTTATATCACTTTCATGCCCGATTCAATGTTGCTTTGTCGCTCTGCATGATTATGACCGTTATTGATCTCTAGTTGGTCGCTTCCTAGTCTTTTGCTAACCTCCACCTGTACTAAGCGGACTGACTGCTTGTGCATCCAAAATCCTTTAAACCAGTTATGCCATATGAGTCCACCATACCTTCCTATACATGGTATTTACCTGCCATTCCTAACGAAGACTTTCGTGTACCATCTCGAAATTAATCAAAAGCATTTCTCTTTTGTGCCTCTGTTTTAGCTCATGAGGAAGTAGTAGTTAATTCATGATCTTTTTAAGTTGGACAAGTTTCACCCCGGGATTGCATGTCTAATCTGCAAACCCCTAATACGAGAAGGAACTGGCATAGAGTGCGCCCGGCTCATAAAAGATAATACAACAAACAAACCCTCCTTCACGCTTTGTTCATGAGAAATCAGAAAACTTTGGCAGTGATAAACAAAGGAGATTAAGGGGATGTGATCGTCCCCGTGCGGGAGCCGTTCCTCGGAACCTGTCCAGCTCAAGAAGTAATTGGGTTATCTACTAGAATTCGTTGACGAAATATGCACCTCTCAAAAACATTTTTACCTCTGTTTTCAAAACCAAGAGCTCTGGTACATGTTTAGTCTTTGTTTCCAACCATGGGTTTTCAACCTCGCCATCAAATTCCACGGTTCGAGAGTCTCCACCTTCTTTCTTCAAAGCACCAACTAGGAGAGCATAATTGTCATTCTGAGTGTAATGTGCATTGTCCCAAAGTATTACATTGTTTTCTGCATGCTTGTGATATTATTTATTCTGAAATTCTTAGTTCTAGTCTCCTTTAAAACTCTGGAGGAGTTTCTGCATTTATGTTTTGCTTCACTCATGGAGGCTAGCGAGATACCACTCTAATATGCTCAAGCTATGTGCAATGTAATCTTGTCTTGATTTTCAGTAAGTATATTATTTACTCTTGGTTATTTGTGATTGGTCACTTGAAAGAAAGATTGCTCTGTGCATTGTCCTCATAGCATTGTTTCAATACTTGCTAGACTCTTTTCGTAGTACATGCTTATATACATCTAATGAAGAAAAAGAGTTTGTCAAAGTTTTCTTTGTCGCGTTCAGTTCGTTGAACTGAATTGCTTGAGGACAAGCAATATGCTAAGCTTGGGGGAGTTGATACGTCTCAAACGTATCTACTTTTCCAAACACTTTTGCTATTGTTTTGACCTCATTCTTGCATGATTTGAACTAAACTAACCCGGACTGACGCTGTTTTCAGCAGAGCTGCCTGTATGGTTTTATTGTGTGCAGGAAAACGGATTTTTAGGTGTCTCAGAAAATTCCACGAAAAATCTCAGAAAATCCACGCACCCGAAGGAACCTTGTGCCAGAAGATGGACCAGAGGGCAACCAGGGGGGGCCCAGGCGCCCTGGTGGCGCGGCCCCACCCCTGGCCGCCGCGCCAGGCCGCCTGGGCGGGTCCCACCTCCCCTGGTGCCCTACTTTGACCCGTATTTAGCCCGTGACGAGAAAACCCGAGATCAGGAGTTGTTTTCCCAGTTTTCGTCGCGGAGCCGCCGCCACCCTCTGTTCTTCTTCGGGAGGGCTAATCTGGAGGCTGATTTGGCCTCCGGAGAGGGGAGATCGTCGCCATCGTCATCATCATCACCACTCCATCCTCCCTCCATGACTTCTCCTTCCATGTGTGAGTAATTCCCTGCTGTAGGCAAAGGGGATGGTAGGGATTGGATGAGTTAGATCATGTAATAGTTTATCAGATCGTTGGGGGCATGTTGCCTATCATCTACTATGGTGTTTATCATCTTTGCTTCAACTTGTTACTCTTAATTCTTGTCACTTAGGGCCCGAGTGCCATGATTTCAGATCTGAACCATATGTGTTTGCATGAATATATTTGTGTTCTTGATCCTATCTATGAGTTGTTTGCACCTATTATGGTCCGGAACCGGCGATCCCAAAAGTGACAACTTGGGACACCAAAGGGGATGGTCCATAGTTTGAGGATTACATGTATCCATTGTGTTTATTGCTTTGTTCCGGTGTTCTTTGACAGGAGCACCTTAATCTCCATAAGTTCCTTTTGGCCCCGTTCGTAGCGGGATGGTAGGACAAAAGATGTTGTGCAAGTTCTTATTGCAAGCACGTACAACTACCTATGGGATACATGCCTAATGTTTGATATTTTCCTAGATGATCATTACTTTTCCGTGTGCCTTGCCCCAAGTTAGATTCATGATATATCTCATCCATGCAGCGCCCAACCATCCATCTCCCTAGCCTATAGTGTTTTAAATCCTGCTGGTTACTAGTTGCTACTTTTGCTATTTACTTTTGCTGTTTACTTTTACTATCACCACCATCACTATCATATCACCGTTACCACTTATCTCTTGTTGCAAGTAAGTATATTTCAGGTGCGGTTGAATTTACAACTCAACTGTCAAAGCTTATAAATACTCTTTGGCTCCCCGTGTGTCGAATCAATAAATTGGGTTATTCTTACCCGCGAAGACTATCTCGATCCCTTACGGTTGAGGGTTATCAGTGTGCTGAACGCGGAGGTGCCGTACGTTCGGTGCTTGATCGGTTGGATCGCGAAGAAGTTCGACTACATCAACCGCGTCACTTGACGCTTTCACTTCCGGTCTACGAGGGTACGTAGACACACTCTTCCCTCTCGTTGCTATGCATCTGGTAGATAGATCTTGCATGATCGTAGGAAAATTTAAAAATACTACGTTCCCCAACAGTGGTATCAGAGCCAGGTCTATGCGTAGATGATATGCCCGAGTAGAACACAATGAGTTGTGGGCGATACTAGTCATACTGCTTACCAGCATGTCATACTTTGCTTCGACGGTATTGTGAGATGAAGCGGCCCGGACCGACATTACGCGTACGCTTACGCGAGACTGGTTTCACCGTTACGAGAACTTGTTGCTTAAAGGTGACTGGCGGGTGTCTATCTCTCTCACTTTAGCTGAATCAAGTGTGGCTACGCCCGGTCCTGGTGAAGGTTAAAACAACACATACTTGACGAAACATCGTTGTGGTTTTTGTATGCGTAGGTAAGAACGGTTCTTGCTAAGCCCGTAGCAGCCACGTAAAACTTGCAACAACAAAGTAGAGGACGTCTAACTTGTTTTTGCAGGGCATGTTGTGATGTGATATGGTCAAGACATGATGAGTTATACGGTTTTGTATGAGATGATCATGTTCTGTAATGTTATCGGCAACTGGCAGGAGCCATATGGTTGTCGCTTTATTGTATGAAATGCAATCGCCATGTAATTGCTTTAATTTATCACTAAGCGGTAGCAATAGTCGTAGAAGCAATAGTTGGCGAGACGACAACGATGCTACGATGGAGATCAAGGTGTCGCGCCGGTGACGAAGGTGATCATGACGGTGCTTTGGAGATGGAGATCAAAAGCACAAGATGATGATGGCCATATCATGTCACATATTTTCATTGCATGTGATGTTTATCTTATTATGCTTCTTATTTTGCTTAGAACGACGGTAGCATTATAAGATGATCCCTTACTAAATTTCAAGGTATAAGTGTTCTCCCTGAGTATGCACCGTTGTGAAAGTTCGTCGTGCCGAGACACCACATGATGATCGGGTGTGATAAGCTCTACGTTCAAATACAACGGGTGTAAGCCAGTTTTGCACACGCAGAATACTCGGGTTAAACTTGACGATCCTAGCATATGCAGATATGGCCTCGGAATACTGGAGACCGAAAGGTCGAACGTGAATCATATAGTAGATATGATCAACATAAGATGTTCACCATTGAAACTACTCCATCTCACGTGATGATCGGACATGGTTTAGTTGATTTGGATCACGTGATCATTTAGATGACCGGAGGGATGTCTATCTAAGTGGGAGTTCTTTAAATAATATGATTAAATTGAACTTTAATTTATCATGAACTTAGTCCTGATAGTTTTTGTGTATCTATGTTGTTGTAGATCAATGGCCCGTGCTACCGTTCCTTTGAATTTTAATGCATTCCTAGAGAAAGCTAAGTTGAAAGATGATGGTAGCAATTACACGGACTGGGTCCGTAACTTGAGGATTATCCTCATTGCTGCACAGAAGAATTATGTCCTTGAAGCACCACTAGGTGACAAGCCCCCTCCCGCTAATGTAGACGCTTTGAACGTCTGGTAGTCGCGGTCTGATGACTACATGATAGTTCAGTGTGCCATGCTTTACGGCTTAGAACCGGGACTTCAACGACGTTTTGAACGTCATGGACCATATGAGATGTTCCAGGAGTTGAAGTTAATATTTCAAGCAAATGCCCGGATTGAGAAATGTGAGATTTCCAATAAGTTCTACAGCTGCAAGATGGAGGAGAATAATTCTATCAGTGAACACTTGCTCAGAATGTCTGGGTACTACAATCATATGACTCAACTTGGTTGCAAAGTTGATGAAGATAGTGTTATTGATAGAGTTCTTCAATCACTGACACCAAGCTATAAAGGCTTTGTGATGAACTATAATATGCAAGGGATGCAAAAGACAATTCCCGAGCTCTTCGCTATGCTCAAGGCTACGGAGGTAGAAATCAAAAAGGAGCATCAAGTGTTGATGGTTAACAAAACCACTAGTTTCAAGAAAAAGGGCAAGGGAAAGAAGGGGAACTTCAAGAAGAATAGCAAGACAGTTGCTACTCCCACGAAGAAACCCAAGTCTGGAGCCAAGCCTGAATGCTCGTAGTAGTACCTGGGTATTTGATACCGGTTCGGTTGCTAATATTTGTAACTCGAAACAGGGACTACGGATTAAACGAAGATCGGCTAAGGACGGGGTGACGATGCGCGTGGGAAATGGTTCCAAAGTCGATGTGATCGCCGTCGACACGCTACCTCTACATCTACCTTCGGGATTAGTTTTAGACCTAAATAATTGTTATTTGGTGCCAGCGTTGAGCATGAACATTATATCTGGATCTTGTTTGTTGCGAGACGGTTATTCATTCAAATCAGAGAATAATGGTTGTTCTATTTTTATGAATAATATCTTTTATGGTCATGCACCCTTGAAGAGTGGTCTATTCTTATTGGATCTCAATTGTGGTGATACACATATTCATAATATTGAAACCAAAAGATGCAAGGTTAATAATGATAGTGCAACTTATTTGTGGCACTGCCTTTTAGGTCATATTGGTGTAAAGCGCATGAAGAAACTCCATAGTGATGGACTTTTGGAATCACTTGATTATGAATCACTTGGTGCTTGCGAACCATGCCTCATGGGCAAGATGACTAAAACTCCGTTCTCCGGAACTATGGAGCGAGCAACAGATTTGTTGGAAATCATACATACTGATGTATGTGGGCCAATGAGTGTTGAAGCTCGCGGCGGGTATCGTTATTTTCTGACCTTCACTGATGATTTGAGCAGATATGGGTATATCTACTTAATGAAGCACAAGTCTGAAACATTTGAAAAGTTCAAAGAATTTCAGAGTGAAGTAGAGAATCATCGTAACAAGAAAATAAAGTTTCTACGATCTGATCGTGGAGGAGAATATTTGAGTTACGAGTTTGGTCTTCATTTGAAACAATGTGGAATAGTTTCACAACTCACGCCACCCGGAACACCACAGCGTAATGGTGTGTCCGAACGTCGTAACCATACTTTATTGGATATGGTGCAATCTATGATGTCTCTTACCGATTTACCACTATCGTTTTGGGGTTATGCTTTAGAGACAGCTGCATTCACGTTAAATAGGGCACCATCTAAATCCGTTGATACGACACCTTATGAACTATGGTTTGGCAAGAAACCAAAGTTGTCGTTTCTTAAAGTTTGGGGCTGTGATGCTTATGTGAAAAAGCTTCAACCTGATAAGCTCGAACCCAAGTCGGAGAAATGTGTCTTCATAGGATACCCAAAAGAGACTGTTGGGTACACCTTCTATCATAGATCCGAAGGCAAGATATTCGTTGCTAAGAATGGATCCTTTCTAGAGAAGGAGTTTCTCTCGAAAGAAGTGAGTGGGAGGAAAGTAGAACTTGATGAGGTAATTGTACCTTCTCCCGAATTGGAAAGTAGTACATCACAGAAAATTGTTCCAGTGATTCCTACACTAATCAGTGATGAAGTTAATGATGATGATCATGAAACTTCGGATCAAGTTTCTGCTGAACGTCGTAGATCAACCAGAGTACGTTCCGCACCAGAGTGGTACGGCAACCCAGTTATGGAAATCATGTTACTAGACCATGATGAACCTACGAACTATGAGGAAGCGACGATGAGCCCAGATTCCGCAAAATGGCTTGAGGCCATGAAATCTGAGATGGGATCCATGTATGAGAACAAAGTATGGACTTTGGTTGACTTGCCCGATGATCGGCAAGCCATCGAAAATAAATGGATCTTCAAGAGGAAGACCGACGCAGACGGTAATGTTACTATTTACAAAGCTCGATTTGTTGCGAAAGGGTTTCGACAAGTTCAAGGAGTTGACTACGATGAGACTTTCTCACCTGTAGCGATGCTTAAGTCTATCCGAATCATGTTAGCGATTGCCGCATTTTATGATTATGAAATTTGGCAAATGGATGTCAAAACTGCATTTCTGAATGGATATATCAAAGAAGAGTTGTATATGACGCAACCAAAAGGTTTTGTCGATCCAAAAGGTGCTAACAAAGTATGCAAGCTCCAGCGATCCATCTATGGACTGGTGCAAGCATCTCGGAGTTGGAATATACGCTTTGATGAGGTGATCAAAGCATATGGCTTTATACAGACTTTTGGAGAAGCCTGTATTTACAAGAAAGTGAGTGGGAGCTCTGTAGCATTTCTAATATTATATGTGGATGACATATTGTTGATTGGAAATGATATAGAATTTCTGGATAGCATAAAAGGATACTTGAATAAGAGTTTTTTCAATGAAAGACCTCGGTGAAGCTGCTTATATATTAGGCATCAAGATCTATAGAGATAGATCAAGACGCTTAATTGGACTTTCACAAAGCACATACCTTGATAAGATTTTGAAGAAGTTCAAAATGGATCAGTCAAAGAAAGGGTTCTTGCCTGTATTACAAGGTATGAAGTTGAGTAAGACTCAATGCCCGACCACTGCAGAAGATAGAGAGAAAATGAAAGTCATTCCCTATGCCTCAGCCATAGGATATATCATGTATGCAATGTTGTGTACCAGACCTGATGTGTGCCTTGCTATAAGTCTAGCAGGAAGGTACCAAAGTAATCCAGGAGTGGATCACTGTACAGCGGTCAAGAACATCCTGAAGTACCTGAAAAGGACAAAGGATATGTTTCTCGTATATGGAGGTGACAAAGAACTCGTCATAAACGGTTACGTCGATTCTAGCTTTGACACTTATCCGGATGACTCTAAGTCACAAACCAGATATGTATTTTTATTGAACGGTGGAGCTGTCAGTTGGTGGAGTTCCAAGCAGAGCGTCGTGGCGGGATCTACGTGTGAAGCGGAATACATAGCTGCTTCAGAAGCAGCAAATGAAGGAGTCTGGATGAAGGAGTTCATATCCGATCTAGGTGTAATACCTAGTGCATCAGGTCCAATGAAAATCTTTTGTGACAACACTGGAGCTATAGCCTTGGCGAAGGAATCCAGGTTTCACAAGAGAACAAAGCACATCAAAAGACGCTTCAATTCCATCCGCGATCTAGTCAAGGAGGGAGACATAGAGATTTGCAAAATACATACGGATCTGAATGTTGCAGACCCGTTGACTAAGCCTCTTCCACGGGCAAAACATGATCAGCACCAGGACTCCATGGGTGTGAGGATCATCACTTTGTAATCTAGATTATTGACTCTAGTTCAAGTGGGAGACTGAAGGAAATATGCCCTAGAGGCAATAATAAAGATGTTATTTTGTATTTCCTTATATCATGATAAATGTCTTTTATTCATGCTAGAATTGTATTAACCGGAAACTTGATACATGTGTGAATACATAGACAAAATAGTATGTCCCTAGTATGCCTCTACTAGACTAGCTCATTGATCAAAGATGGCTATGTTTCCTAGCCATAATCATGAGTTGTCATTTGATCAATGGGATCACATCATTAGGAGAATGATGTGATGGACTAGACCCATCCGTTAGCATATCACTATGATCGTTTAGTTTTACTGCTATTGCTTTCTCCATGACTTATACATGTTCCTATGACTATGAGATTATGCTACTCCCGAATACCGTAGGAACACCTTGTGTGCTATCAAACGTCACAACATAACTGGGTGATCATATAGATGCTCTACAGGTGTCTTCGAAAGTATTCGTGGTGTTGGCATAGATCAAGACTAGGATTTGTCACTCCGAGTGTCGGAGAGGTATCTCTGGGCCCTCTCGGTAATGCACATCATAATAAGCCTTGCAAGCAAATGACTAATGAGTTAGTCACGAGATGATGTATTACGGAACGAGTAAAGAGACTTGCCGGTAACGAGATTGAACTAGGTATAGAGATACCGACGATCGAATCTCGGGCAAGTAACATACCGATGACAAAAGGAACAACGTATGTTGTTATGCGGTTTGACCAATAAAGATCTTCGTAGAATATGTAGGAGCCAATATGAGCATCCATGTTCCGCTATTGGTTATTGACCGGAGATGAGTCTCGGTCATGTCTACATAGTTCTCGAACCCGTAGGGTCCGCACGCTTAACGTTTGATGACGATCGGTATTATGAGTTTATGAGTTTTGATGTACCAAAGGTAGTTCGGAGTCCCGGATGAGATCACAGACATGACAAGGAGTCTCGGAATGTCCGAGACATAAAGATTGATATATTGGACGACTATATTCGGACACCGGAAGTGTTCTGGAAAGTTTTGGAATTTACCGGAGTGCCGGGGGGGGTTACCGGAACCCCTCGGGGGAATGGTGGGCCCTGGTGGGCCATAGGGGAGAGAGAGGGCAGCAGCCAGGAGGTGGCGCGCCCCCTCCCTAGGAGGAGTCCGAATAGGACTAGGGGAGGGGGGCGCGGCCCCTCTTTCCCTCTCCCTCTCCCTCTCTTTCCTTCCCCCCTTTTCCTTCTTTGGTAGGTTCCTACTAGGAATAGGATTGCAATCCTATTCCTAGTAGGATTGCAGCCCTAGCCGCACCATAGGAGGGCCGGCCGGTCTTCCCCCTTGCTCCTTTATATACGGGGGCAGGGTGCACGCAAAGACACACAAGTTGAATTGTTCTAGCCGTGTGCGGTGCCCCCCTCCACAGAAACGCACCTCGGTCACACCGTCGCAGTGCTTAGTGATACGTCCAAAACGTATCTATAATTTCTGCTTGCTCCATGCCACTCTAGGGTGATATTGCTATGATATTCATACACTTCCATACACTTTTGATCATATTTGGACTAACCTACTAATCCAGTGCACCCCGGTGCCAGTTTCTGTTTTCGGCTGTTTTTGTATTCCAGGTTTTCACATTACGAGAACTGCCAGGAAAAATCCAGAAAAAATATATAAAAAATCAGCGTTCCAGGAGCTACCGTGCGGCCAAAGTACAGCCTGGGGGGACCCACAGGGGCTCCAGGCAGCCTGTGGGCGTGGCCCCCCTGGGCCGCGCCGGGGGGGCGCCTGGGCACCCCTGACCCCCTCTGGTGACCCCCTTTGGCATATATTTAAGGTCCGTCGAGGAAACCCTGATTCCGGACCCCTTTTCTCCAGACGCGATTCCGATCTCCGCCGCCATCTCCATCAAGCTTCGGGGGACCAGAATTCCTGCGCCGGCACCCTGCCGGGACGGGGAAGTGCCCCCGGATTCATCTCCATCGACGTTGCTTCCTCCCTCCATGATGCGGGAGTAGTTCCTCCTCGGGGCTGAGGTTCTTACCAGTAGCTATGTGGTCAATTCTCTCTCCCATGATGTGATCTTCGTTGTGATCATAGGCTATGTTAATCTAAGATATTTCCCCTTCCTCTATGTATTGGATTGATGTACTCACTTGTCTTTATCTAGTATAATCCTCGAGACCAAGGTGACAGCGGTCTATTGGACATGGATTAGAACAATATTTTCATGAGTGATTTCCTCTCTTGTGTGTTGATTGAAGATTGAGAGTCTCTTGGTGCTTTTCTTTGACTATCCTTTAGATATGTTGTGGTGATTGTGGGACTCTCTTTGGATGGCCGCGGTGACATTGGGAAATCCTTAGATTGAGAACTACGAACTTTGAGGTGTGCTTTTGTAGCCCTACATAATTCTCGTCCTCTCTTGACCACGAAGGAATGACCTCCGAGTGTGTCCCCTTTGCATGTTTTATGGGAAATATCATGTGATTCGATTATGTTAATGTTGTTGGGAGTTGCCACTAGTGAAAGTATGAACCCTAGGCCTCGTTTCCACCATTGCAATACCGTTTGTGCTCACGTTTACCACTTGTTTGCTTGCTGCACTTTTTATTACATATTTATATCACTTTGTTTTGCCATCCATATCACTTGCCATTTAACATCTCTTCGCCGAACTAGTGCACCTATACATCTAACAAGTGTATTAGGTGTGTTGGGGACACAAGAGACTTCTTGTATCTTAGTTGCAGGGTTGCTTGAGAGAGACCATCTTCAACCTCTACTTCCCTGAGTTTGATAAACCTTAGGTCATCCACTTGAGGGAAATTGCTGCTGTCCTACAAACCTCTGCGCTTGGAGGCCCAACATAGTCTACAAGAGTAGAAGCGTGTGTAGACATCAAGCTATTTCTGGCGCCGTTGCCGGGGAGGTGAGCGCTTGAAGGTATATCTTTAGATCTTGCAATTAAATCTTTTTGTTTCTTGTTTTTTTTATTTCACTAGTTATGCTTATGGAAAACCTTGTTATTGGATCGTTGCTTGCGGGAGGACACCCCACACCTGTGGTGGTTGCTCCTCCTCCTACTGAAATTGTGCCCTATAAAATACCGGCTGGTATTATCAATTATGTTTTGGCTAATCGTTATGCAGGAGACAGACATCCCAGTGAACACTTGCTATATCTGTCACAACTATGTTCATTATTTAAGCTTGCAGGTGTATCGAGGGAGTTTGTCATGAGGAAATTATTTGCCTTGTCACTGAAAGGAAAAGCATTGGAATGGTATAGGCTACTAAATGACTCTCACCTGCTGGAGTGGGAAGAGATCCAGTCTCTCTTTTACTCCAAGTTTTATCCTCTTCATGAAGTCCATAAGAATAGGAATTATGTTTATAATTTTTATCCTCATGACGGAGAGAGCATAGCTCAAGCTTGGGAGAGACTGAAAATGTTAATGCTAAAATGTCCTAACCATGGGCTCCCCAAAGATATTATTATTACTAACTTCTATGCGAGGCTCTCTCGACAGGATAAAGATTTGCTCGATGCTTCCTCTATGGGTTCTTTCACAAACAAAAAGATTGATGCTAAATGGGAACTCCTTGAAAGAATTCAACGCAACACTGAAGATTGGGAGATCGACAAAGGTAAAGAGTCAGGTATAATTTATGAGTATGATTGCATTAAGTCCTTTGTTGAAACTACAAGTTTTAATAAGTTTAGTGCTAAGTTTGGGCTTGATTCTCAACTCCTTGTTGATTTCCTCAAATCTTTTGCTTCACATCTTAATATGCCTAAGGAGGATTGGATCGAGTATCATAAACCTTTTAAAGAGACTTGCAAAGAAAATGAAATTGTTCATGATGATTTCAACATGCATGATCCAATTCCTAAAAATGAAGTTTTATATAAGCATGTTAATTTTTGTGGAGTGGATAGACCTTGTGAAAGGCCTATGATTGAAGAAGAGAAGTATTGTAAGCAACATAAGCATGAAAGAACAATCACTTGGGTCAGAGATTTAAATGAGATTGCTAGAGAATTGTGTGACCTTTATCCTTTTACTTGTGAACTTTGCCGTATAGAGGGTCACTTTAATTTTCAATGCATGAACGTTCAAAACATAACTGTTAACCGGTTGTGTGATAACATGATCACCTCTGATCTTTATGATGAGCTTATGTTATTTTTGATGTGTGAAGAGTTATCAGAAAAGACTTCATGGCTAGATGTTAATGCCATAGGAATAAAAAACACTTTGCAAAATTGCCATCTCTATTGTGTTGTTAATTGCCATGAAAATGATTACATAGGTAAGATTATAAAGGAGGGAACTGTACCAAAGTATAAAAACGTCTCTTATATTTCTGCTAATAAAAAGGAGAGTTTCTCCCAAGTTTCCCCTATTGTTTCTAATGATAAACCAGGATATGTGGAGAAGCTTCATCTCCAACCACTCCCTCCTAAGGTTAAGAAGAAGAAAAAGAAGAGGAGGAGGAAGAGGAGCAAGAAAGAAGAAGAAGGGGTATCAACCTGGCCTGAGCATATTCCTCCCATCAACTTTTATCCTAACGGTTGTAAGTTTAAAGAAGAAGGTGAAGTTTATTGCCTTAATTATCATCTTGATGATACGTCCGTAGGTACTATTGAAGATGATTTTGATTATGATATGCATGTTACTTATTGTGATTGGGAAAATGATGATAATGCTACTTATGATCTTGAAAATCTTTTTGTTACCAACTCTGAAAGTGAAGATATGGGAAGCTCTAAGCTTGGGGATGATAGAATTGCAAATCCTATCCCCACTAGTGATGTGATAATTGATTCTCTTGCTAGTAAGAATACAGACAACATGTTTACAAATATAGTTGCTAGCAATGATAATGCTCTTCTCTACCATGATGATGTTATAACTCCAATCTATAGTGATTATAAAGGTACCTATGACATAAGGAGAAATTATCCTTATGAAACTTGTCATAATCATGAAGGGAATTACTCCCTTGTTGAACACCACCCTCCTGATATACAACTCATCTATATTGTTCAAGTTGTTTATGATAGTCGTACTCCCACTATTACCAATGAGAAAAATTATGCTTATGTGGGGAATGAGAGTACCTTTTTGCATGTGGATCATGGTAACAATGCTTTATGTGATGCTTATATTGTTGAGTTCATCCATGATGCCACTGAAATTTATAATGAGAGAGGGAGGCTTGGTTCTAAATATCTTAATAATAATAAGTTCCCTCTCTGTATGTTGAAGGTTTTGAAGCTGCACTTGTTTTGTCTTCCTATGCTTATTGCTTTGTGCTTCAATGAATTATTCTATTGCAATATTCCTATGCATAGGAAGCATGTTAGGCTTAAATGTGTTTAGTATTTGTTTCTTGATGCTCTCTTTTGTTCTTCAATTCTTATTCCTACAAGAGAATCATTAAAGTCTTATGCCTAGCTTAAAGGCATAAAAGAAAGCGCTTTTGGGAGGCAGCCCACATGAATAAATTTTTATATTTTGCTTTTGTTGTGTCTTTATGTTGTTTACTACTGTAGCATCATCATTGTATCTTTGCTTTTCATATTTGTGCCAAGTATAGCCTCCGATTGCTAGAAAGTTCAAAAGTTGTGAGGTGCTGTCCAGGAAACAGATTCTGTCCTTGGATAGAAAAATTCGTATAAAATCACCAGTTCATATTTTTGGTCTGAATTTTTTCGAAAGCGTTCTCTATATAATTTTCTTTCGTGCGTCAGTTCTGAGTTTTTTGATTTGAGTTGCAGAATTATCCCGAACAGATCAATTACTGCCTGCTGTTCTGTTTTTCACAGATTCTGTCCTGTTTTGCCTTACCTCCACTTTGCAAATTAAAAACTTGCTTTTTCTTTGCAAAAACCTTTTGGCAATCTTGAGAAACAGTAGAACTTCAAGAATATCCTTATTTCCAGCAAGGTATAATTATTTTATTAAGGGTACTAACCTCGCTAATAAGATTATGATGAGTTATGTATGAAGGGAGTTTTCAAGTGTGCGAGGGAAGATGATAAAAAGATTCAGGAGTGTCAAGCGCTCAAGCTTGGGGATGCCCCCGTGCACCCCCAAGAAATATTCAAGGAGACTCAAGCGTCTAAGCTTGGGGATGCCCCCGTGCATCCCCTTCTCCATCAACATTATCATTTCGTCTTTCGTTTCGCTATATTTTTATCACTTCATGTGTTATGTGCTATACTTGGAGCGTCTTGCTTTTAGTTTTCTTTTTATTTTTTCATAATGAGTCGGAACTCAGCATTCTTTATGTGGGAGAGAAACACGCTCCACTTCTACCTAGAACATAACATAGAATTTTTCATATCTATCTTTGCTGTGTATGTTCTTTGTCTCTTAATAGCTACTATCATGCTCTGCTCTTAGTATTCATGCTTATCTTTTCAAAGAGCTTTTGTTTGGTTGGTTGCTTGAACTATCTTTAATTATTATGCTCACCTTATTAAGAGAGTTTGCTTCTATTGCATTGGTTAATATGTCTATGATAAAGATGCTACGTGCATAATGGTGCTTAGTAGTTCAGGTTTTCTTATGGTTAGTCTCAAATAGCTGGGGGATTCCCATGTGTTATTGGAGTACCAACATGATTTGTTTGTCGATGATGTGGTATGGTTTAGTAATATCTTCCTTCGAGAATTTATTTCGATTGACTTGGCGTATGCTCACGCATATTTAAGACTGTAAAGAAAGTCTGTCAAGCCTTGATGATCTTTTATTTCTGAGTAGCGATATAACTACCATGCCTGATTCAATATTGCTTTGTCGCTCTGCATGATTATGACCGTCATTGCTCTCTTAGTTGGTCGCTCCCAGTCTTTTGCTAACCTCCACCTGTACTAAGCAGATTAACCTTGCAATACATAGCTCATGGGAAAGTAGCTTAAAAACTATTGTGGTAAAGAATATGTTGCCTATGTATCTTATTTCTTATAAGTTGCTTGCTGAGCGGTAACCATGTTTCTGCGGACGCCATCAACTGTCACACTTTTGTTGAATATCATGTGAGTTGCTATGCATGTTCGTCTTGTCTGAAGTAAGGGCGATTTGCCGTGGGTTGAATGAATATGCATATTGTTAGAGAAGAACATTGGGCCGCCAACCAAAGCCATGCATCATGGTGGAAGTTTTAGCTTGGACTTAATCCTCAATCTCTTATGAGAATATGCTTATGCATTTAAGAGGAGTCCATCATCTATTTTCTATGTTGTCCCGGTATGGATGTCCTCAAGTTGAGATCTATCAAAAACGAGAAATCAAATGCGATCTATCTCCTTGGACCTTTGTACAGGTGGCATAGAGGTACCCCTTTGTGACACTTGGTTAAAACATATGTAATGCAATGATAACCCAGGGGGATCCGAGCTAATTAGGACAAGGAGCGAGCACTATTAGTATTCGATGCATGATGCTTGCAACTTATAGGATGTTTTATGCATGACACATATGAAGTACTACTACCGTTGACACAATTGCTTCCATGTTTTCAAAATAAAAGGCTCTAGCACATAACCATTCTTTTACCTTTATGTTAAAGCACCAACTACTGAGAGCATGTTTGTCATTCTGAGTGTAATGTGCATTGTTCCAAAGTAGCATTGTCTTTTGCATGATTGTGATATCGTTTATTCTGAAATGATTGTATCTAGTCATCACTTAAACCTTGAAGGTGCCCCTGCATTTATGTTTTGCTTCACTAAAGGGGGCAAACTAGATATCACTTTATCATATTTGCACATCATGTTCAATGCAAATCTATTTGATGCTTCAATGTCATGTTGTAAAACTTTCAGTCATTTGTGATTTTCTCATGAGGCAACTCAATTACTACAGATTCATTGTCTCAGTAAGCTTTTGTCATATGACTATGAATAAGTCCTATATGGTTAATAGCATGTCACCACAGAAATTATTCTTGTTATCATTTACCTACTCGAGGACGAGCAGGAATTAAGCTTGGGATGTTGATACGTCCAAAACGTATCTATAATTTATGCTTGCTCCATGCCACTCTAGGGTGATATTGCTATGATATTCATACACTTCCATACACTTTTGATCATATTTGGACTAACCTACTAATCCAGTGCACCCCGGTGCCAGTTTCTGTTTTCGGCTGTTTTTGTATTCCAGGTTTTCACATTACGAGAACTGCCAGGAAAAATCCGGAAAAAATATATAAAAAAATCAGCGTTCCAGGAGCTACCGTGCGGCCAAAGTACAGCCGGGGGGGGGG
>LR738714.1:131679157-131817061 GCA_902687465.1 Secale cereale
AGGGGCTCCAGGTGGCCTGTGGGCGCGCCCCCCCTGGGCCGCGCCGGGGGGGCGCCTGGGCACCCCCTGACCCCCTCTGGTGACCCCCTTTGGCATATATTTAAGGTCCGCCGAGGAAACCCTGATTCCGGACCCCTTTTCTCCAAACGCGATTCCGATCTCCGCCGCCATCTCCATCAAGCTTCGGGGGACCAGAATTCCTGCGCCGGCACCCTGCCGGGACGGGGAAGTGCCCCCGGATTCATCTCCATCGACGTTGCTTCCTCCCTCCATGATGCGGGAGTAGTTCCTCCTCGGGGCTGAGGTTCTTACCCGTAGCTATGTGGTCAATTGTGACGCCCGAAGACCGACGTCCCAGAAGATTCCAGAAGATTCCCGAAGATTCCAGATGTTCCGGGTTGCCCGTGTGTTCTTTTGTGCTTGTGTTATTTATTTTTTTGCATTGCATCATGTCATCATGTCATCATGCCATCATGTCATTTTAATTTTGCATCTCAACCTAAATAAATCGTGTGGACCTTCGGTCCATTTAAATCGAGGGAAGAATGACTTCTCTTTATAACATATCCTCCAAATAGTATGGAGCTATATTAAAATATTCCATTTGTTGGAATTCACCGTAACACACTTGCATAATTTCCCCATTGTCTTTTCACTTCGAGTTTCACCTTCAAAATCTTGCCAATAATTCTTTTCCGTTGTTTCGAGGTTCCTCCGAAAATTTGAACATTTTTTGGACACTTCAATAATCTCGTCTTAGTTCAAACCTATTTGAATTAAATTCAAATATGTTTGAATTATTTTCCGTCCTGGCCTTTTGTATTTTTTCTCCGGTCGTGCTCATTTTTATGAGCCCGGGAAAAATATTCCCTTGTGCAATTCGGCTCCTAACCCCCCTCTTCTTTCTTTCTTCTCTCTTTGTTTTCTGCTAAATCTTTTAAACAACAGAGCAACCACCCTTCTTGGCCCAGCCTCTTGGGCTTCAGCTTCCCTCACCAGGCCCAGCTCCACCTCCCTAAGCCGGCCCAACACCTCTCCAGGCCTCAGCCCGACCACCCCGCAACCCTAGCGAGGCACCCCCTTCTCCCGTCGCTCCCACCCCCGCCGCCAGCTTCAATCCCGTAGTGACCGAACCCCTCGTCCCCTTCGTTTTCCCCGATCCCCTCGCACTCTTGCCTCCCTCTCTCTCTCGCGAGCCCCGCAGCTCCTTCCTCCCTTCTCCGGTGGCCGTGCCGCCCTCCCAGCTCCTCGAGCCGCCACCGTGTCCCAAGGCCAGAGCCTCCCGCGCCTGGTTCCTTCCCGAGCGCCCCTCTGGTTGGATCCCGCAGCGCCGCGGCGGCCCCGAGCGCTGCATCCTGCCTCGCCGCGCCTTCTTCACAGCAGCCGGTCGCCCTGAGCGCCTCCCTCCTGAGCTTCGACCGGGCCGGCCCTCAGGCGCCAGGGCGCCGCCTCGCCCTCTCCTCGCCAGCGACGACCAGCCTCGGGTCCTCCTCTCCAGTGTACAGGCTGGCCGCCCCTGCCTCGTCTCCCTCTGGCCGCGCCCTGCCTCGGCCAAGTGCAGCGCCTCCCTGCACCGCGCCCTTCAGTCTGAGACGCCCCGCAGCCGGCCTCCCTCCGCCGTCCCGTCCGCAAGGCCGTGCACCTCCGTCTTGTTTGCTGCTGTTGTGCTTCTTCTGTTTTGGCCCGGTGTGTTGTTTGGTACAGCAGGTATCCCCGGATTGCCAAGCACCCGGACGACGAGGACCGTCAAGTTCCTCTTCAAGAAGTTCGACTACCGGATGTGCAAGTACCACGACGCTCGGAGCCCTCGGTTCCACATGTACCTCTACGTCACAAGAATGGAGACCGGACCGTCAAGTACATCTACGAACAAGACCGACGACTTGAACATCTACGGAACAAGTACCACTACATCCGTGTACGACTACGTGAACGAGTACCACGACACCGTCGAACGCCAAGTACCTCTACATGACCGACAAGTACCACGACGACCCGAACTACTACCATCGCGTGTACCACTACCGTCGCCCGGAAAAGACGGATGCGCCAAGTACATCTACGGCCCGAACGTCTACCGACGCCGAGTACCACTACTTCCTCTACCGTCACCGCGAGTACCACTACCGTCGCCCGGAAACGAGGAATTCGCCAAGTACCACGACACGATGACGTGAACCACTACTTCCTCTACGAGTTGCGAGAACGACTACTTCCCTCTACGAACGTGTACCCCGACACCTCCGAGAACGAACGCTTCGAAGGTATAACCTCGAGTCGATGACCCGTGAATGCATGCTTGTTGTGGTTGTATGAAATGTCTCCCTTGTGTGCTTCGTGCCCGTTTCGGCCGTTGTCATGTTCCTCGGTTGCCTCGTCACCGACTCGTGGGAACCCGGTAACGGGATCGCCCCACCTTTCATCTCGTTTGACTCACCCACGCCATCTATCTTTTGCACCGGTCTCTCAACGAGATACCGGAACCGATATGATGTGTTGCTTCATTTTCGGATCGTTGCCGTGGCACCCTTTTCTTCCACCACGGTGACATAAACTTCATATCTCTTTTAAGTCAACCTTTTAATAATTGCATAAACTTGATCATGTCATCCGCATCATGTTAACAACCTAAATGTGTGAATTGTTGTTTGCTTATAATTACTAAAACATGCTCATGGGGATTTTCCGGATATGTTGTTGTTATTTTCCGGCCTCATTTAAATTGCCTAGTTAGTATAGTTTTATTATGCTTCACCTCTTGCCATGTTAACAAACTCTTAATCTTGTCTTGTTAATAACGAGAGTCAACTAAATAATTAAATGTGGTGTTTCGTCAATATGCAACTCGTTGCATATTGATCTCCACTTAACTTGTAGCATTTGTTTGTGCACTTTGCCATGTCATGCATATTTAAACCGGACATGCATCATACTTGTTTGTGCATCGTATGCCATGCTTATGCTTGAGTGTTTACCGTGTTGTTTTGCTTCTTTCCGGTTTGCTTCTCTTGATAGCTTCGGTTTCGTTCCGGAGTTGTGAGGTTTCGCTCGACTGTTGCTCCGTCTTCTTCGTGGACCCGTTCTTCTCCCTTGTGGAATCCCAGGCAAGATGACCGAACCCGGATACCATTACTATCTTTGCCTATTGCTAGTAGTCTCGATCTATAGTTTTGCCTCGATGCCCATGTCTTTCTTGTCAGCCTCCTACTTGTAACCATTGCCATGTTTAACCACCCTACCTACGCAAACCGTTGCTTGGCTAAGTACGCTTCGCTCAGCCCTTCTTATAGCATTGTTAGTTGCAGGTGAAGATTGAAGATGCTTGCTTCATGTTGAAGTTTGGTTGGGTTATATCACACTATATAAATGTTTAAAAATGAAATCATCTATATACTGGCAGGGTGGAAGGCTAAGCCTTTTTGCTTGGTGTTTTGTTCCACTCTTGCCGTTAGGAACCGTATAAACCGGTGTTATGTTCCTTGATTATGCGTTCCTAACACGGTTGGGGTGTATGGGACCCCCTTGATAAACCGCTAAGTGCTAAGTCTTTTCCAGCAAGTCCCAACATTTGGTACTATTTGCCTCATAATAACAACTTATTTAATTAATTAAAATTGCATAGGGGGTCGCGTCCCCGAGGATTCTTATTTCTACATAGCAGGGGGGGCCAGTGCCGATGGTGTTGGTCCCAAACGGGGAGACTGCAGGGCCGCCTTGGGGCAACCCGAGGTATCTGGTATACCTGTAGGATCGCCCATCCGGTCGTGTCCTGAGACTTAGATACGCGCGGCTACTATCAGGGTGTCGACACGCCGGGAGGATTTGCTGGATTAGCCTTACCTTAGTTCGGTTTAACTTGAGCACGGGATTCCGAGAATACTCGGGTCTTCCCAACTATGGAGTTGCGACTCCGCGGATCGTGGGCTTGTAATGGGTCAAGTTGGAACACCCCTGCAGGGTTTGAACTTTCGAAAGCCGTGCCCGCGGTTATGTGGCAGATGGGAGCTTGTTAATTCCGGTTGTAGATAACTTGACACAATGATTCAATACACTACCAGCGTGTGTTCCGTGACTGTCAATTTCCGAATAGGGATTCGGGAGTTGAACACGGTGGGGTTATGTTTGACCGGCTTTAGCTAGGATCACTTCGTGATCATCTTTCGACCGATGCACTTCTCTTCTCGCTCTCTTCTACGTAAGTTAGTGCTAGTTGCTGCTGCAGACTCTTGTTGTTCCTTCACCTCTCGTTCTTTCTTCAGCCTTGTCCTCTCCCAAGGCTTAAATAGTCGTGTTACCCGGGAACGGGATTGCTGAGTCCTCTGTGGCTCACAGTTACTTCACCACACCAGATGCAGGTTCAACCGAGTTTGATGCAGGAGCTGGTTCAAGTACTTCATCGGGAGCTCGATGAAGAGTGTGGCCTTTTTTTTGTGACGTTTTGATGTTCAGTAGTGGTTTCTACTAGGATTCGATCCTGACCTGTGGCTTTATGTTGTTTTGGTATCTTTCTTTGGTTCTTCACCCGTAGTCGGGTTGTGATGTTTTGGATGATGTATTGCTTATGTATTGTATTGTGTGAAGTGGCGAGTGTAAGCCAACTATCTCCTTTTGCATTTTAATCCCTATTTTACATGAGTTGTGCAAAGATACCAAACTTGAGATCATTCTAGGATGGGCTTATACCTTTAAGTCGTGCCTCGACACGTAGGAGGTATAGTCCCATCCTGGGCATTACAAGTTGGTATTCAGAGCCTTCTCCGACCTAGAAGCCCCCACTGATTGATCGAATCGTTGACGGTTGAGTCTAGGCACACACTGAAAAATATTTTTGAGTCCTATATTATATCGGAGAGTAGGATTTCTTTGCTTCTCATCCCCTTTCTCTCTGGTGAGGACTCCTGACGATTACTCTTACCTCTTCTACTTTCAAAAATTGCACCAAATTTTTTTTAGGATCCCGCGAGTATTCTGGGATTGTTTCGATGTTCTTGTGACAAGGATATTGTTCTCGATGCCTCCTGTTACCGAGGAGTTGAGCTTCGGGGTATCGTTGTAACAAGCATATCGCGGCAGTACTAAATACTTAAGACGGCCGACATCGAAAATCTCTCCTATACGGCCAGTGGCAAGATAACCCCGACATCACCCAGTACTGGGGAGGTAGTTCGAGAGTATTGCCATAGCTTGTTATAGTGGATGCTTTTCGAAGGTCCGAGGTAAACAGTTTCCGAGAAAGACTGGTTATGTGTTGAAGGATGGATACACCTGGATGTAGGTTTAGAGTTGATTGCGCGGTGCTTCCCGTGTATCCCCAACACCTGATTGCATAACTGGAAACTTTCGGAAATCTATAGGTGGGTTCATCTAGTAGTTCTAGGCATTCTTCTAACGGATGCTCGATATGAAGTTCGGGGTTCTACATTGAGTGAAGTGGTTTTATGGACTTGTTCTGATCGGGAGTTGCATCTTAAAGGGTCCTTGGCTATGCTGATCCGGGGATTGCAAAACCCTTTTGTAACACATTCCATGAGCTTTCAGCACGAAGATGTCGGACGAAACTTCTATCTTGTATTTGTTCTATCTGATCCTTGTTCCTTTTTATTTATCTTTTGCTCTCCAAGTGGCTTCTCGTCTAGCTGATGTACCTACGGAATTCATTCGTTCAATCCTCTGTTCGGATGATATTGTGAAGATGATGCTGCAACACATCTACCCTTTGTTCTTGTTTTGATTCTGGTATTCGAGTTGCTTCGATGTCAAATGTTGATTCCATACCTTTCCTAATCGGTGTTCTCATATTTCTATGGGAGTGCTAGTCCTTCTTAATCATCAAGATAGTCATGTTAATCCTTTTCAACCGGTGTGCCTTCTCTTCAAGTTATTCCATACGGACGCCGTTGAGAAATCTGACGATTCGTCTGTATTCTTTCATCCCAAGTTGTCTTTGTTTTCCCCACCCTCCCACCCTTTTTCTTCTCAGAGCAAGAATTCTCAGATGAAGTATCCATATTATTCATGTGATATTTCTTCATTCATTTCCTTCAATGTTCTTATCCGGTGCTTTATCGTGAAGATGCTCAAGAACTCCAAGTTCATCATTCTTTTGTTCTCTAATTCTGCCGGTGGATGTAATTCAAGATTTCGGTGTTGATCTTATCCTTTTTTCCTCATTCACAATGCTTTCTTATTCCGGTGCACCAATTAATCATTCTCCTCTTGCTATTCATATCCGGAGTGCTGAAGATTCATAATTCCATTCTTAATCCGTTCAAATTATTTTGAGCATTGTTATCTCATTCAAGCCATTTAATTCAACCGGTGCAATATCTCAAGCAATCTTTTCAACGGTGATTTTCTTTAGTGGGCCCTAACCCACAGGTCTTTTCCCAGGATCTTACCTGACTCTTCTTTTTCCGGAGAATTCTTTTCAAAGTGTGACGTAAGAATGATTCTCATCAGTCACATGCCTTCTCCAAGATCGCTTTCAAATTCTTTTCTTCGTTGTTTCAACCTTTTAATTCTTCATTCCGGAGTGCTCAACAATTCTTATAGCTTTTCTCGTCTTCATTCTCAACATTTGGAGACCGGAGAAGAATTTCTCTTAAATCTTGGCCCGTCTTCTTGAAGATTTGTGGTTCTAGCTTCATGCCATCCTCATTATTGTTCCGATCATGAGGAATTCTTTTATACCCATCCGAAGCATTTCATGAATTCTTTTCTTTGTGTTCCTCCGAAGGCCATCAATTCAGAAGATTCTTCGTTCTCAGTTTTTCAACTTCGTCCTCCAAATATTCTTCATTGATGTCTCTTCGTTCGTCTCTATATTTTTACGGTGGTTCTTTCAACATTACCCTTCCGTTGTTATCGTTTTAATTCTTTGTTCTTTTCACAATCCTACCGGTGGTTCGTTGAAGATTTATCTAAGGTTGTGCTAGATCTCTCTTTAATTCCTTCCCAACGAGAATAAGTAGTATGCCAAATCCTTGGTTGTCATCAATTTAAATTGGTGAGGGATATGCATAACATAAATCTTATTCTAGTTTCTTCCAAGAGGTTAATCCCTTCCTTCGGAGCTTGTTCATCATATCATATTCTCAGTTCTAAGTTGTTCATCTTGTCTTCCGGAGCTCCAAGTTATTTTCATTTTTATCATTTCAAGTTCCATCTAATGCATCGCAGGCCTTGAATCTTATTCTTTTCATCTTTCACTTCTCATGCTTTCATTACCGGAGTTCTCATGGTGGTTCATCATGTTTTAATTCATCCTTGAAGTCTTCATCAAGATTCTTGTTGGAGGAACTCAAATATTTCTTCTCTTGCATTTTGAAGTGCAATTCTTTCTACCTTATCTTTCCAAATGGTGTTATGTCATTCTTGACAATTCCTTCATGTTTCATGACTCACGAGTTATCAAGAATGAGATATTTAAACCCATCATTTTCCTTGTTCAGGAGATCCTTTCAACCCTTCAATTTATTCATTGGAGTTATCTTGGGTTGTATTTTCACCTAAAAGCTTTCCTTGGGAATTGTTGCTATTATGGTGCTTATAAATGACCCAAATTCTTCATTTATCATTCCGGTGAAATAAGTTTTTCGTCTCCTTGTTGATCTCAATCAAATCAATTGTTTAAGTTAGTGGCTGGTTGTCACCTCTTAATTTTGAGATGTTTTCCATAAGCCCACAACGAGCTTATTCTTTTCGTTGTTGATTTTCCATCAACTCCATTCAACCCTTCTCCGTAAGGAGGATTTTTCTAATTCATTCGTGGGAGAAGTTGTCATCTTCTTCTTCGATCTTTTCTTTCCAACGATCTAGCTTCCATTCTTTCATTCTGGAGGCATTCTGATGTTGCTCTCTCCAAACCATCATCTAGTTTTGTCAAGATCATGTTCTTTCCCTTGCTCATCATTTAACCGGAGTGTTGTATTCTTCATTCTAGTTCCCTCATCTCATCTAGTTTTGCCTATCTTTTCAACCGTAGTGCTGTCTGAATCTTTCTTAACCTTGTGCCATTCTTTCAATTATTTTGGAGGCAATATGTTGTTGTTTTCATCAAGTATCACTCCATCTCCTCTAGTTCTTGTCCAATTCCTTCCATTTTCAGACGGAGTGCTGCCCAAATTCTGTCATTCTTATTCCTTGGCTATACCGTTGCGGTTTCATCTTCTTTTGGTCCGTGAGCTCTTGTTTCATGTCTTTCAACCTTCAAGGTTCTTGTAATGTTCATTGTTCCTCTTTCTAACGGAGTGCTTTCATCTTCGTTCATCTCCGTTGTATTCTTTCTTTCAACTTGGTTAACCTCTCAAGGTTCTTTGGTTTAACTCGTTTGTCAAAGAAGTAACTTTGTTTTACCTCTTCCTCTTCCATTTTTACCCGGTGATATCTCTAGGATCTCGGGTCGAGATCCTCTGTTAGTGTGGGAGAGTTGTGACGCCCGAAGACCGACGTCCCAGAAGATTCCAGAAGATTCCCGAAGATTCCAGATGTTCCGGGTTGCCCGTGTGTTCTTTTGTGCTTGTGTTATTTATTTTTTTGCATTGCATCATGTCATCATGCCATCATGTCATTTTAATTTTGCATCTCAACCTAAATAAATCGTGTGGACCTTCGGTCCATTTAAATCGAGGGAAGAATGACTTCTCTTTATAACATATCCTCCAAATAGTATGGAGCTATATTAAAATATTCCATTTGTTGGAATTCACCGTAACACACTTGCATAATTTCCCCATTGTCTTTTCACTTCGAGTTTCACCTTCAAAATCTTGCCAATAATTCTTTTCCGTTGTTTCGAGGTTCCTCCGAAAATTTGAACATTTTTTGGACACTTCAATAATCTCGTCTTAGTTCAAACCTATTTGAATTAAATTCAAATATGTTTGAATTATTTTCCGTCCTGGCCTTTTGTATTTTTTCTCCGGTCGTGCTCATTTTTACGAGCCCGGGAAAAATATTCCCTTGTGCAATTCGGCTCCTAACCCCCCTCTTCTTTCTTTCTCCTCTCTTTGTTTTCTGCTAAATCTTTTAAACAACAGAGCAACCACCCTTCTTGGCCCAGCCTCTTGGGCTTCAGCTTCCCTCACCAGGCCCAGCTCCACCTCCCTAAGCCGGCCCAACACCTCTCCAGGCCTCAGCCCGACCACCCCGCAACCCTAGCGAGGCACCCCCTTCTCCCGTCGCTCCCACCCCCGCCGCCAGCTTCAATCCCGTAGTGACCGAACCCCTCGTCCCCTTCGTTTTCCCCGATCCCCTCGCACTCTTGCCTCCCTCTCTCTCTCGCGAGCCCCGCAGCTCCTTCCTCCCTTCTCCGGTGGCCGTGCCGCCCTCCCAGCTCCTCGAGCCGCCACCGTGTCCCAAGGCCAGAGCCTCCCGCGCCTGGTTCCTTCCCGAGCGCCCCTCTGGTTGGATCCCGCAGCGCCGCGGCGGCCCCGAGCGCTGCATCCTGCCTCGCCGCGCCTTCTTCACAGCAGCCGGTCGCCCTGAGCGCCTCCCTCCTGAGCTTCGACCGGGCCGGCCCTCAGGCGCCAGGGCGCCGCCTCGCCCTCTCCTCGCCAGCGACGACCAGCCTCGGGTCCTCCTCTCCAGTGTACAGGCTGGCCGCCCCTGCCTCGTCTCCCTCTGGCCGCGCCCTGCCTCGGCCAAGTGCAGCGCCTCCCTGCACCGCGCCCTTCAGTCTGAGACGCCCCGCAGCCGGCCTCCCTCCGCCGTCCCGTCCGCAAGGCCGTGCACCTCCGTCTTGTTTGCTGCTGTTGTGCTTCTTCTGTTTTGGCCCGGTGTGTTGTTTGGTACAGCAGGTATCCCCGGATTGCCAAGCACCCGGACGACGAGGACCGTCAAGTTCCTCTTCAAGAAGTTCGACTACCGGATGTGCAAGTACCACGACGCTCGGAGCCCTCGGTTCCACATGTACCTCTACGTCACAAGAATGGAGACCGGACCGTCAAGTACATCTACGAACAAGACCGACGACTTGAACATCTACGGAACAAGTACCACTACATCCGTGTACGACTACGTGAACGAGTACCACGACACCGTCGAACGCCAAGTACCTCTACATGACCGACAAGTACCACGACGACCCGAACTACTACCATCGCGTGTACCACTACCGTCGCCCGGAAAAGACGGATGCGCCAAGTACATCTACGGCCCGAACGTCTACCGACGCCGAGTACCACTACTTCCTCTACCGTCACCGCGAGTACCACTACCGTCGCCCGGAAACGAGGAATTCGCCAAGTACCACGACACGATGACGTGAACCACTACTTCCTCTACGAGTTGCGAGAACGACTACTTCCCTCTACGAACGTGTACCCCGACACCTCCGAGAACGAACGCTTCGAAGGTATAACCTCGAGTCGATGACCCGTGAATGCATGCTTGTTGTGGTTGTATGAAATGTCTCCCTTGTGTGCTTCGTGCCCGTTTCGGCCGTTGTCATGTTCCTCGGTTGCCTCGTCACCGACTCGTGGGAACCCGGTAACGGGATCGCCCCACCTTTCATCTCGTTTGACTCACCCACGCCATCTATCTTTTGCACCGGTCTCTCAACGAGATACCGGAACCGATATGATGTGTTGCTTCATTTTCGGATCGTTGCCGTGGCACCCTTTTCTTCCACCACGGTGACATAAACTTCATATCTCTTTTAAGTCAACCTTTTAATAATTGCATAAACTTGATCATGTCATCCGCATCATGTTAACAACCTAAATGTGTGAATTGTTGTTTGCTTATAATTACTAAAACATGCTCATGGGGATTTTCCGGATATGTTGTTGTTATTTTCCGGCCTCATTTAAATTGCCTAGTTAGTATAGTTTTATTATGCTTCACCTCTTGCCATGTTAACAAACTCTTAATCTTGTCTTGTTAATAACGAGAGTCAACTAAATAATTAAATGTGGTGTTTCGTCAATATGCAACTCGTTGCATATTGATCTCCACTTAACTTGTAGCATTTGTTTGTGCACTTTGCCATGTCATGCATATTTAAACCGGACATGCATCATACTTGTTTGTGCATCGTATGCCATGCTTATGCTTGAGTGTTTACCGTGTTGTTTTGCTTCTTTCCGGTTTGCTTCTCTTGATAGCTTCGGTTTCGTTCCGGAGTTGTGAGGTTTCGCTCGACTGTTGCTCCGTCTTCTTCGTGGACCCGTTCTTCTCCCTTGTGGAATCCCAGGCAAGATGACCGAACCCGGATACCATTACTATCTTTGCCTATTGCTAGTAGTCTCGATCTATAGTTTTGCCTCGATGCCCATGTCTTTCTTGTCAACCTCCTACTTGTAACCATTGCCATGTTTAACCACCCTACCTACGCAAACCGTTGCTTGGCTAAGTACGCTTCGCTCAGCCCTTCTTATAGCATTGTTAGTTGCAGGTGAAGATTGAAGATGCTTGCTTCATGTTGAAGTTTGGTTGGGTTATATCACACTATATAAATGTTTAAAAATGAAATCATCTATATACTGGCAGGGTGGAAGGCTAAGCCTTTTTGCTTGGTGTTTTGTTCCACTCTTGCCGTTAGGAACCGTATAAACCGGTGTTATGTTCCTTGATTATGCGTTCCTAACACGGTTGGGGTGTATGGGACCCCCTTGATAAACCGCTAAGTGCTAAGTCTTTTCCAGCAAGTCCCAACATTTGGTACTATTTGCCTCATAATAACAACTTATTTAATTAATTAAAATTGCATAGGGGGTCGCGTCCCCGAGGATTCTTATTTCTACATAGCAGGGGGGGCCAGTGCCGATGGTGTTGGTCCCAAACGGGGAGACTGCAGGGCCGCCTTGGGGCAACCCGAGGTATCTGGTATACCTGTAGGATCGCCCATCCGGTCGTGTCTTGAGACTTAGATACGCGCGGCTACTATCAGGGTGTCGACACGCCGGGAGGATTTGCTGGATTAGCCTTACCTTAGTTCGGTTTAACTTGAGCACGGGATTCCGAGAATACTCGGGTCTTCCCAACTATGGAGTTGCGACTCCGCGGATCGTGGGCTTGTAATGGGTCAAGTTGGAACACCCCTACAGGGTTTGAACTTTCGAAAGCCGTGCCCGCGGTTATGTGGCAGATGGGAGCTTGTTAATTCCGGTTGTAGATAACTTGACACAATGATTCAATACACTACCAGCGTGTGTTCCGTGACTGTCAATTTCCGAATAGGGATTCGGGAGTTGAACACGGTGGGGTTATGTTTGACCGGCTTTAGCTAGGATCACTTCGTGATCATCTTTCGACCGATGCACTTCTCTTCTCGCTCTCTTCTACGTAAGTTAGTGCTAGTTGCTGCTGCAGACTCTTGTTGTTCCTTCACCTCTCGTTCTTTCTTCAGCCTTGTCCTCTCCCAAGGCTTAAATAGTCGTGTTACCCGGGAACGGGATTGCTGAGTCCTCTGTGGCTCACAGTTACTTCACCACACCAGATGCAGGTTCAGCCGAGTTTGATGCAGGAGCTGGTTCAAGTACTTCATCGGGAGCTCGATGAAGAGTGTGGCCTTTTGTTTGTGACGTTTCGATGTTCAGTAGTGGTTTCTACTAGGATTCGATCCTGACCTGTGGCTTTATGTTGTTTTGGTATCTTTCTTTGGTTCTTCACCCGTAGTCGGGTTGTGATGTTTTGGATGATGTATTGCTTATGTATTGTATTGTGTGAAGTGGCGAGTGTAAGCCAACTATCTCCTTTTGCATTTTAATCCCTCTTTTACATGAGTTGTGCAAAGATACCAAACTTGAGATCATTCTAGGATGGGCTTATACCTTTAAGTCGTGCCTCGACACGTAGGAGGTATAGTCCCATCCTGGGCATTACATCAATTCTCTCTCCCATGATGTGATCTTCGTTGTGATCATAGGCTATGTTTAATCTAAGATATTTCCCCTTCCTCTATGTATTGGATTGATGTACTCACTTGTCTTTATCTAGTATAATCCCCGAGACCAAGGTGACAGCGGTCTATTGGACATGGATTAGAACAATATTTTCATGAGTGATTTCCTCTCTTGTGTGTTGATTGAAGATTGAGAGTCTCTTGGTGCTTGTCTTTGACTATCCTTTAGATATGTTGTGGTGATTGTGGGACTCTCTTTGGATGGCCGCGGTGACATTGGGAAATCCTTAGATTGAGAACTACAAACTTTGAGGTGTGCTTTTGTAGCCCTACATAATTCTCGTCCTCTCTTGACCACGAAGGAATGACCTCCGAGTGTGTCCCCTTTGCATGTTTTATGGGAAATATCATGTGATTCGATTATATTAATGTTGTTGGGAGTTGCCACTAGTGAAAATATGAACCCTAGGCCTCGTTTCCACCATTGCAATACCGTTTGTGCTCACGTTTACCACTTGTTTGCTTGCTGCACTTTTTATTACATATCTATATCACTTTGTTTTGCCATCCATATCACTTGCCATTTAACATCTCTTCGCCGAACTAGTGCACCTATACATCTAACAAGTGTATTAGGTGTGTTGGGGACACAAGAGACTTCTTGTATCTTAGTTGCAGGGTTGCTTGAGAGAGACCATCTTCAACCTCTACTTCCCTGAGTTCGATAAACCTTAGGTCATCCACTTGAGGGAAATTGCTGCTGTCCTACAAACCTCAGCGCTTGGAGGCCCAACATAGTCTACAAGAGTAGAAGCGTGTGTAGACATCACTTAGGCGAAGCCCTGCGCCGGTAGATACATCATATCCGTCACCACGCCGTCGTGCTGAAGAAACTCTCCCGTGAAGCTCAACTGGATCAAGAGCTCGTGGGACGTCATCAAGATGAACGTGTGCTGAACGCGGAGGTGCTGTACATTCAGTGCTTGATCGGTTGGATCGCGAAGAAGTTCGACTACATCAACCGCGTCACTTGACGCTTCCGCTTCCGGTCTACGAGGGTACGTAGACACACTCTTCCCTCTCATTGCTATGCATCTGGTAGATAGATCTTGCGTGATCATAGGAAAATTGTAAAATACTACGTTCCCCAATAATCAGAGCCAGGTTTATGCGTAGATGTTATATGTACGAGTAGAACACAAGTGATTTGTGGACGATACTAGTCATATTGCTTACCAGCATGTCATACTTTGATTCGTCGGTATTGTTGGATGAAGCAGCCCGGACTGGCATTGCTCATACGCTTACGCGAGACTGGTTCTACCGACGTGCTTCGCACACAGGTGGCTGGCGGGTGTCAGTTTCTCGAACTTTAGTTGAATCAAGTGTGGCTACGTCCGGTCCTTGTGAAGGTTAAAACAACACATACTTGACGAACCATCGTTGTGGGTTTGATGCGTTGGTTAGAATGGTTCTTGCTCAGCCCGTAGCAGCCACGTAAAACTTGCAACAACAAAGTAGATGACGTCTAACTTGTTTTTGCAGGACATGTTGTGATGTGATATGGTTAAGACGTGATGAGTTATACGTTATTGTATGAGATGATCATGTTTTGTAAAGTTATCGGCAACTGGCAGGAGCCATATGGTTGTCGCTTTATTGTATGAAATACAATCGCCATGTAATTGTTTTACTTTATCACTAAGCGGTAGCGATAGTCGTGGAAGCAATAGTTGGCGAGATGACAACGATGCTACGATGGAGATAAAGGTGTCGTGCCGGTGACTATGGTGATCATGACGGTGCCTTGGAGATGGAGATCAAATGCACAAGATGATGATGGCCATATCATGTCACATATTTTCATTGCATGTGATGTTTATCTTATTATGCTTCTTATTTTGCTTAGTACGGCGGTAACATTATAAGATGATCCCTTACAAAATTTCAAGGTACAAGTGTTCTCCCTGAGTATGCACTGTTGCGGAAGTTCGTCGTGCCGAGACACCACGTGATGATCGGGTGTGATAAGCTCTATGTTCACATACAAAGGGTGCAAGCCAGTTTTGCACACGCATAATACTCGGGTTAAACTTGACGATCCTAGCATGTACATACATGGCCTCGGAATACCGGAGACCGAAAGGTCGAGCGTGAATCATATAGTAGATATGATCAACATAAGATGTTCACCATTGAAAACTACTCCATCTCACGTGATGATCGGACATGGTTTAGTTGATTTGGATCACGTGATCATTTAGATGACTAGAGGGATGTCTCTCTAAGTGGGAGTTCTTTAGTAATATGATGAATTGAACTTTAATTTGTCATGAACTTAGTCCTGGTAGTATTAGCATATCTATGTTGTAGATCAATAGCTCGCGATGTAGCTCCCCGTTTATTTTTATATGTTCCTAGAGAAAGCTAAGTTGAAAGATGATGGTAGCAATTACACGGACTGGGTCCGTAACTTGAGGATTATCCTAATTGCTGCACAGAAGAATTATGTCTTTGAAGCACCGCTAGGTGACAAGCCCCCTCCCGCTAATGTAGACGCTTTGAATGTCTGGCAGACGTGGTCTGATGACTACACGATAGTTCAATGTGCCATGCTTTACGGCTTAGAACCGAGAATTCAACGACATTTTGAACGTCATGGAGCATATGAGATGTTCTAGGAGTTCAAGTTAATATTTCAAGCAAATGCCCGGATTGAGAAATATGAGATTTCCAATAAGTTCTACAGCTGCAAGATGGAGGAGAATAGTTCTATCAGTGAACACTTGCTCAGAATGTATGGGTACTACAATCATATGACTCAACTTGGATGCAAAGTTGACGAAGATAGTGTTATCGATAGAGTTCTTCAATCACTGCCACCAAGCTAGAAAGGCTTCGTGATGAACTATAATATGCAAGGGATGCAGAAGACAATTCCCGAGCTCTTCGCTATGCGCAAAGCTGCGTAGGTAGAAATCAAAAAGGAGCATCAAGTGTTGATGGTTAACAAGACCACTAGTTTCAAGAAAAAGGGCAAGGGAAAGAAGGGGAACTTCAAGAAGAATAGCAAGACAGTTGCTACTCCCACGAAGAAACCCAAGTCTGGAGCCAAGCCTGAAACTAAGTGCTTCTACTGCAAAGGAAATAGTCACTGGAAGTGGAACTGCCCTAGATACTTGGCGGATAAGAAGGATGGCAAAGTGAACAAAGGTATATTTGATATACAGATTATTGATGCGTACTTTACTAGTGTTCATAGCAACCCATGGGTATTTGATACCGATTCAGTTGCTAAAATTAGTAGCTCAAAACGAGAGTTGCAGAATGAATAGAGACTAATTAAAGGTGAAGTGACGATGTGTGTTGGAAGTGGTTCCAAGATTGATATGATCATCATCGCACACTCCCTATACTTTCGGGATTAGTGTAGAACCTAAATAAATGTTATTTGGCATTTGCGTTGAGCATGAATATGATTTGATCATGTTTGTTGCAATACAATTATTCATTTAAAGTCATAGAATAATTGTTATTTTCTTTACATGAATAAAACCTTTGATGGTCATACACCCAATGAAAATAGTTTGTTCGATCTCGATCGAAGTAATACACATATTCATAATATTGAAGACAAAAGATGCAAAGTTGATAATGATAGTGCAACTTATTTGTGGCACTACCGTTTAGGTCATATTGGTGTAAAGCGTATGAAGAAACTCCATGCTGATGGGCTTTTGGAATCACTTGATTATGAATCACTTGGTGCTTGCGAACCATGACTCATGGGCAATATGACTAAAACTCTGTTCGCCGGAATAATGGAGCGAGCAAGTGACTTATTGGAAATAATACATACTGATGTATGCGGACCAATGAGTGTTGAGGCTCGCGGCAGATATCGTTATATTCTGACCTTCACAGATGATTTGAGCAGATATGGGTATATCTACTTGATGAAACATAAGTGTGAAACATTTGAAATTTCAAAGAATTTCAGAGTGAAGTGGAAAATCATCGTAACAAGAAAATAAAAGTTTCTACGATCAAATCACGGAGGCGAATATTTGAAGTTACGAGTTTGACCTTCATTTAAAACAATGTGAAATAGTTTCACAACTCACGCCACATGGAACACCACAGCGTAATGGTGTGTCAGAACGTCGTAACCGCACTTTATTAGATATGGTGGGATCTATGATGTATCTTACCGATTTACCACTATCGTTTTGGGGTTATGCATTAGAGATAGCTGCATTCACGTTAAATAGGGCACCATCTAAATCTGTTGAGACGACACCGTATGAACTGTGGTTTGGCAAGAAACCTAAGTTGTCGTTTCTTAAAGTTTGGGGCAGCGATGCTTATGTGAAAAAGTTTCAACCCGATAAGCTCAAACCCAAATCGGAGAAATGTGTCTTCGTAGGATACCCAAAGGAAACTGTTGGGTACACCTTCTATCACAGATCCAAAGGCAAGATATTCGTTGCTAAAAATTGATACTTTCTAGAGAAGGAGTTTCTCTCGAAAGAAGTGCGTGGGAGGAAAGTGGAACTTAATGAGGTAATTGTACCTTCTCCCGAAATGGAAAGTAGTACATCATAGAAACTAGTTCTAGTGATTCCTACACCAATCAGCGAGGAAGCTAATGATGATGATCATGAAACTTCGGGTCAAGTTACTACTGAACCTCGTAGGTCAACGAGAATACGTTCCGCACCAGAGTGGTACGGTAACCCGATTCTGGAAGTCATGTTACTAGACCATGATGAACCTATGAACTATGAGGAAGCGATGATGAGCCCAGATTCTGCAAAATGGCTTGAGGCCATGAAATCTGAGATGGGATCCATGTATGAGAACAAAGTGTGGACTTTGGTTGACTTGCCCGATGATCGACAAGTTATTGAAAAATAAATGGATCTTTAAGATGAAGACCGACGTTGATGGTAATGTTACTGTCTACAAAGCTCGACTTGTTGCAAAAGGTTTTCGACAAGTTCAAGGTGTTGACTACGATAAGATTTTCTCACTCGTAACGATGCTTAAGTTTGTCCGAATCATGTTAGCAATTGTCGCATTTTATGAAATCTGGCAAATGGATAACAAAACTGTGTTCTTTAATGGATTTATTAAAGAAGAGTTGTATATGATGCAACCAGAAGGTTTTATCAATCCTAAAGGTGCTAACAAAATGTGCAAGCTCCAGCGATCCATCTATGGACTGGTGCAAGCATCTCGGAGTTGGAATATACGCTTTGATAAGTTGATCAAAGCATATAGTTTTATACAGACTTGTGGTGAAGCCTGTATTTACAAGAAAGTGAGTGGGAGCACTACAACCTTTCTGATAAGTATATGTGAATGACATATTGTCGATCGGAAATGATTTAGAATTTTATGGAAAGCATAAATGAGTGTTTGAAAGGAGTTTTTCAAAGGAAGACCTCAGTGAAGCTGCTTACATATTGAGCATCAAGATCTATAGAGATAGATCAATACGCTTGATAAGTTTTCTAAATGAGTACATACCTTGACAAGTTTTTGAAGTAGTTCAAAATGGAACAGTCAAAGAAAGAGTTCTTGCCTGTGTTGCAAGGTGTGAAGTTGAGTAAGACTCAAAGCCCGACCACAGCAAGAGATAGAGAGAGAATGAAAGTCATTCCCTATGCCTCAGCCATAGGTTCTATGAAGTATGACATGTTGTATACCAGACCTATTTTATGCCCTGCCCTGAGTCGGCAAGGGAGTACAATTTTGATATAGGACTAGATCACTGGACAGCGGTCAAAATTATCCTTAGAGGACTAAGGAAATATTTCTCGGTTATGGAGGTGATAAAGAGTTCGTCGTAAAAAGTTACGTCGATGCAAGCTTTGACACCGATTTGGATGACTCTAGGTATCAATCTGGATACGTATTGAAAGTGGGAGGAATTAGCTAGAGTAGCTCTATGCAGAGCATTGTAGACATAGAAATTTGGAAAATACATACGGATCTGAATGTGGCAGACCCATTGACTAAACCTCTCTCACAAGCAAAACATGATCACACCTTAGTACTCTTTGGGTGTTAATTACATGGCGATGTGAACTAGATTATTGACTCTAGTAAACCTTCTGGGTATTGGTCACATAGCAATGTGAACTATAAAGTGTTAAATCACATAAGGATGTGAACTATTGGTGTTAAATCACATGGTGATGTGAACTAGATTATTGACTCTAGTGCAAGTGGGAGACTGAAGGAAATATGCCCTAGAGGCAATAATAAAGTTATTATTTATTTCCTTATATCATGATAAATGTTTATTATTCATGCTAGAATTGTATTAACCAGAAACTTAATACATGTGTGAATACATAGACAAAACAGAGTGTCCCTAGTATGCATCTACTAGACTAGCTCATTGATCAAAGATGGTTCTGTTTCCTTGCCATAGACATGAGTTCTCATTTAATCAACAGGATCACATCATTAGCAGAATGATGTGATGGACAAGACCCATCCGTTAGCTTAGCAACTTGATCGTTTAGTTTTATTGCTATTGCTTTCTTCATGACTTATTCATGTTCCTATGACTATGAGATTATGCAACTCCCGAACACCGGAGGAACACCTTGTGTGCTATCAAACGTCACAACGTAACTGGGTGATTATAAAGATGCTCTACAGGTGTCTTCGATGGTGTTTTTTGAGTTGGCATAGATCGAGATTAGGATTTGTCACTCCGATTGTCGGAGAGGTATCTCTAGGCCCTCTCGGTAATGCACACCACTATAAGCCTTGCAAGCAATGTGACTAATGAGTTTGTTGCGGGATGATGCATTACGGAACGAGTAAAGTGACTTGCCGGTAACGAGATTGAACTAGGTATGATGATACCGACGATCGAATCTCGGGCAAGTAACATACCGATGACAAAGGGAACAACGTATGCTGTTATGCGGTTTGACCGATAAAGATCTTCATAGAATATGTAGGAACCAATATGAGCATCCAGGTTCCCCTATTGGTTACTGACCGGAGATGAGTCTCGGTCATGTCAACATAGTTCTCGAACCCGTAGGGTCCGCACGCTTAACATTCGGTGACGATCAGTATTATGAGTTTATGTGTTTTGATGTACCGAAGGTAGTTCGGAGTCCCGAATGAGATCGGGGACATGACGAGGAGTCTCGAAATGATCGAGCCGTAAATATCGATATATTGGAAGGCTATATTTGGACATCAGAAAGGTTCCGAGTGATCCGGGTATTTTTCGGAGTACCGGAGGAGTTACGGGAATACGGGAGTACTATGGGCCTTAGTGGGCTTTAAGGAAAAAAGAGGAGAAGCCACGAGGGCTGGCCGCGCGCCCCCCATGGGACTAGTCCGAATTGGACTAGGGGAGGGGCTGTGCCCCTCTTTCCTTCTCCTCCCCCTCTCCTTCCTTTCCCCTCCTAGTAGGACTAGGAAAGGAGGAATCCTACTCCTACTAGGAGGAGGATTCCTCCCCCCTCTGGCACGCCTAGAGAGGCCGGCCGGCCTCCCCTCCCTCCTTTATATACGTGGGGAGGGGGCACTCTACAAAACACAAGTTTATCATCGATCTTTTAGCCGTGTGCCCCCCTCCACAGAAACACACCTCAGTCATATCGTTGCAGTGCTTAGGCAAAGCCCTGCGTCGGATACTTCGTCATCACCGTCATCACGCCGTCGTGCTGACGGAACTCCCCCTCGAAGCTCTACTGGATCGTGAGTTCGTGAGACGTCACCGAGCTGAACATGTGCAGATCGCGGAGGTGCCGTACGTTTGGTACTAGGATCGGTCGATCATGAAGACGTACGACTACATCAACTGCGTTGTCATAACGCTTCCGCTTACGGTCTACGAGGGTACGTGGACAACACTCTCCCCTCTCGTTGCTATACATCACCATGATCTTTCGTGTGCGTATGGATTTTTTTTGAAATACTACGTTCCCCAACAGATTTCGAGTTACTAATTTTAGTAACTGAACCGGTATCAAATACTCAGGGGTTGCTATGAACACTAGTAAAGCACACATCAATAATCTGTATATCAAATATACCTTTGTTCACTCCCCTCCCTCCTTTATATACGTGGGGAGGGGGCAGTTCCACTTCCAATGACCATTTCCTTTGTAGTAGAAGCACTTAGTTTCAGGCTTGAGTTTAGCTTTGGGTTTCTTCGCGGGAGTGACAACTTGCTTGCCATTCTTCTTGAAGTTCCCCTTCTATCCCTTTGCCCTTTACTTGAAACAAGTGATCTTGTTAACCATCAACACTTGATGCTCTTTCTTTATTTCTACCTTCGCCAATTTCGGCATCGCGAAGATCTCGGGAATTACTTTCGTCATCCCTTGCATATTATAGTTCATCACAAAGTTCTACTAACTTGGTGGTAGTGACTAGAGAACTTTGTCAATTACTATCTTATCTGGAAGATAAACTCCCACTTGATTCAAGCAATTGTAGTACCCAGACAATTTGAGCACATGCTCACTGGTTGAGCTATTCTCCTCCATCTTGTAGGCAAAGTACTGTCAGAGGTCTCATACCTCTCGACACGGGCATGAGTATGAAATACTAATTTCAACTCTTGGAACATCTTATATGCTCCGTGGCGTTCAAAACATTTTGAAGTCCCAGTTCTAAGCCGTAAAGTATGATGCACTAAACTATTAAGTAGACATCATACTGAGCTTTGCCAAATATTCATAACGTTTGCATCTGCTCCTGCAATAGATGTGTCACCTAGCAGTGCATCAAGGACATAATACTTCTGTGCAGCAATGAAGATAATTCTCATATCATGGACCTAGTCCGCATCATTGCTACTAACATCTTTCAACTTATATTTCTCTAGGAACTTATAAAAATAAACGGGGAGCTACATCGTGAGCTATTGATCTACAACATAGATATGCTAATACTACCAGGACTAAGTTCATGATAAATTAAAGTTCAATTAATCATATTACTACATAACTCCCACTTAGATAGACATCCCTCTAGTCATCTAAATGATCATGTGATCCAAATCAACTAAACCATGTCCGATCATCACGTGAGATGGAGTAGTTTTCAATGATGAACATCTTATGTTGATCATATCTACTATATGATTCAAGCTCTACTTTTCTGTCTCCAGTGTTCCGAGGCCCTGTATGTACATGCTAGGCTTGTCAAGTTTAACCCGAGTATTCCACATGTGCAAAACTGTCTTGCACCCGTTGTATGTGAACGTAGAACCTATCACACCCGATCATCACGTGGTGTCTCAGCACGAAGAACTTTCGCAACGGTGCATACTCAGGGAGAACACTTGTATCTTGAAATTTGGTAAGGGATCATCTTATAATGCTACCGCCGTACTAAACAAAATAAGAAGCATAATATGATAAATATCACATGCGATCAAAATATGTGACATGATATGGTCATCATCATCTTGTGCTTTTGATCTCCATCTCCAAAGCATCGTCATGATATCCATCGTTACCGGCTAGACACCATGACCTTCATCGTAGCGTCGTGGTCGTCTCGCCAACTATTGCTACTACTACTATCGCCAACTCATAGTGAAGTAAATCAATTACATGGCCTTCGCAATTCATACTATAAAGAGACAACCATAAGGCTCCTGCCGGTTGCCGATAATTTACAAAACATGATCATCTCATACAATAACATATAACTCATCACGTCTTGACCATATCACATCACAACATGCCCTGCAAAAACAAGTTAGACGTCCTCAACTTTGTTGTTGCAAGTTTTACGTGGCTGGTACGGGCTTAGCAAGAACCGTTCTTACCTACGCATACAAAAACCACACCGATTTTTCGTCAAGTATGTGATGTTTTAACCTTCACAAGGACCGGGCGTAGCCACACTCGATTCAACTAAAGTTGGATAAACTGACACCCGCCAGCCACCTGTGTGCGAAGCACGTCGGTAAAACCAGTCTCGCGTAAGAGTACGCGTAATGTCGGTCCGGGCCGCTTCATCCAACAATACCACTGAATCAAAGTATGACATGCTGGTAAGCAGTATGACTATTATCGCCCACAACCCATTGTGTTCTATTGGTGCATACCATCTATGCATAGACCTGGCTCTGATGCCACTATTGGGGAACATAGTATTTCGAAAATTTCCTACGATCACGAAAGATCTATCTACTAGAGGCATAGCAACGAGCGGGGAGAGTGTGTCTACATACCCTTGTAGACCGAAAGCGGAAGCGTCTAGTGACGCGGTTGATGTAGTCGAACGTCTTCGCGATCCAACCGATCCAAGCACCAAACGTACGGCACCGCCGCATTCAGCACACGTTCAGCTCGATGACGTCCCACGAGCTCTTGATCCAGTTGAGTGTCACGGGAGAGTTTCCTCAGCACGACGGCGTGATGACGGTGATGATGAAGCTACTGACGCAGGGCTTCGCCTAAGCACTGCAAGGATATGACCGAGGTGTGTAACTGTGGAGGGGGGCACCGCACACGGATAAGACAAATCTTGGAGTGCCTTTGGGGTGTCCCCTGCCCACGTGTATAAAGGAGGGAGGAGGAGGAGGCCGGCCCTAGAGGGGGCGCGCCAAGTGTGGAGTCCTACTAGGACTCCCTAGTCCTAGTAGGTTTCCTCCTTCCACATGGGATAGGAAAAGGGGAAGGGAGAAGGAGAAGAAAGGAAGGGGGCACCCCCTTTCCCTAGTCCAATTCGGACCAGTCAATGGGGAAGGGGCACGGCCACCCTTGAGGCCTTTCTCTCCTTTCCCGTATGGCCCATTAAGGCCCAATACGAATTCCCGTAACTCTTCGATACTCCGAAAAATACCTGAATCACTCGGAACCTTTCCGATGTCCGAATATAGCCTTCCAATATATCGATCTTTACATCTCGACCATTTCGAGACTGCTCGTCATGTCCGTGATCTCATCCGGGACTCTGAACAAATGTCGGTCATCAAATCACATAACTCATAGTACAAATCGTCATCGAACGTTAAGTGTGCGGATCCTACGGGTTCGAGAACAATGTAGACATGACCGGGACACATCTCCGGTCAATAACCAATAGCGGAACCTGGATGCTCATATTGGCTCCTACATATTCTACGAAGATTTTTATCGGTCAAACCGCATAACAAAATACGTTGTTCCCTTTGTCATCGATATGTTACTTGCCCGAGATTCTATCGTCGGTATCATCATACCTAGTTCAATCTCATTACCGGCAAGTCTCTTTACTCGTTCCGTAATGCATCATCTCGTGACTAACTCTTTAGTCATTTGCTTGCAAGGCTTATTATGATGTGTATTACCGAGAGGGCCCAGAGATACCTCTCCGACACTCGGAGTGACAAATCCTATTCTCAATCTATGCCAACACCACAAACACCTTCGGAGACACCTATAGAGCATCTTTATAATCGCCCAGTTACGTTGTGACGTTTGATAGCACACAAGGTGTTCCTTCGGTATTCGGGAGTTGCATAATCTCATAGTCATAGGAACATGTATAAGTCATGAAGAAAGCAATAGCAGTGAAACTAAACGATCAAGTTGCTAAGCTAACAAATTCGTCTTGTCCATCACATCATTCTCCTAATGATGTGATCCCGTTGATAAAATGACAACTCATGTCTATTGCTAGGAAACACAACCATATTTGATCAATGAGCTAGTCTAGTAGAGGCATACTAGGGACACTCTGTTTTGTCTATGTATTCACACATGTACTAAGTTTCCGGTTAATACAATTCTAGCATGAATAATAAACATTTATCATGATATAAGGAAATAAATAATAACTTTATTATTGCCTCTAGGGCATATTTCCTTCAATATGGCCATCATGATCTTGTGCTTTTGATCTCCATCTCCAAAGCATCGTCATGATCTCCATCGTCACTGGCTTGACACCATGATCTTCATTGTAGCGTCGTGGTCGTCTCACGGATTATTGCTACTACTACTATCGCTAACTCATAGTGATAAAGTGAAGCATTACATGGCCTTCGTAATTCATATAATAAAGAGACAACCATAAGGCTCCTGCCTGTTGCCGATAACTTTACAAAACATGATCATCTCATACAATAACTGTATAACTCATCACGTCTTAACCATATCACATCACAACATGCCCTGCAAAAACAAGTTAGACGTCTTCTACTTTGTTATTGCAAGTTTTACGTGACTGCTACGGGCTTAGGAAGAACCGTTCTTACCTACGCATACAAAAACCACAATGCTATTTCGTCAAGTATGTAATGTTTTAACCTTCACAAGGACCGGGTGTAGCCACACTCGATTCAACTAAAGTGAGAGAGACAGACACCCGCCGGTCACCTTTAAGCAACAAGTGCTTGTAACGGTGAAACCTGTCTCGCGTAAGCATACACATAATCGTCCGGGCCGCTTCATCTCACAATGCCGCCGAATCAAAGTATGACATGCTGGTAAGCAGTATGACTATTATCGCCCACAACTCATTGTGTTCTACTTGTGCATATCATCTATGCATAGACCTGGCTCATGATGCCACTGTTGGGGAACACAGTATTTCAAAATTTTCGTACGATCACGCAAGATCTATCTAGGAGATGCATAGCAACGAGAGGGGGAGTGTATCTTCATACCCTTGAAGATCGCAAAGCGGAAGCGTTTATCAACGCGGTTGATGTAGTCGTACACCTTCATGATCCATCCCGATCTAGCACCGAACGTACGGCACCTTCGCATTCAGCACACGTTCAGCTCGATGACGTCCTCGCCTTCTTGATCCAGCAAGACGGGTGAAGTAGTAGATGAGTTCCGGCAGCACGACGGCGTGGTGATGGTTGTTGATGAAGAACAATCTCTGCAGGGCTTCGCCAAGCACTAAAGAAACTAGACAGAGGATAAACTAGAGGGTCGGGGTTGCCGACACACGGCTTGGTGTATCTTGATGTGTCTTCGGTGCTAGCCCTGCCCCTCTATTTATATGTTGAGCCTTGGGGCCGAAACTTGGAGTAAAAGCCTCCACAAAGTCGGTTTCACGCGAAAGGCAAGAGTCCTTCTCGGACTCCAGGGCCAGACGCCAGGGTTCCCGGCGTCTGGACCCAGACGCCAGGGACCCTGGCATCTGGCTCCTGGACTCCGCAAAACTTCCTTTTGCTCTTTCCAAAAACCTTGTGGGCTTTCCCCTTTGGCCCAAATAAAGTGTTCTCGTACCCAAACATTTTGGGAAACATCCGGAACCCCTTCTGGTGAATTCCGAAACCCTTTCGGAGGTCAAACATTATTATCCCATATATCAATCTTTATCTCCGGACCATTCCAGAGTTCCTCGTCATGTCCGGGACTCCGAATAACATTCGGTCACCAACATACATAACTCACTAAATACTATATCATCAACGGACGTTTAAGCGTGCAGACCCTACGGGTTAGAGAACTATGTAGACATGACCGAGACATCTCTCTGGTCAATAACCAATAGCGTAACTTGGATGCCCATATTGGCTCCTACATATTCTACGAAGATCTTTATTGGTCGAACCACATAACAACATACTTTGTTCCCTTTGTCATCGGTATGTTACTTGTATGAGATTCGATCGTCGGTATCATCATACCTAGTTCAATCTCGTTACTGGCAAGTCTCTTTACTCATTCCATAATACATCATCTTGTGACTAACTCATTAGTCGTTTGCTTGCAAGGCTTATTACGATGTGCATTACCGAGAGGGCCGAGGGATACCTCTCCGACACTTGGAGTGACAAATCCTAATCTTGATCTATGCCAACACCACAAACACCTTCGGAGACACCTGTAGAGCATCTTTATGATCACCCAGTTACGTTGTCATGTTTGATAGCACACAAGGTGTTCCTCCGGTATTCGGGAGTTGCATAATCTCATAATCATAGGAACATGTATAAGTCATGAAGAAAGCAATAACAATAAAACTAAATGCTCAAGTTGCTAAGCTAACGGATGGGTCTTGTCCATCACATCATTCTCCTAATGAGGTGATCCTGTTGGTGAAATGACAACTCATGTCTATGGTTAGGAAACATAACCATCTTTGATCATTGAGCTAGTCTAGTAGAGGCATACTAGGGACACTCTGTTTTGTGTATGTATTCACACATGTACTAAGTTTTTGGTTAATACAATTCTAGCATGAATAATAAACATTTATCATGATATAAGGAAATATGAATAAAAACTTTATTATTGCCTCTAGGGCATATTTCCATCAGGATCAAGGTGGTGGTGGTGGTGGTGGACGCGGACCGGCTCGATCCGGCCGGATCCGGCAGCTGGGGTCGGAGATGCGAGGACGTGGTGGGTCGACGGGGCGGCGGCTTGCTCTGGCGCTGGGGAAGGCAAGGAAGAAGGGGCGCGTCGGGGTCCTGGTGGAGCTCGGTGGTGGCGGTGGTGGTGGTGCGCTCCGGCGAGACGGAGACGCGGGGGAGGAGCAAACCGCGACAGGGCAGAGGTGGCGCTGGGCGGCGGGGCGCTGCCCTCTCTCTGTGGCGGCACGAGGGGGAGGAGGGAATCGAGAGGGAGAGCGGCGGGGTAGAGAGGGAGATGGCGGCGCAAGGGAGGAGAGCAGGGTGCGGGCTAGGTTTAGGTGCATTGGACCTTGGGCCTTTGCCGAACCTTGGGCCTGCAGCTGGGCTGGGCTCTCTTCTCTCTCTCTCTCTCTCTCTCTCTCTCTCTCTCTCTTATATCTCCCAAAACAGAATGACAAAGAAAGAAAAGGAGAGAAAAGAAAAGAGTGGACAAGAATTTGGGCATGTGGATTAATCTCCCGGACTCACAAAAATGTGTATGATCGCAAAAAAAATGGAGTGGCAAGATTCCAAGAATTTAATTCAAATTCTTTTGAATTTAATTCAAATGATTTGAACAAGGAGTAGGATTTAGAAGTGTCTAAAAATGTTGAGAATTTAGGAGGAGCCTTGATAAAAGAGAAAGGAATTATCGACAAGGTTTGGAGGTGAAACCCGAAGCAGAAAAGACATATGATTGAGATTGCAAGTGTGTTGAGGTAAATTCCAAATTAATGGGATATTTATTATAGCTCTCTAAAATATTGAGAGACCTTATATGTTGTAAAAAGAAATCCATGTGAATTCCCTCGATTTAAATAGATCAACGATCTATGCAATTTATTTAGTTGAGATTTTAAATGGGTTGCATGATGACATGATGCAATGCACAAGATGCTATGAAGAAAGCAACAGACAAACAAACAAATCACACAACGGAACTCAGAATAGCTGGAAGTATTCTGGAGCATCATTCTTGGGGCGTCACACCCTCGACCACGCCCAGAAATCATCCACATGCCTCGTACAAAGTGGGATCTTCAGTATCGCCTCAACGTCAATTAAAAAAAACCTGTCGGACTAGCTCCTCTCTCCAGATTGCCGATGTTGGTTCGATTAGAGCACTCACCAAGTGTGGAGGGTCAGCCACCAGAGACGAAATAGGCTTCATTAATCCAATTTTGGATATCCAATTATGACGCCAAACATCAGTCATGGAGCCATCTCCAATGCGCCGAACAATTCCATGATTTAAAACATTGTTCCCATCAATAATGGAGCGCCAAGCCTGCGAGGGGTGCGGGCTGAGGTCTGCCTCCAGTATAGTCATCGTTGGGAAGTATATTGCCTTCAGTATACGTGCACTGAGAGAATCTGATTCCTGTAGCAGTCGCCAAGCTTGCCTTGAGAGTAGGGCAATGTTAAAAATCTCAAGGTCACAAAGTCCCAAATCTCCAAGGTTTTTTGGCCTAGTCATCACATCCCAGGAAACCCAACACGGTTTTCTTTTATCTTGTTTACTTCCCCACCAAAATTGTTGTATGATGGAGTTTACGCTCTCACAAACTCCCCTAGGAAGCCTGAAACAAGACATAAAAAAACTGGAATCGCTTGTGCCATTGATTTGATGAGAACCTCCATTCCCCCACTGACAACATTTTCTGCATCCATCCTCTCACCTTCTCCCAAACTAAGGTGCCATTTTTGGATTGTCCCGTTGGCAGTCCCAAATATTTTTCACTCAAAGATTCATTTTGGACATTTAAAACTTGCTTGACACCTTGCCTAAGTGATGCTGGACATCCCCTGCTAAAGAAAACAGAAGACTTTTCATGATTGACTCTCTCGCCAGAGGCTCCACAATAAGTACCCAGCAAGTTTGATACCAATTCTGATCCCTCCACAGTTGACTTAAATAGCAACAGGCTATCGTCTGCAAACAAAAGATGGCTAACAACTAGAGCTGTAGAGGCCACCTTGATGCCACCAAACGCAGACGACTGAGAACTGGACTTCAAAAGGCACGAAAGGCCCTCTGCTGTAAGTAAGAAAAGGTAAGGGGAGATCGGATCTTCCCGTCAAATACCCCCTGTGGGTTTGAATTGCTCTATTTTTTCACCATTCAACAAAACAGAGAAGGATACCGATTTAACCGTCCCCATGACAATATCAACCCAACCAGACGAAAAACCAAGCTTTAGCATTATGGCCTGGAGGTACTCCCATTCTAGCCTATCATAAGCCTTCATCATATCAAGCTTCAGTGCGCAACAATTGTTGGTTTTTGACCTGTTTCTCTGCATAAAATGTGAGCACTCATATGCACAAATAATATTATCTGAGATTAGCCTGCCGGGGACGAAAGCTGATTGTTCTTCAGAAATAATGTCAGGTAGGATGAGCTTCAGCCTATTCGCTATGACTTTTGAGGCAATTTTATAGAGCACGTTGCATAGGCTAATAGGTCTGAACTGAGAGAGGTGGGTCGAACTTGTTACCTTAGGGATCAACACTAATACACTGTCGTTGATAACCTCTGCACTCTCCCCTCCCCTAATAAAGCACAGGACCACCGCTGTAACCTCCTCCCTGCATATATCCCAGTGATGCTGATAAAATCGCGGGGTAGCCATCCGGTCCGGGTGCCTTCGTTGGGAACATCTGGAAGAGCGCTCTCTTGACATCATTGCTGGTATAGAGAGCACACAATGCTTCATTCATGGCTGGCGTTACCCTCCTAGGGACATGCATGAGAACATCCTCCATCCCGGTCACTCCCTCTGAGGTATATAAGGTTTTTTAGAACTCTGTCACCATAGATTTTAATTCCGTTGGGTCATCTGTGAGCACTCCTAAGGAGTTATACAATGCCTTTATCATGTTGCGTTCTCTCCTCATGCTGGCTCTCATACAGAAGATTTTATATTTCTGTCACCCACTGAGAACCACTCCAGACGCGACCTCTGTCACCACATAATTTCCTCTCAGCAGTAAAGCTCAACAAGTTTCTCGTTAAGCTTCAGCTCGATATGAGTCGGCCTCATACATGCTGGATCATTGCGTAGCAACTCCAGCTGACATTTTGCCTCTTTAACTTGTTTACGCACACTTCAAAAAGTGTCCCTGCTCCATACCGAAAGATCTCTTGAGATTGCCAGCAGCTTGTCCCGAAAGTCCTCAACACCGTAACCAGGCGCCACAGCGTTCCATCTTGAGAGGATCGTGTCCTGCCACTCATCATGTGACTCCCACATTACCTCATACCGAAACTGGTGTTCAACTGCTTTTTTATGTTGCGACTTGTCCATCTCCACAAGTACTGGGCCGTGGTCGGAAGTGGCGGATGTAATATGGCTAACATGTGCTAGCGGGAATCTTGCCATCCAACTCGGGGTTGCTAGTGCATGATCAAGACGAACACGCGTATACGATCCTCCGGAAACTGTCTTCTCGAAAGTCCAAAACCGACCCTGGTAGCCCAAATCCATCAACATGCAAATATCAACTTTGTCCCTAAAAGCTTCAATCTGTGCATTGCTTCGGTTGGCTATTCCTTGATGTTATTTCGGACGTAAACCTTCATTGAAACCCCCCATACATAGCTACGACAAGTCATTCAAATGTGATAACCCTTTCATCAAATCCCACGTCTGGCTCCTTAAATGAGTTTGTGCCTCACCATATACACATGTGATCCTCCAAGGATCTTGGCTAGCCTCCTGAACTATATCATCTACGTGATAGACCGAGTCACCCAAAATATGAACTGAAGGAAATATGCCCTAGAGGCAATAATAAAGTTGTTATTTATATTTCCTTATATCATGATAAATATTTAATATTCATGCTAGAATTGTATTAACCGGAAACTTAGTACATATGTGAATACATAGACAAAACAGAGTGTCCCTAGTATGCCTCTACTAGACTAGCTCATTGATCAAAGATGGTTATGTTTCCTAACCACATACATGAGTTGTCATTTGATTAACGGGATCACATCATTAGGAGAATGATCTGATGGACAAGACCCATCTGTTAGCTTAGCACTATGATCGTTTAGTTTTACTGCTATTGCTTTCTTCATGACTTATACATGTTCCTATGACTATGAGATTATGCAACTCCCGAATACCATAGGAACACCTTGTGTGCTATCAAACGTCACAACGTAACTGGGTGATCATAAAGATGCTCTACAGGTGTCTCCGAAAGTATTCGTGGTGTTGGCATAGATCAAGACTAGGATTTGTCACTCCGAGTGTCGGAGAGGTATCTCTGGACCCTCTCGGTAATGCACATCATAATAAGCCTTGCAAGCAAAAGACTAATGAGTTAGTCACGAGATGATGTATTACGGAACGAGTAAAGGGACTTGCCGGTAACGAGATTGAACTAGGTATAGAGATACCGACGATCGAATCTCGGGCAAGTAACATACCAATGACAAAAGGAACAACGTATGTTGTTATGCGATTTGACCGATAAAGATCTTCGTAGAATATGTAGGAGCCAATATGAGCATCCAGGTTCCGCTATTGGTTATTGACCGGAGATGAGTCTCGGTCATGTCTACATAGTTCTCGAACCCGTAGGGTCCGCACGCTTAACGTTTGATGACGATCGGTATTATGAGTTTATGAGTTTTGATGTACCGAAGGAGTTCGGAGTCCGGATGAGACTGGGGACATGACGAGGAGTCTCGAAATGGCCGAGACATAAAGATCGATATATTGGACGACTATATTCGGACATCGGAAAGGTTCCGAGTGATTCGAGTATTTTTCGGAGTATATGGGCCTTATTGGGCCATACGGGAATAGAGGAGAAATGCCAAAAGGAAGGAGGCGCGCGCCCCCCCTCTGGTCCGAATTGGACAAGGGGTGCAGCCCCCTTTTCCTTCTCCCTCTCCACCTCTTTCCTTCTCTCCTACTTCGGAAAGGAAAGGGGAATCCTACTAGGACTTGGGAGTCCTAGTAAGACTCCCCACACTTGGCGCGCCCCCTCTAGGGCCGGCCGCTCCCTTGCTCCTTTATATACGGGGGCATGGGGGCACCCTAGGACACACAAGTTCAATTGTTTTAGCCATGTGCGGTGCCCCTCTCAACAGAAACACACCTCGGTCATACCGATGCAGTCCTTAGGCGAAGCCCTGCGCCGGTAGATACATCATATCTGTCACCACGCCGTCGTGCTGGCGAAACTCTCCCGTGAAGCTCAACTGGATCAAGAGATCGTGGGACGTCATCAAGCTGAACGTGTGCTGAACGCGGAGGTGCCGTACGTTCGGTGCTTGATCGGTTGGATCGCAAAGAAGTTCGACTACATCAACCGCGTCACTTGACGCTTCCGCTCCCGGTCTACGAGGGTACGTAGACACACTCTCCCCCTCGTTGCTATGCATCTAGTAGATAGATCTTGCGTGATCATAGGAAAAATTTGAAAATACTATGTTTGCCAATAGTGGTATCAGAGCCAGGTCTATGCGTAGATGATATGCACGAGTAGAACACAATGAGTTGTGGGCGATACTAGTCATACTGCTTACCAGCATGTCATACTTTGCTTCGGCGGTAGTGTGAGATGAAGCGTCCCGGACCGACATTACGCGTACGCTTACGCGAGACTGGTTTCATCGTTATGAGCACTCGTTGCTTAAAGGTGACTGGCGGGTGTCTGTCTCTCTCACTTTAACTAAATCAAGTGTGGCTACGCCCGGTCCTTGTGAAGGTTAAAACAACACATACTTGACGAAACATCGTTGTGGTTTTGTATGCGTAGGTAAGAACGGTTCTTGCTAAGAACATAGCAGCCACGTAAAACTTGCAACAACAAAGTAGAGGACGTCTAACTTGTTTTTGCAGGGCATGTTGTGATGTGATATGGTCAAGGCATGATGAGATATACGGTTTTGTGTGAGATGATCATGTTTTGTAGAGTTATCGGCAACTGGCAGGAGCCATATGGTTGTCGCTTTATTGTATGAAATGCAATTGCCATGTAATGCTTTACTTTATCACTAAGCCGTAGCGATAGTCGTAGAAGCAATAGTTGGCGAGACGACAACGATGCTACGATGGAGATCAAGGTGTCGCGCCGGTGACGAAGGTGATCATGACGGTGCTTTGGAGATGGAGATCAAAAGCACAAGATGATGATGGCCATATCATGTCACATATTTTGATTGTCTGTGATGTTTATCTTATTATGCTTCTTATTTTTCTTAGTTCGACGGTAGCATTATAAGATGATCCCTTACTAAATTTCAAGGTATAAGTGTTCTCCCTGAGTATGCACCATTGCGAAAGTTCGTCGTGCCGAGACACCACGTGATGATTGGGTGTGATAAGCTTTACGTTCAAATTCAACGAGTGTAAGCCAGTTTTGCACACGCAGAATACTCGGGTTAAACTTGACGAGCCTAGCATATGCAAATATGGCCTCGGAATACTGGAGACCGAAAGGTCGAGCGTGAATCATATAGTAGATATGATCAACATAAGATGTTCACCATTGAAACTACTCCATCTCACGTGATGATCGGACATGGTTTAGTTGATTTGGATCACGTGATCATTTAGATGACTAGAGGGATGTCTATCTAAGTGGGAGTTCTTAAGTAATATGATTAAATTGAACTTTAATTTATCATGAACTTAGTCCTCGTAGTATTAGCATATCTATGTTGTAGATCAATAGCTCACGATGTTGCTCCCCGTTTATTTTTTATATGTTCCTAGAGAAAACTAAGTTGAAAGATGTTAGTAGCAATGATGCGGAATTGTTCCGTGATCTGAGGATTATCCTCATTGCTGCACAAAGAATTATGTCCTTGATGCACCGCTAGGTGACAGACCTATTGCAGGAGCAGATGTAGACGTTATGAACGTTTTGACAAAAGCTCGGTATGATGACTACTTGATAGTTTAAGTGCACCATGCTTTATGCCTTAGAACCGGGACTTCAAAAACGTTTTGAACGCCACGGAGCATATAAGATGTTCCAAGAGTTGAAATTAGTATTTCATACTCATGCCCGTGTCGAGAGGATTAAGACTTCTGACAGTACTTTGCCTACAAGATGGAGGACAATAGCTCAACCAGTGAGCATGTGCTCAGATTGTCTAGGTACTACAATTACTTGAATCAAGTGGGAGTTAATCTTCCAGATAAGATAGTAATTGACAAAGTTCTCTAGTCACTATCACCAAGTTAGTAGAACTTCGTGATGAACTATAATATGCAAGGGATGACGAAAGGAATTACCGAGCTCTTCGCGATGCTGAAGTCGGCGAAGGTAGAAATTATGAAAAAGCATCAAGTGTTGATGGTTAACAAGACGACTTGTTTCAAGTAAAGGGCAAATGGATAGAAGGGGAACTTCAAGAAGAATGACAAGCAAGTTGTCACTCCCGTGAAGAAACCCAAAGCTAAAACTCAAGCCTGAAACTAAGTGCTTCTACTGCAAAGGAAATGGTCACTTGAAGTGGAACCGCCCTAGATACTTGGCGGATAAGAAGGATGGCAAAGTGAACAAAGGTATATTTTGATATACAGATTATTGATGTGTACTTTACTAGTGTTCATAGCAACCCTGGGTATTTGATACCGGTTCAGTTGCTAAAATTAGTAACTCGAAACGAGAATTGCAGAATGAACAGAGACTAGTTAAAGGTGAAGTGACGATGTGTGTTGGAAGTGGTTCCAAGATTGATATGATCATCATCGCACACTCCCTATACTTTCGGGATTAGTGTAAAACCTAAATAAATGTTATTTGGCATTTGCGTTGAGCATGAATATGATTTGATCATATTTGTTGCAATACGGTTATTCATTTAAAGTCATAGAATAATTGTTATTCTGTTTACATGAATAAAACCCTCGATGGTCATACACCCAATGAAAATAGTTTGTTGGATCTCGATCGTGGTGATACACATATTCATAATATTGAAGCCAAAAGATGCAAGGTTAATAATGATAGTGCAACTTATTTGTGGCACTGCCGTTTAGGTCATAATGGTGTAAAGCGCATGAAGAAACTCCATAGTGATGGACTTTTGCAATCACTTGATTATGAATCACTTGGTGCTTGCGAACCATGCCTCATGGGCAAGATGACTAAAACTCCGTTCTCCGGAACAATGGAGCGAGCAACAGATTTGTTGGAGATCATACATACAGATGTATGTGGACCAATGAGTGTTGAAGCTCACGGCGGGTATCATTATTTTCTGACCTTCACTGATGATTTGAGCAGATATGGGTATATCTACTTAATGAAGCACAAGTCTGAAACATTTGAAAAGTTCAAAGAATTTCAGAGTGAAGTGGAGAATCATCGTAACAAGAAAATAAGAGTTTCTACGATATGATCGTAGAGGTAAAATATTTGAGTTAGCGAGTTTGGCCTTCAGTAAAAACAATGTGAAATAGTTTCACTACTCACGCCACCTGGAACACCACAGTGTAATGGTGTGTCCGAACGTCATAACCATACTTTATTAGATATGGTGTGATCGATGATGTCTCTTACCGATCTACCACTATCGCTTTTGGGTTTATGCATTAGAGACAACTACATTCACGTTAAATAGGGCACCATCTAAATCCGTGGAGATGACACCGTATGAACAATGGTTTGACGAGAAACCTAAGTTGTCATTTCTTTAACTTTGGGACTGCGATGCTTATGTGAAAAAGTTTCAACATGATAAGCTCGAACCCAAATCGGAGAAGTAAATCTTCATAGGATACCCAAAAGAAACTGTTGGGTACACCTTCTATCACAGATCCGAAGGCAAGGTCTTTGTTGCTAAGAGTGGATCCTTTCTAGAGAAGGAGTTTCTCTCGAAAGAAGTGAGTGGGAGGAAAGTAGAACTTGATGAGGTAATTGTACCTTCTCCCGAATTGGAAAGTGGAACATCACAGAAACTAGTTCCAGTGATTCCTACACCAATTAGTGAGGAAGCTAATGATGATGATCATAAAACTTCAGATCAAGTTTCTGTTGAACTTCGTAGATCAACCAGAGTTCGTTCCGCATCATAGTGGTACGGCAACCCGGTTCTGGAAGTCATGTTACTGGACCATGATGAACCTACGAACTATGAGGAAGCGATGATGAGCCCAGATTCCGCAAAATGGCTTGAGGCCATGAAATCTGAGATGGGATCCATGTATGAGAACAAAGTATGGACTTTGGTTGACTTTCCCGATGATCGGCAAGCCATCGAAAATAAATGGATCTTCAAGAGGAAGACTGACGCTGACGGTAATGTTATTGTTTACAAAGCTCGACTTGTTGCGAAAGTTTTTCAACAAGTTCAAGGAGTTGACTACGATGAGACTTTCTCACCCGTAGCGATGCTTAAGTCTGTCTGAATCATGTTAGCAATTGCCACATTTTATGAAATCTGGCAAATGGATAACAAAACTGCATTCTTTAATGGATTTATTAAAGAAGACTTGTATATGATGCAACCAAAAGGTTTTGTCAATCCTAAAGGTGCTAACAAAATGTGCAAGCTCCAGCGATTCATCTATGGACTGGTGCAAGCATCTCGGAGTTGGAATATACGCTTTGATAAGTTGATCAAAGCATATAGATTTATACAGACTTGCGGTGAAGCCTGTATTTACAAGAAGTGAGTGGGAGCACTACAACCTTTCTGATAAGTATATGTGAATGACATATTGTCGATCGGAAATGATGTAGAATTTTCTGGAAAGCATAAAGGAGTGTTTGAAAGGAGTTTTTTCAAAGAAAGACCTTGGTGAAGCTGCTTACATATTGGGCATCAAGATCTATAGAGATAGATCAAGACGCTTGATAAGACTTTCGATGAGTACATACCTTGATAAGATTTTGAAGTAGTTCAAAATGGATCAGTCAAAGAAGGAGTTCTTGCCTGACTTGTAAGGTGTGAAGTTGAGTAAGACTCAAAGCCAGACCACGGCAGAAAAATATAGAGAGAATGAAAGTCATTCCCTATGCCTCAGCCATAGGTTCTATAAAGTATGCCATGCTGTGTACCAAACATGTTGTGTACCTTGCCATGAGTTTGTCAAGGGGGTACAATAGTGATCCAGGAGTAGATCACAGTACAACGGTCAAAATTATCCTTAGTAACTGGATGACTAAGGAAATGTTTCTCGATTATGGAGGTGATAAAGAGTTCGTCGTAAAGGGTTACGCCGATGAAAGATTTGACACTAAATCCAGATGACTCTAAGTATCAATCTGGATGCGTATTGAAAGTGGGAGCAATTATCTAGAGTAGCTCTATGCAGAGCATTGTAGACATAGAAATTTGCGAAATACATACGGATCTGAATGTGACAGACCCGTCGACTAAACTTCTCTCACAAGCAAAACATGATCACACCTTATTACTCTTGGGTATTAATCACATAGCGATGTGAACTAGATTATTGACTCTAGTAAACCCTTTGGGTGTTGGTCACATGGCGATGTGAACTATGGGTGTTATTCACATAATGAGGTGAACTATCGGTATTAAATCACATGGCGTTGTGAGCTAGATTATTGACTCTAGTGCAAGTGGGAGACTGAAGGAAATATGCCCTAGAGGCAATAATAAAGTTGTTATTGATATTTCCTTATATCATGATAAATGTTTATTATTCATGCTAGAATTATATTAACCGGAAACTTAGTACATGTGTGAATACATAGACAAAACATAGTGTCCCTAGTATGCCTCTACTAGACTAGCTCATTGATCAAAGATGGTTATGTTTCCTAACCATAGACATGAGTTGTCATTTGATCAACGTGATCACATCATTAGGAGAATGATGTGATGGATAAGACCCATCCGTTAGCTTAGCACTATGATCGTTTAGTTTTACTGCTATCGCTTTCTTCATGACTTATACATGTTCCTATGACTATGAGATTATGCAACTCCCGAATACCGTAGGAACACCTTGTGTGCTATCAAACGTCACAATGTAACTGGGTGATCATAAAGATGCTCTACAGGTGTCTCCGAAAGTGTTTGTGGTGTTGGCATAGATCAAGACTAGGATTTGTCACTCCGAGTGTCGGAGAGGTATCTCTGGGCCCTCTCGGTAATGCACATCATAATAAGCCTTGCAAGCAAAAGACTAATGAGTTAGTCACAAGATGATGTATTACGGAACGAGTAAAGAGACTTGCCGGTAACGAGATTGAACTAGGTATAGAGATACCGACGATCGAATCTCGGGCAAGTAACATACCAATGACAAAAGGAACAACGTATGTTGTTATGCGATTTGACCGATAAAGATCTTCGTAGAATATGTAGGAGCCAATATGAGCATCCTGGTTCCGCTATTGGTTATTGACCGAAGACATGTCTCGGTCATGTCTACATAGTTCTCGAACCTGTAGGGTCCGCACGCTTAGCGTTTGATGACGATCGGTATTATGAGTTTATGAGTTTTGATGTACCGAAGTAGTTCGGAGTCCCGGATGAGACCGGGGACATGACGAGGAGTCTCGAAATGGTCGAGACGTAAAGATCGATATATTGGACGACTATATTCGGACATCGGAAAGGTTCCGAGTGATTCGGGTATTTTTCGGAGTATATGGGCCTTATTGGGCCATACGGGAATAGAGGAGAAAGGCCAAAAGGAAGGAGGCGCGCGCCCTCCCTCTGGTCCGAATTGGACAAGGGGTGCAGCCCCCTTTTCCTTCTCCCTCTCCACCTCTTTCCTTCTCTCCTACTCCGGAAAGGAAAGGGGAATCCTACTAGGACTTGGGAGTCCTAGTAGGACTCCCCACACTTGGCGCGCCCCCTCTAGGGCCGGCCTCTCCCTTGCTCCTTTATATACGGGGGCAGGGGGCACCCTAGGACACACAAGTTGAATTGTTTTAGCCGTGTGCGGTGCCCCTCTCCACAGAAACACACCTCGGTCATACCGTTGCAGTGCTTAGGCGAAGCCCTGCGCCGGTAGAGACATCATATCTGTCACCACGCCGTCGTGCTGGCGAAACTCTCCCGTGAAGCTCAACTGGATCAAGAGCTCGTGGGACGTCATCAAGCTGAACGTGTGCTGAACGCGGAGGTGCCGTACGTTCGGTGCTTGATCGGTTGGATCGCGAAGAAGTTCGACTACATCAACCGCGTCACTTGACGCTTCCGCTCCCGGTCTACGAGGGTATGTAGACACACTCTCCCCCTAGTTGCTATGCATCTAGTAGATAGATCTTGCGTGATCGTAGGAAAATTTTGAAAATACTATGTTTCCCAACATGAACATCTATAGTGTTATTACAGAAGATACACATACCTCCACTTCTCCCTTGGCTATCTATAGCATACGAATGATCATAACCTAGAGTACTTACAAAAGCTTCTACACGTGTTCCACTTATTTGTGCCTCAACAATGCATAACACGGTAGGAGCAAACTTCCTCGCAAAATCCCGAAGTTCTCGAACTGACGTGGGTTTGCCCGCACCATAGCATTTCCAACATAGGGCACTCATTGGGCCCGACAGCGCTCCTCGAAGGAGCCCGCCAAATTCTTCACCGCAGAGTTCGTTTCATCATTACCATCTTCAATTACCCTAGACCTCTTTGGATCTCTATGTGGAGGAGGGCTTGCAAGAGTGTTTCCCGAAGACACAATGACTAGCTAAAGACCACTGACATTTTTGCTATGCGACGTATCTAAAGATAGCTGACTCTTGTTCTTCTCCTGTCTATCCAACCTTTTTCTGGTAGTTTCTTCCATGTCCACATCGCAACCACCGCCAGCCAGATCCACATTTTGGGCACCTCGTCCCTCTCTGAAAGCCTGTGAGCGATAATTGCCCTCTTCAAAACGACCCCTTGATCGGCCTCCGTTAGAGCGACCACCTGACCGGCCTCCAGTACGGCCTCCCTGTCCTCCTCCTCGACGGCCCCGGCCCTCTCCCGTTCCTCGACCGCTGCGTATGAACCAGTACGCCCCGAGATCCTTGAAGACCAAGGCTGATGTGTGATGACCCACAAGTGTAGGGGATCTATCATAGTCCTTTCGATAAGTAAGAGTGTCGAACCCAACGAGGAGCAGAAGGAAATGATAGGCAGTTTTCAATAAGGTATTTTCTGCAAGCACTGAAATTATAGGTAACTGATAGTTTTGTGATAAGGTAATTGGTAGCAAGTGACAAAAGGTAAAAGTAAATAAGGTGCAGCAAGGTGGCCCAATCCTTTTTGTAGCAAAGGACAAGCCTGGACAAACTCTTATATGAAGGAAAGCGCTCCCGAGGACACATGGGAATTATCGTCAAGCTAGTTTTCATCACGATCATCTGATTCACGTTCGGTACTTTGATAATTTGGCATGTGGGTGGATCGGTGCTTGGGTGCTGTCCTTACTTGGACAAGCCTCCCACTTATGATTAAACTCTAATGCAAGCATCCGCAACTACAAAACAAGTATTAAGGTAAACCTAACCATAGCATGAAACAAGTGAATCCAAATCAGCCCCTTACGAAGCAACACATAAACTAGGGTTTAAGCTTCTGTCACTCTAGCAACCCATCATCTACTTATTACTTCCCAATGCCTTCCTCTAGGCCCAAATAATGGTGAGGTGTCATGTAGTCGATGTTCACATGACACCACTAGAGGAGAGACAACATACATCTCATCAAAATATCGAACGAAGACCAAAATCACATGACTACTAATAGCAAGACTTCTCCCAGGTCCTCAGGAACAAAAGTAACTACTCACAAGACATAATATTGTTCATGATCAGAGGGGTATTAATATTCATAATGGATATGAACATATGATCTTCCACCAAATAAACCAACTAGCATCAACTACAAGGAGTAATCAATACTACTAGCAACCTACATGTACCAATATGAGGTTTGGGTACAAAGATTGGATACAAGAGATGAACTAGGGTTTGAGAGGAGATGGTGCTGGTGAAGATGTTGATGAAGATAGCCCTCCCCAAGATGGGAGAGTTGTTGGTGATGACGGCGGTGACAATTTCCCCCTCCCGGAGGGAAGTGTCCCCGGCAGAACGGCTCTGCCGGAGCCCTAGATTGGTTTTCGCCTTGGTTCCGCCTCGAGACGGCGGCGTCTGGTCCCGAAAGCCTCCTTATAATTTTTTTCCAGGTCAAAACACCTCATATAGGAGAAGATGGGCACCGGGGGGCCTTCGGGGGGCCCACGAGACAGGGGGGCGCGCCCAGAGAGAGGGGGGGGTGCACCCCCACCCTCGTGGACAGCAGGTGGCCCCCCTCGTGATCTTCTTTCGCCAGATATTTTTTATATTTTCTGAAACGGAGTTATGTGAAGTTTCAGGGCTTTTGGAGTTGTGCAGAATAGGTTTCCAGAGTTTGCTCCTTTTCTAGCCCAGAATTCCAGCTGCCGGTATTCTCCCTCTTCATGTAAACCTTGTAAAATAAGAGAGAAAAGACATAAGTATTGTGACAAAACATGTAATAACAGCCCATAATGCAATAAATAACAACATATAAGCATGATGCAAAATGGACGTATCAACTCCCCCAAGCTTAGACCTCGCTTGTCCTCAAGCGAAAGCCGATATCGGAAAATATGTCCACATGTTTAGAGATAGAGGTGTCGATAAAAATAAAATACGGACATGAGGGCATCATGATCATTCTTATAACAGCAACATATATATATATATATATATATATATATATATATATATATATATATATATATTATCATATGATTCGTATGCTAAAGTAATAATTCATTCACAATATCAAGCATGAATCAGAAACTTCATTGAAAGCTAGCAAACTTTGATCTCAGTCATTGAAGCAATTGCAATTTATCGTAACATCGGAAAGAGTCAATATAAGAGCTTTTCAGTAAGCCTACATACTCAACTATCATATAGTCTTTCACAATTGCTCACACTCATGCAATACTTATGGTTATGGATTTTTAATCGGACAAGAGAAAGATAGGGGCTTATGGTGTTGCCTCCCAACCTTTTACCTCAAGGGTAATGTCAACAGTAATAGACCATGAAAACTTACATCCAAGTGGGTATATTTGTCAAGATCTTTCCAACACAGTGTGCTTGCCAAAGGATAAAATGAAAAAAGGAAAGGTGAATTTCACCTTGACACTTGTAAGGCAAGAATAATAGATAGGCCCTTCGGAGAGGGAAGCAGAGGTAGTCATGGTGTTTTTATGGTTTGATGCACAGAAGAACGTCACTTTATATTGCCACTTGTGATAAGGACCTTTATTATGCAGTCCGTCGCTTTTATTACTTCCATATCACAAGATCGTATAAAGCTTATTTTCTCCACACTAATAAATCATACATATTTTAGCGAGTTTGCAACATGACAACTTACTTGGAAGGATCTTACTCAATCCATAGGTAGGTATGGTGGACTGTCATGGCAAAACTGGGTTTAAGGATGTATGGAAGCACAAGTAGTATCTCTACTTGGTGCGAGGAGTTTTGGCTAGCATGAGGGGGAAAGGAAAGCTCAACATGTTGGATGATCCATGACAATATACTTTATTTCGGATATAAGAAGACATAACCCATTATGTTGTCTTCCTTGTCCAACATCAACTCTTTAGCATGTCATATTTTAATGAGTGCTCACAATCATAAAAGATGCCCAAGATAGTATATTTGTATGTGAAGCCTCTCCTTATTTTATTACTTCCTATTAATTGCAACAATGAGCAAACTATATTTGTCAACCCTCAACAACTTTTGTTCATCATACTCTTTATATGTGAAGTCATTACTTCCTATTAGATCAATATGATCTCTTGGATACACTTTATGTTTTCCTTTTTTTTTATCATGACCGAAGTGAGGAAATCAAGCCCTTGACTCAACACTAGTCTTTATTATATAGCTCATGGACTCGATTACAAAGGGTAAAGACCATAAAGAAAAAGCTCACAACTAGATCATGCTAACTTTATTCTACTAGATCAAGATACTACCAAAAGGATCGAACTAAGAAAAACGGTAAAGATAGGAGTGATGGTGATACGATACCGGGGTCACTCCCCCAAGCTTGGCAGTTGCCAAGGGGAGTGCCCATACCCATATGATTATGTTTTCTTCTTCGGGGGTGGTGAAGATGGCTTCTTCCTCAGCTTGCGCTTAAGGGCAGAATTTTGCTCCTTTAGATCATTGATCTCTTGCTCAAGATTTAATATCATCTTGCATAGTGCCTGCTTGTTTTCCTGCAAGAGGTTAAAAGGGATAAATTCGACCTTAGGTTTCTTTACTCTGTCGGGGAGGCTTGACTTTTTGAACTCCACATGCATGTCCCCCGGTTGAGGTAGTGGGACTTCGTCTTCATCCGAGCTGTTCCAATCCTTCCCCTTGGGATCGCGGTCCTCTTCTTCCTCCATGGTCCAACCATAATGCTCCCAGTCCCCATAGACCTTAGGGTCAGCAAGGGAATCAGCTACATAGCTTTCTCCCTCCGAATCCTGGGACGACATGTTGCTTTTATCTGCGACAGAAACAGCTCGAAACGAAAACAGAGGATTTTTGCGTGATACAGAGGTCAAAACCTTCGGGAGTATATATAATGAATTTTTACCAACCAAAAGGAGTAACATACAAGAAATCGGAGTCTGGGAGGCACACGAGATGCCCACGAGGCAGGGGGTGTGCCCAGGGAAGGGGGGCACTGTAATGCCCAGGATGGGACTATACCTCCTACGTGTCGAGGCACGACTTAAAGGTATAAGCCCATCCTAGAATGATCTCAAGTTTGGTATCTTTGCACGAATCATGTAAAAGAGGGATTAAAATGCAAAAGGAGATAGTTGGCTTACACTCCCCACTTCACACAATACAGTACATAAGCAAATCATCATTCAGAACATCATAGCCCATCTAAGGGTAAGATCCAAAAGGAAGATACCAAAACAACATAAAGTCACAGGTCAGGATCGAATCCTAGTAGAAACCACTACTGATCGTCGAAACGTCACAAGCATACGGTCAAACTCTTCATCGAGCTCCATGGTGAAGAACTGATCCAACTCCTGCATCAAACTCGGCTGAACCTGCATCTGGTGTGGTGAAGTAACTGTGAGCCACAGAGGACTCAGCAATCCCGTTCCCGGGTAACAAGACTATTTAAGCCTTGGGTGTGGATAAGGCTGAAGAAAGAACGAGAGGTGAAGGAACAACAAGAGTCTGCAGCAGCAACTAGCACTAACTTACGTAAAAGAGAGCGAGAAGAGAAGGTGCCTCGGTCGAGAGATGATCACGAAGTGATCCTAACTAAAGCACGTCAAACATAACCCCACCGTGTTCGACTCCCGAATCCCTATTCGGAAATTGACAGTCACGGTACACACGCTGGTAGTGTATTAGAAACATTGTGTCAAGTTATCTACAACCGGATATTAACAAGCTCCCATCTGCCACATAACCGCGGGCACGGCTTTCGAAAGTTCAAACCCTGCAGGGGTGTTCCAACTTGACCCATTACAAGCCCACGATCCGCGGAGTCGCAACTCCATAGGTGGGAAGACCCGAGTATTCTCGGAATCCCGTGCTCGAGTTAAACCGAACTAAGGTAAGGCTAATCCAGCAAATCCTCCCGGCGTGTCGACACCCTGATAGGTAGCCGCGCGTATCTAGTCTCAGGACACGACCGGATGGGCGAAGCTACGGGTTTTTACCAAACCTCGAGTTGCCTCGTGGTGGCCCCGCAGGCTCCCCGTTTCGGACCAACACTCATGTGGAGCACTGGCTCGGGGTTGTTGAATTAAAATAAAAGGGATAGCTAGTCCACATGCAAGTTTTTATTAGTTTGTTATTAGGCAAATAGTACCAAATGTTGGGACTTGCTGGAAAAGACTTAGCACTTAGCGGTTTATCAAGGGGGTCCCATACACCCCAACCGTGTTAGGAACGCATAATCAAGGAACATAACACCGGTTTATACGGTTCCTAACGGCATGAGTGGAACAAATCACCAAGCAAAAGGCTTAGCCTTCCACCCTTGCCAATATATAGATGATTTCATTTAAGCATTATATATAGTGTGATATAACCCAACCAAACTTCAACATGAAGCAAGCATCTTCAATCTTCACCTGCAACTAACAATGCTATAAGAGGGGCTGAGCGAGCCTACGTATAGCCAATCAAAGGTTTGCATAGGTAGGGTGGTTAAACAGGTTCAAGGTTACAATAGGAGGCTGACAGGAAGACATGGGCATCGAGGCAAAACTATAGATCGAGACTTCTAGCAAGAGGCAAAAATAGTAATGGTATCCGGGTTCGGTCATCTTGCCTGGGATTCCACAAGGGAGAAGAACGGATCCTTGAAGTAGACGGAGCAACACAATCGAGCGAATCCTCACAACTCCGGAACGAAACCGAAGCTAACAAGAGAAGCAACCGGAAAGAAAGAAACAACACGGTAAACACACAAGCATAAACATGGCATACGATGCACAAACAAGTATGATGCATGTCCGGTTTAAATATGCATGGCATGGCAAAGTGCACAAACAACACTACAAGTTAAGTGGAGCTCAATATGCAACGAGTTGCATATTGACAAAACACCACATTTATTTATTTAGTTGACTCTCATTAATTTACAAGACAAGATTAAAAGTTTGTTAACATGGCAAGAGGTGAAGCATAATAAAACTATACTAACTAGGCAATTTAAATGAGGCCGGAAATAACAACAACAAGTCCGGAAAATCCCCATATGCATGTTTAATAATTATTAAAGCAAACAATTCACACATATATAATGTTGTTAACATGATGCGGATGACATGATCAAGTTTATGCAATTTTTTATTAAAAGGTTAACAAGAAGAGATATAGATGATAAGGAGAATTAGTCATCGTGGTGGAAAGAAAGGGTGCCACGACAACGATCCGAAAATGATGCAACGCAACATCTCGGTTCCGGTATCTCGTTGAGAGACCGGTGCAAAAGCAAATGGTGGAGTGAACGAGTCGAACGAGATGAAAGGTGGGGCGATCCCGTCACCGGGTTCCCACGAGTCGGCGACGCGGCAACCGAGGAACATGACAAAAGGTCGGAACGGGCACGGAGCACACACGGGAGACATTTCATACAACCACAACAAGCATACACGGGTCATCCACGGGGTCGTCTCGTTATACCTTTGAAGCGTGCATTTCGGGGCGGTTCGAGACGTAGAGGAAGGAGTCGTTCACGTAGAGGTACACGGGTAGTCGTTCACATCCCGTTCGGAGAGGTACCCGTCACGACATCGGGCGCCTTTGGGGCGACGGTAGAGGAAGTAGTGGTACTCGGCGGTCTTGGCGACGGTAGTTGTACATGATCCGTAGAGGTACTTGAGGGTTCCGATGGCTCCGGCATCTGTAGTGGTACTTGTCGTTTCGCCGTGTAGGGGTACTTGTCGTGGCGTCGGACGTAGTGGTACTCGGCGCATCGTCGTGGTACTTGGGATCTCGTCCTTGCGACGGTAGTGGAAGTAGTGGAACTTGACGCATCCGAAGAGGTACTTGTCGAGTCGGTCGCGGTACTTGTTCTCGGAGGCGTTTTTCGTTCGTAGTTGTTCTTGTCTCCGAAGAGGTACTTGTCGAACTTGCCGAAACTTGAGGTCCTCGTAGTTGTTCACGTAAACCTGGCACTTAGCGAATAGACAAACAGCAGCAACAAGACAACCAAAACGGAAGCAAGGATGCAAGGGCAGCAGCAGGGTTCTGGTGCTGGACGACGGCGAGGCGGGGCCTGGTCGCGGCGTCGCTGGCACGCCTGGCGCGGAGGTGAGAGGGGCGGCCTTGCTGGAGGTGGGGCAGCAGCAGCAAGGCACGGGCGATGCCGAGAGGCAGCAGGGGCGGAGGTCCAGCTTCGAGGAGGGAGGCCGGAGGACGAGGCCTCGGGGGCGAGGCAGGACGCCATGGCGCAGCGGCGGCCGGCGGTGGCCGGGCGACGGGAGGGCGGCGCGGCCACCTGGAGAAGGGAGGCCGGACGCCTGGAGCGACGCACGGGAGGAGAGGCAGGGTCGCGGCTCGGGAACGCGCATCCCAGGCGCGCAGGACGGCGACGGGGCTCGGGACTCTAGCTCGAGGAAGGCCTGAGGCCTCGAGGGCTGTCGCGAGGAGGGACGAAGAGGGGCGGTCGAGGGATCTGCGAGGGGGAAAAACGGGAGGACGAGGGGGAACTCTGGCGGCGCTCGGGATCCAGAAGGAAGGAGCGATGGGAACGGTGTGTCGAAGGAGAAGGGGGATCGAGGCAGAGCGGGGGTCGAGCCTGGCCGCGCATCGAAGGGAAGAGAGGGAGGAAGGAGTGCTGAGGGACGGGCTAGGGTTCGGTCATCTGGCGGCTGGGCCAGAGACAGATGGGCCGGAGGGAGGAGAGAAGGGTGGCTGGGCCAGCTTCGGCTTGGGCCTGGCTGCGGTGAGGAAAAGGAGGAGGGAGGAGATGGGCCAGGGAAGGCTGGAGAGAGGCCCAAGAGGCTGGCGGCTGCTCTCTGTTTTTATTTCTTAGCAGAAAAAAAAAACAAATAAGGAGAGAGCCAAAAATAAAAAGAAAAGAGGCAAAGAATAAGAATAAAATGATGGACATTTTTGTAAGGCTCTACGGAAAAATTCCAACCTCACAAAAATAGTTCCAACAAAAAGGGAAGTGCAAACTAAAATAAATAGCTTGTCTTAAAGGAGTTTAAAAGGAGTCTAGATAAAAGGAGGAGCCTCGAAAATAACGGAAAAGAATTATAGCAAGGTTTTGAAGTCAAACTTGATATGGAATAGGCATGGGGAAAATATTGCAAGTGTGTTACGGTGATTCCGAAGCCATGGAATATTTGTTAATATAGCTCCATAAATATTAGGAGGCTTTTACATGTTATAAAGACAAGTCATCTTCCCTCGATTTAAATGGACCGAAGGCCCACACGATTTATTTGGTTGCAAAAATTAATGAGACGATGGCATGATGATATGATGCAATGCAAAAAAATAAATAACGCAAGCACAAAAGAACACACGGGCAACCCGGAACATCTGGAATCTTCTGGAATCTTCTGGGACGTCGGTCTTCGGGCGTCACAACTCTCCCACACTAACAGAGGATCTCGACCCGAGATCCTAGAGATATCACCGGGTAAAAACGGAAGAAGGAAGAGGTAAAACAAAGTTGCTTCTTTAACAAACGAGTGAAACCAAAGAACCTTGAGAGGTTGAACAAAATGAAAGAAGAATACAACGGAGATGAATGTAGATGAAACACTCCGTTAGAAAAGAGGAACAAGGAGCATTATGAGAACCTTGTAGGTTGAAAGACATGAAGCAAGAGCTTACGAACCAAAAGAATATGAAACTGCAACGGTAAGCCAAGGAATAAGAATGACATAATTTGGACAGCACTCCATCTGAAAATGGAAGGAATTAACAAGAACTTGAGGAGATGGAATGATACTTGATGATAATCAACAATATATTGCCTCCGAAACAATTAAAAGAATGGCACAAGGTTAAGAAGAATTCAGACAGTACTCCGCTTAAAATGATAAGCAAGGGAAAGAACATGATCTCGATAAAAACGAGATGATGGTTAAAGAGAGCAACATCACAAAGCCTCCGGAATGAAAGAATAGCATATAATCAAAGAAAGAAATGAATGGAGAAGAAAATGACAACATCTCTCAAAATTGGATTTGAAAGAGCATCCTTACAAAGAAGGGTTGAACAGAATTGTTGGAATTCAACAACGAAAACGAATAAGCTTGATGTGGGCTTATGGAAACATCTCAAAATTAAGAGGTGACAACCAGCCGCTAACGAAAACATTTGATTTGATTGAGGTCAACAAGGAGACGAAAGAGTTATTTCACGGAGAGGATAAATGGAGAACTTGGGTCATTTCTAAGCACCATAATTAGCAACAAACCTTAGGGAAAGCTTTAGGTGAAATAGGACCCAAGATAACTCCAAGGAATAAATTGAATGGTTGAAAACATCTCCTTAACAAGGAAAATGATGGTTTTAAATATCTCATTCTTGATAACTCGTGAATCATAAAACATGAAGGAATTGTCAAGAATGACATAACACCACCTCAAAAGATAAGGGAGCAAGAATTGCAAATGGAAAACATGATGAAGAATGCTTGAGCTCCGACAAGAATCTTGATGAAGACTTCGAGGATGAATTAAATGATGATGAACCACCATGAGAACTCCGGTAATGAAAGCATGAGAAGTGAAAGATGAAAAGAATAAGATTCAAGGCCTGCGATGAATCAGATAGAACTCCGGAAAACAAGATGAAGAATTTAGAACCGAGAATATGATAAACAAGCTCCAGACAAAAGAATTAAATCACCTTGAAGGAATAAGAATAAGAATTATGTAATGCATCTCCTTCACCAATTTAAATTGATGACAACCAAAGGATTTGGCATACTACTTATTCTCGTTGGAAAGAATTAAAGAGAGATCTCGCACAAGCTTGGATAAATCTTCAACGAACCACCGGTAGGATTATGAAAAGAACAAATGAATTAAAATGATAACCACGGAAGGGTAATCTTGAATGAACCACCGTAAGAATAAGGAGACGAACGAAGAGACATCAATGAAGAATAATGGGAGGGCGAAGTTGAAAACTGAGAACGAAGAAATATTCTGAAATGATGGCCTTCGGAGGATCACAAAGAAAGAATCCATGAAAGGCTTCGGATGGGTATAAAAGAATACCTCACAATCAAAACGATAATGAGGATGGCATGAAGCTAGAACCACAAATCTTGAGAACGGGCCAAGATTTAAGAGAAACTCTTCTCCGGTATCCAAATGTTGAAAATGAAGACGAGAATGCCATGAAGAATTTCGAGATACTCCGGAATGAAGAATTAAAAGGTTGAACCAATGAAGAAAAGAATTTGAAAGTAAACTTGGAGAAGGCATGTGACTGATGGAAATCATTCTTACGTCACACTTTGAAAAGAATTTGAGTATAACTCCAGAAAAAAATTTAGAAGAGTCAGGTAAGATCCTGGGAAAAGACCTGTGGGTTAAGGCCCACTAAAGAAATCACCGCTGGAAAGATTGCTTAAGAGATATTGCACCGGTTGAATTAAATGGCTTGAATAAGATGACAATCCTCAAGAAATAATTTGAACGGATTAAGAATGGAAATATGAATCTTCAGCACTCCGGATATGAATAGCAAGAGGAGAATGATTAATTGGTGCACCGGAATAAAAGCATTGTGAAAAGAGGAAAAAGGATAAGAACAACACCGAAATCTTGAATTACATCCACCGACAGAATATTAGAATTAAGAATGATGAACTTGAAGCTCTTGAGCATCTTCACGATAAATCACCGGATAAGAACATTGAAGGAAAAGAATGAAGAAACATCACATGAATAAAATGGATATCTCATCTGATAATTTCTTGCTCCGAGAAGAAGAAGGGTGGGAGGGTGGGAAAAAACAAAGACAACTTGAGACGAACAAAATGGACACCGGTTGAAAAAGAATTTAACATAACCATCTTGATGGTCAAGAAGAATTAGCACTCCCATAGAAATATGAGAATACCGATTAAGAAAGGTATGGAATCAACATTTGACATCGAAGCAACTCGAATACCAGAATCAGAACAAAACAAAGGATAGATATCTCGCAGCATCATCTTCACAATATCATCCGAGCAAAGAATTGAACGAATGAATTCTGCAGGTACAACAACTTGACGAGAAGCCACTTGGAGAACAAAATGAAAATAAAAAGGAACAAGAAACAGATAGAACAAATGCAAGATAGAAGCTTCGTTCGACATATTCGTGCTGAAAGCTCATGGAACGTGTTACAAAAGGGTTTTATCATCCCCGGATCAGCATAGCCAAGGACCCTTTAAGATGCAACTCCCAATCAGAACAAGTCCATAAAACCACTTCACTCAATGTAGAACCCCAAACTTCATATCAAGCATCCGTTGGAAGAATGCCTAGAACTACTAGATGAACCCACCTATAGATTTCCGAAAGTTTCCGGTTATGCAATCAGGTGTTGGGGATACACGGGAAGCACCGCGCAATCAACTCTAAACCTACATCCAGGTGTATCCATCCTTCAACACATAACCAGTCTTTCTCGGAAACTGTTTACCTCGGACCTTCGAAAAGCATCCACTATACAAGCTATGGCAATACTCTCGAACTACCTCCCCAGTACTGGGTGATGTCGGGGTTATCTTGCCACTGGCCGTATAGGAGAGATTTTCGATGTCGGCCGTCTTAAGTATTTAGTACTGCCGCGGTATGCTTGTGTCAATGATACCCCGAAGCTCAACTCCTCGGGAACAGGAGGCATCGAGAACAATATCCTTGTCACAAGAACATCGAAACAATCCCAGAATACTCGCGGGATCCTAAAAAAAATTTGTGCAATTTTTGAAGATAGGAGAGACAAGAGTAGACGTCAGGAGTCCTCACCAGAGAGAAAGGGGATGAGAAGCCAAGAAATCCTACTCTCCGATATAATATAGGACTCAAAAAGTTTTCAGTGTGTGCCTAGACTCAACCGTCAACGATTCGATCAATCAGTGGGGGCTTCTAGGTCGGAGAAGGCTCTGATACCAACTTGTAATGCCCAGGATGGGAGTATACCTCCTACGTGTCGAGGCACGACTTAAATGTATAAGCCCATCCTAGAATGATCTCAAGTTTGGTATCTTTGCACGACTCATGTAAAAGAGGGATTAAAATGCAAAAGGAGATAGTTGGCTTACACTCGCCACTTCACACAATACAGTACATAAGCAAATCATCATTCAAAACATCACAGCCCATCTAAGGGTAAGATCCAAAAGGAAGATACCAAAACAACATAAAGTCACAGGTCAGGATCGAATCCTAGTAGAAACCACTACTGATCGTCGAAACGTCACAAGCATACGGTCAAACTCTTCATCGAGCTCCATTGTGAAGAACTGATCCAACTCCTGCATCAAACTCGGCTGAACCTGCATCTGGTGTGGTGAAGTAACTGTGAGCCACAGAGGACTCAGCAATCCCGTTCCCGGGTAACAAGACTATTTAAGCCTTGGGTGTGGATAAGGCTGAAGAAAGAACGAGAGGTGAAGGAACAACAAGAGTCTGCGGCAGCAACTAGCACTAACTTACGTAAAAGAGAGCGAGAAGAGAAGGTGCCTCGGTCGAGAGATGATCACGAAGTGATCCTAACTAAAGCACGTCAAACATAACCCCACCGTGTTCGACTCCCGAATCCCTATTCGGAAATTGACAGTCACGGTACACACGCTGGTAGTGTATTAGAAACATTGTGTCAAGTTATCTACAACCGGATATTAACAAGCTCCCATCTGCCACATAACCGCGGGCACGGCTTTCGAAAGTTCAAACCCTGCAGGGGTGTTCCAACTTGACCCATTACAAGCCCACGATCCGCGGAGTCGCAACTCCATAGGTGGGAAGACCCGAGTATTCTCGGAATCCCGTGCTCGAGTTAAACCGAACTAAGGTAAGGCTAATCCAGCAAATCCTCCCAGCGTGTCGACACCCTCATAGGTAGCCGCGCGTATCTAGTCTCAGGACACGACCGGATGGGCGAAGCTACGGGTTTTTACCAAACCTCGAGTTGCCTCGTGGTGGCCCCGCAGGCTCCCTGTTTCGGACCAACACTCATGTGGAGCACTGGCCCGGGGTTGTTGAATTAAAATAAAAGGGATAGCTAGTCCACATGCAAGTTTTTATTAGTTTGTTATTAGGCAAATAGTACCAAATGTTGGGACTTGCTGGAAAAGACTTAGCACTTAGCGGTTTATCAAGGGGGTCCCATACACCCCAACCGTGTTAGGAACGCATAATCAAGGAACATAACACCGGTTTATACGGTTCCTAACGGCATGAGTGGAACAAATCACCAAGCAAAAGGCTTAGCCTTCCACCCTTGCCAATATATAGATGATTTCATTTAAGCATTATATATAGTGTGATATAACCCAACCAAACTTCAACATGAAGCAAGCATCTTCAATCTTCACCTGCAACTAACAATGCTATAAGAGGGGCTGAGCGAGCCTACGTATAGCCAATCAAAGGTTTGCATAGGTAGGGTGGTTAAACAGGTTCAAGGTTACAATAGGAGGCTGACAGGAAGACATGGGCATCGAGGCAAAACTATAGATCGAGACTTCTAGCAAGAGGCAAAAATAGTAGTGGTATCCGGGTTCGGTCATCTTGCCTGGGATTCCACAAGGGAGAAGAACAGATCCTTGAAGTAGACGGAGCAACACAATCGAGCGAATCCTCACAACTCCGGAACGAAACCGAAGCTAACAAGAGAAGCAACCGGAAAGAAAGAAACAACACGGTAAACACACAAGCATAAACATGGCATACGATGCACAAACAAGTATGATGCATGTCCGGTTTAAATATGCATGGCATGGCAAAGTGCACAAACAACACTACAAGTTAAGTGGAGCTCAATATGCAACGAGTTGCATATTGACAAAACACCACATTTATTTATTTAGTTGACTCTCATTAATTTACAAGACAAGATTAAAAGTTTGTTAACATGGCAAGAGGTGAAGCATAATAAAACTATACTAACTAGGCAATTTAAATGAGGCCAGAAATAACAACAACAAGTCCGGAAAATCCCCATATGCATGTTTAATAATTATTAAAGCAACAACAATTCACACATATATAATGTTGTTAACATGATGCGGATGACATGATCAAGTTTATGCAATTTTTTATTAAAAGGTTAACAAGAAGAGATATAGATGATAAGGAGAATTAGTCATCGTGGTGGAAAGAAAGGGTGCCACGACAACGATCCGAAAATGATGCAACGCAACATCTCGGTTCCGGTATCTCGTTGAGAGACCGGTGCAAAAGCAAATGGTGGAGTGAACGAGTCGAACGAGATGAAAGGTGGGGCGATCCCGTCACCGGGTTCCCACGAGTCGACGACGCGGCAACCGAGGAACATGACAAAAGGTCGGAACGGGCACGGAGCACACACGGGAGACATTTCATACAACCACAACAAGCATACACGGGTCATCCACGGGGTCGTCTCGTTATACCTTTGAAGCGTGCATTTCGGGGCGGTTCGAGACGTAGAGGAAGGAGTCGTTCACGTAGAGGTACACGGGTAGTCGTTCACATCCCATTCGGAGAGGTACCCGTCACGGCATCGGGCGCCTTCGGGGCGACGGTAGAGGAAGTAGTGGTACTCGGCGGTCTTGGCGACGGTAGTTGTACATGATCCGTAGAGGTACTTGAGGGTTCCGATGGCTCCGGCGTCGGTAGTGGTACTTGTCGTTTCGCCGCGTAGGGGTACTTGTCGTGGCGTCGGACGTAGTGGTACTCGGCGCATCGTTGTGGTACTTGGGATCTCGTCCTTGCGACGGTAGTGGAAGTAGTGGAACTTGACGCATCCGAAGAGGTACTTGTCGAGTCGGTCGCGGTACTTGTTCTCGGAGGCGTTTTTCGTTCGTAGTTGTTCTTGTCTCCGAAGAGGTACTTGTCGAACTTGCCGAAACTTGAGGTCCTCGTAGTTGTTCACGTAAACCTGGCACTTAGCGAATAGACAAACAGCAGCAACAAGACAACCAAAACGGAAGCAAGGATGCAAGGGCAGCAGCAGGGTTCTGGTGCTGGACGACGGCGAGGCGGGGCCTGGCCGCGGCGTCGCTGGCACGCCTGGCGCGGAGGTGAGAGGGGCGGCCTTGTTGGAGGTGGGGCAGCAGCAGCAAGGCACGGGCGATGCCGAGAGGCAGCAGGGGCGGAGGTCCAGCTTCGAGGAGGGAGGCCGGACGACGAGGCCTCGGGGGCGAGGCAGGACGCCATGGCGCAGCGGCGGCCGGCGGTGGCCGGGCGACGGGAGGGCGGCGCGGCCACCTGGAGAAGGGAGGCCGGACGCCTGGAGCGACGCACGGGAGGAGCGGCAGGGTCGCGGCTCGGGAACGCGCATCCCAGGCGCGCAGGACGGCGACGGGGCTCGGGACTCTGGCTCGAGGAAGGCCTGAGGCCTCGAGGGCTGTCGCGAGGAGGGACGAAGAGGGGCGGTCGAGGGATCTGCGAGGGGGAAAAACGGGAGGACGAGGGGGAACTCTGGCGGCGCTCGGGATCCAGAAGGAAGGAGCGATGGGAACGGTGTGTCGAAGGAGAAGGGGGATTGAGGCAGAGCGGGGGTCGAGCCTGGCCGCGCATCGAAGGGAAGAGAGGGAGCGAGGAGTGCTGAGGGACGGGCTAGGGTTCGGTCATCTGGCGGCTGGGCCAGAGACAGATGGGCCGGAGGGAGGAGAGAAGGGCGGCTGGGCCAGCTTCGGCTTGGGCCTGGCTGCGGTGAGGAAAAGGAGGAGGGAGGAGATGGGCCAGGGAAGGCTGGAGAGAGGCCCAAGAGGCTGGCGGCTGCTCTCTGTTTTTATTTCTTAGCAGAAAAAAAAACAAATAAGGAGAGAGCCAAAAATAAAAAGAAAAGAGGCAAAGAATAAGAATAAAATGATGGACATTTTTGTAAGGCTTTACGGAAAAATTCCAACCTCACAAAAATAGTTCCAACAAAAAGGGAAGTGCAAACTAAAATAAATAGCTTGTCTTAAAGGAGTTTAAAAGGAGTCTAGATAAAAGGAGGAGCCTCGAAAATAACGGAAAAGAATTATAGCAAGGTTTTGAAGTCAAACTTGATATGGAATAGGCATGGGGAAAATATTGAAAGTGTGTTACGGTGATTCCGAAGCCATGGAATATTTGTTAATATAGCTCCATAAATATTAGGAGGCTTTTATCTGTTATAAAGAGAAGTCATCTTCCCTCGATTTAAATGGACCGAAGGCCCACACGATTTATTTGGTTGCAAAAATTAATGAGATGATGGCATGATGATATGATGCAATGCAAAAAAATAAATGAGATGATGGCATGATGATATTTGGTCGCAAGCACAAAAGAACACACGGGCAACCCGGAACATCTGGAATCTTCTGGAATCTTCTGGGACGTCGGTCTTCGGGCGTCACAGGCACGCCCTCCACCCTCGTGGACGACTCGTGTCTCTTCCGGACTGCTACTTATTTTTCTATTTTTCTAAATTTTCCAAAACGGAGAAAAATTTCCTTTAGAACTGTTTTGGAGTCGGTTTACTTACCGTGCCACATACCTCTTCCTTTTCGGAGTCTGGATCATTCTGGGAAGTGCCCCTTATGTATTCCTCCGGGGTTACGGTTTCAATAACGTTGGTTTCAACATTTATAGGATTACCGATATAATGTTTGATTCTTTGACCGTTCACCACCTTCGGATTTGTGCCTTCGAAGTTGTTGATTTTTATGGCACCAGAATGATAGACCTCCTCGATAACGTAAGGTCCTTCCCACTTAGAGAGAAGTTTTCCTGCAAAAAATCTTAAACGAGAGTTGTATAGCAAGACATAATCACCTACGTTAAACTCACGCTTTTGTATCCTTTTGTCATGCCATCTTTTAACCTTTTCTTTAAGCAGCTTGGCATTCTCATAGGCATGGGTTCTCCATTCATCAAGAGAGATAATGTCAAATAACCTCTTCTCACTGGCAAGTTTGAAATCATAATTGAGCTCTTTAATAGCCCAATATGCCTTATGTTCTATCTCAAGAGGTAAGTGACAAGCTTTTCCATAAACCATCTTATATGGTGACATACCCATAGGATTTTTGTATGCAGTTCTATAAGCCCATAATGCATCATCAAGTTTCTTGGACCAATTCTTCCTAGACCTATTAACTGTATTTTGCAAAATTAATTTCAACACCCTATTACTAAGTTCTACTTGACCACTAGTCTGTGGGTGATAAGGGGATGCGATTCTATTATTGTCATCATACTTTGCAAGCATTTTACGGAAAGCACCATGAATAAAGTGTGAAACACCATCAGTCATTAGGTATCTAGGGACTCCAAACCTCGGAAAAGTAACTTCTTTAAGCATCTTAATAGAGGTGTTATGATCAGCACTACTAGTTGGAATAGCTTCTACCCACTTAGTAACGTAATCAACAGCAACTAAAATATGTGTGTACCCATTGGAGGCAGGAAAAGGTCCCATATAATCAAAGCCCCAAATATCAAATGGTTCAATAACAAGTGAATAATTCATAGGCATTTCTTGACGCCTACTAATATTACCAATTCTTTGACATTCATCACAAGATAAGACAAACTTACGGGCATCCTTGAAGAGAGTAGGCCAATAAAAACCGGATTGCAATACCTTGTGTGCAGTTCAATCTCCCGCATGGTGTCCTCCATAAGCTTCGGAGTGGCACTTGCGTAGGATCTGTTCCTGTTCATGCTCAGGTACACAACGTCTAATAATACCATCTACTCCTTCTTTATAAAGATGTGGGTCATCCCAGAAGTAATGTCTCAAATCATAGAAGAACTTTTTCTTTTGCTGGTATGTGAAGCTAGGAGGTATAAACTTAGCAACAATATAATTAGCATAATCAGCATACCATGGAGCAGTACGAGAAGTATTTATGACATCTAATTGTTCATCAGGAAAGCTATCATCAATAGGTTGTGGGTCATCAAGTATATTCTCTAACCTAGACAAGTTGTCTGCAACAGGGTTCTCAGCTCCCTTTCTATCAATAATATGCAAGTCAAATTCTTGCAGTAGAAAAACCCATCTAATAAGTCTAGGTTTAGCATCTTTCTTTTCCATAAGGTATTTGATAGCAGCATGATCAGTGTGAATATTCACCTTAGAATCAACGATATAGTGTCTAAACTTATCACAAGCAAATACAACTGCTAAAAATTCTTTTTCAGTGGTAGCATAATTTTTCTGGGCACTATCTAGAGTTTTACTAGCATACTGGATAACATTCAATTTCTTATCAACTCTTTGCCCTAAGGCAGCACCTACAGCATAATCGTTAGCATCGCACATAATCTCAAAGGGTAAATTCCAGTCAGGAGGCTGGACAATAGGTGCAGAGATCAATGCTTTCTTGAGTATTTCAAATGCCTCTACACAATCATCATCAGAGACAAAAGGAATATATTTTTGTAAGAGATTAGTCAGAGGCCTGGAGATTTTGGAGAAGTCCTTTATGAACCTCCTATAAAACCCGGCATGACCAAGGAAACTTCGTATACCTTTGATGTCCTTGGGGCACGGCATCTTTTCAATAGCATCCACTTTAGCTTTGTCAACTTCAATACCTCTTTCAGAAATTTTATGTCCCAAGACAATGCCTTCATTGACCATAAAGTGGCACTTCTCCCAATTCAATACAAGATTAGTGTCTTCACATCTCTGCAAAACTCGATCAAGGTTGCTTAAGCAATCATCAAAAGAAGTTCCGTAAACGGAAAAGTCATCCACGAAAACCTCAACAATCTTTTCACAAAAGTTAGAGAATATAGCCATCATGCATCTTTGAAAGGTAGCAGGTGCATTACATAAACCAAAAGGCATACGTCTATAAGCAAAGGTACCAAAAGGACAAGTAAAAGTGGTCTTTTCTTGATCCCCTTTTGACACAGGTATTTGAGAGAAACCGGAATAACCATCTAGAAAGCAGAAGTGAGTATGTTTGGATAACCTTTCTAGCATTTGATCAATAAAAGGCAAAGGGTAATGATCTTTCTTAGTAGCTTTATTTAATTTGCGGAAATCAGTTACCATCCTATAACCTGTAACTATTCTTTGCGGGATCAATTCATCTTTATCATTAGCAACGACAATCATACCTCCGTTCTTAGGGACACAATGGACGGGACTTACCCACTGGCTATCAGCAAGTGGATAGATAATACCTGCCTCGTAGCGACCAGACCTCAAAGAGTCCGATCTCTGTGCATCAGTGTCATCCCTGGATCAGTAATGCTGACACGCACAGTACTTGAAGGAATTATAACAGAGTGGCAATCACACACTTATTACATCGAAAGTTCCAAAGATGAACTTATTACAATAAAAATGGCTTAAGGCCATCTAACAACGATAACAGCGAAAGGCTTGGAAGATAAGTGAGTCCATCAACTCCAACGGCATCACTCAGTATAGAACCACGACCTAAAGGCACCTTACTCGTCGTCTGAAAAGTCTGCAACATGAATGTTGCAGCCCAAAAACGGGTCAGCACATGGAATATGCTGGCAAAGTAACACATAGAGAGTAACAAAAGTAAAGCTATACTATATGCATTATGGCTGGTGGAAAGCTCTATGGTTATAGTTTTGCATAAAGCCAATTTTTCCCTACTTCAAAGGAATAGAATTTTAATTTAACTATCATGGTAGTTGAAACATCATTGAGAAGGTTCACCCAACTCAATCCCAATTAAAGTAACCATTAACCCAACAAATTAACTTTTAGAGTGTTGAGATACACATGATAATCCAAGTACTAGATACACAAAACGTCCATAACCGGGGACACGGCTAATCATGATTAGTTTGTACACTCTGCAGAGGTTTGCTCACTTTTCTCCACAAGACTCGATCTCCTCCGTTGGGATTCTCGCACTACATGTTGTTTGAGAAACGGATGACAGAGACATAGTCTTTCAGAAGCGCTAGCACCTTACGATCGGGTGGACCGTGCCAACCTACATCCCCTACATCTGCTAGTCCACCACTGTAAGAGTTTGCACGACTTAGTCAACTATGCTAGAGCCCATAATAGCTTGTGGCTGCACACAGAAGTTTCTAGTATGAATAACCTCATGATCCCTTTGAGCCTGGGCAGCGGTCCATAAAGAAAAAAAGGCAATCGCTGGAATACCCAGGTGCCTCAATCCACCCAGATGTGTGTTCAAGTTGCCACCTTAACTAAAACCATTAATTTAACAATCTCACATCTGTCATGGATACACTCACCCAATCCACGTCTACTAGCATAGCATGGCATAACAACAAACATAGAAGTAACTCCCAAAGGTTTGAATATAATGCAGGTAATAGGTACTACCTCATCTACTTCCTAGTCCCACATGTTAATAGATCCTACTCATGCAATGTGTTTGAGGATAATACTAATGCAATGAAAACTGGGTATTGGAGAGTATGATCAAAGTGTTACTTGCCTTGCTGATGATCCGCAAAACCTAGAGATTCAAAGTAGCAAGCGGCGCACTCCGGGTACTCTATCGCAAACAAACAAGCATACAATAAGTACTCAACTAATGCACGGGTAAAACTCAAATAAGAGATCTAACCAGAAAGTTCAACTTAAGAACTCCGATTTGCAAAAAGAAACAAACCAAACGAAACAACGAAAGTCAAACGATGAAAAGAACCGACTACGCTACCAATCTGGACCTAACTCCAAATTTAACAGAAGAAAAAGCTTGGTTGACTAGGTTAAACTGAAAGAGGGTTTCGAGACGAAACTCCAGGCGCTTGAATCGCCTGATTCCGATAAACGAGCGAAAAGATAAACTAGAACGAAGATCGGATCAGAAAATAACCGCGAAAATCCGAGAAAAAGAAAAACTGACGAACAGCTTAACGAACGGACGTTCGTTAACTAGAACTAAACGATGAATTCGTTTGTTAAAACGAACGAACGGGTGAACGCTCGCTAAACAGCTAAACCGAAAAAAAACCGATCTAATCTAAAAAAATGAACTAGGGTTAAAAAAACTGGTCGGTTTTCTTCCAAAAATCGGTGGGCGGCGCGGCTACCTAGTTGGATTCCGGCGGGCGGCGTCGGTGGCGGCAGGCGGCGGCGGAGCTGCTAGCGGCGGCGGCTGCTGCTGTTGCAAGTGGCGGCGGCGGCTGTTGCAAGTGGCGGCGGCGGCGGCTGCTGGCGCCGCGGCGGCGGGGCGGGGCGAGGCGAGGGGTGAGGAGGCGGCGGGGCGGCGGCATTTATAGGAGGGGGGGTGCTGCGGCTTGGAGGCGGGGGCAAGGCAGCGGCGGCGGCGCGGTGTCCGGCTCGGACACGAGTCCAGCGCGGCGGCGAAGGCGGCGGCGCGGCGCGGGCCTGGCTCGGCTGGGCCTTCGGCCAAGTCGGGCACGGGGACTCCTTTTTAAAAAAAAACCGCCGAATCTACGAAAAATTCTAGAAAATAAAATAAAAATCTAAAAATGCCAAAACAAAATTTCACCGTCTAAATGAAATATTTAGAACAAGATGAACATTTTTCTTGGCCCTAAATGCATTTTTGAAAACATGCAATTTTTTCTAAATTCAAATAAAATAGCAAAAACTCCAAAATAAAACTTATTTGATTCTTCTATTAAATCCTCAGTATTTCTTTATTTTTGGGAGAGTCATTTTACTCCCTCTCTCATATTTTCATATTAGAAATACTTGAAGATAAAATAAATAAAATCAATGATCCTCTTTTCAAAAATTGAGAAACCTCAAATATGAAAATAACGAAATCCCCAACTCTCTCCGAGGGTCCTTGAGTTGCGTAGAATTTCTAGGATCCACCAAGAGCAAGAAAATATGATATGCATTGATGATCTAATGTATAACATTCCAAATTAAAAATTTGGGATGTTACAAACCTACCCCCCTTAAGATGAATCTCGCCCTCGAGATTCGGGTTGGCTAGAAAATAGGTGAGGGTGGTCCTTCCGCAGGTCTTCCTCTCGTTCCCAGATAGCTTCATCCTCGGTGTGGTGGCTCCACTGAACTTTGCAAAACTTGATAACCTTGCTGCGAGTGACTCGGCTGGCATACTCAAGAATCTTGACTGGTTTTTCTTCATAGGTCAAATCACTGTCCAGCTGAATTGCTTCCAATGGCACTGTATCCCTCAGCGGTATCTCAGCCATCTCAGCGTGGCATTTCTTCAACTGGGAAACGTGGAATACATCGTGAACTCCTGAAAATCCTTCGGGCAATTCCAACCTGTAGGATACTTCCCCCATACGTTCCAAAATTTTGTATGGTCCTACAAAACGGGGCGCTAGCTTTCTCTTAACTCCAAAGCGCTTAACTCCTCAAAGTGGAGATACTCGAAGATAAACTCGGTCTTCGACTTCGTAAACTATCTCTTTGCGTTTTGAATCCGCGTAGCTCTTCTGCCTGGACTGGGCTACCTTGAGCCTATCGCGAATCAACTTTACCTTCTGTTCCGACTCCTTGATCAAATCTGGTCCAAACAACTGGCGGTCTCCAACTTCATCCCAAGACAACGGGGTCCTGCACCTCCTTCCGTATAATGCTTCGAAAGGGGCCATCCTCAGACTAGATTGATAACTATTGTTGTAAGAGAACTCTGCATAAGGCAAATTGTCGTCCCAACTAGATCCATAATCTAGCGCACAAGCTCTTAGAATATCCTCCAAAATCTGATTGACTCTCTCAGTATGTCCATCTGTCTGCGGATGAAAAGCTGTACTAAACTCTAGCCTGGTACCCAAAGTTTCGTGTAAGTGATTCCAGAACTTTGAGGTAAACCGGGTTCCTCTATCTGATACGATGCTCCTCGGAACTCCATGCAGGCATACGATCCTGGTCATGTATATCTTTGCCAACTTGGCACCGGTGTAAGTAGTCTTCACTGGGATGAAATGAGCTACTTTCGTCAATCGATCGACTACAACCCAAATCGAGTCGTAGCCTGAACGAGTTCTGGGTAATCCCGTAATAAAATCCTTGCCTAGCTTATCCCACTTCCATTCGGGTATTGGCAATGGTTGTAACAATCCTGCAGGCTTCTGATGCTCTGCCTCCACTCTCTGACATACATCACAAACTGCTACATACTCCGCAATATCCTTTTTCATACCGGTCCACCAGAAAGTATCCTTCAAGTCCAAGTACATCTTGGTATTTCCTGGGTGAATCGAGTATGGTGAATCATGGGCCTCTTGCAGAATCAACTTCCTGATCCCTGGGTCGTTAGGCACATATACGCGGTCCTCAAACCATAGGGTGTCGTGCTCATCCTCACGAAATCCTTTAACCTTTCCTTTGCTCATCTTCTCCTTTATAGAGGCAACCTCCTCGTCAGTTTTCTGAGCTTCTATGATTTTATCCATCAAGGTAGACTGAATCTCTAGTGTTGCTACATAGCCTCTCGAAACTATCTCCAAACATAGCTCACGTAGGTCCTTGGCTAACTCTTTTGGTAAATCCTCCGTCGTTAGTGTATTGACATTTAGAAACATTATAACCGAGCACTCTTCGAGGCATCTCAGGCTATCAGATTCTCAGCCATTCATTCTCGTGATCCAATCGTTCTAGGTCGTCGGATTCACGTGGAAATCACTGCAGCACGCGCCGTGGACCGCGATTGGCCAGATTCCTCAAGGGTCGCTACTCCGGTAACATTTTTGAAGGCCCATGGTTCATCCTGGACCTTGTACGTCGCTGCATCTAGCAGGCCCTCTCCACCGATGAATGGAGCAGGCCCTTCTCCTCCAACAGTCCCACTCCCACCCGGCTCGCTCGACCCCAACCCTAGCCGCCAGTGCGCCATGGGGGTCGCGCCGACGGCCGACGGGATGAAGCACGCGGCCACGCCGCTCGTTCGGAGACGCCCCAGTAGCGACGCCTTCTTCTTCCCTTGATGCCCCTCACAAGCGCCGTCGCGACGAGGACCTGCTCCATCTCTCTCTGCTGCCCCGTTTGAGCGCCACCGCGATCTCGACATGCTCCAGCGACGCCGCCCCGATCGAGCTCCTCTGCAACCAGCAAGACCTCCGCCTTCATCTCCCTCTTCCGCCGCCAGCAGTAAGTGTTCCTTCTTCCCTCTTCCGTCGCGGTCGAGCGCCGCCGCCAGCAGGACATGCTCCAGCGACGCCGCCTCGACCTAGCTCATTCACCTGCACGCCCTCCACTCTGGCCCATAGACCTCCATGACATAGTTGAAAAATAGTCTTTCTGGGCTATGATATTGCAACCTGGATGTTACTGATTACTATGGAAGCGATTTTAATGCCATTTTAGGCAAACACGAGTATCAAAATGGGCACCGTCTGATCAGTAGTTTTTGGGTCACTGCAGGTCGAAAAGCGCAATGAAGGATTATTCTTTCTCCTGGAGTCATTCATTCGTATGATAGGGGAAGTGCTGACAGATAAATCATATGACAAAATTCAGTGTAAGAAGATGAATAGCCTGATCGGTTATAGCTTAAACTGGAATAACACCCTTGTAAATATTTTCTGCCCTCCATACCCTCATCCGCCCATTCACCCTCGGCGGCTCCAGTAGGGGCACCACAACCGCGGGCACTGTTGGCGGCACGCCATCCATCAACCCTGTCGTCCAGCACCGGGTGCCTTAGAACGGCACGCCTCCTTCTGATGTGAGTTTCACTTTGAATTATTATTTTTAGCTGGCTGCTGTAGGATGAAGTGCGTTTGCCAGAATACAACTCTACTCTGTTCGTTATGTGACAGTGTTAAGCGATTTTTGAATTCAGTAAAATAGCATTTTGTTTCAACAAGAGATGGATAAATTAGCCAATATATACTCGAAGGCAGTACAGTTCTGGGAATACTACTGCTAATGAATGTTTAATCTCTTCTCCACAAACTTCGTTCGTAGATCTTTTTTCTTTTTTTAGAATCTTCACAATTCTGCTTGTCTGATGTATACTTGCTGGTTTATCTCGATGAAAAGGTTCTTTCAATATTAGGCCGATGCTTCAAATAAGCATGTCTCTTTTCTAATCTATAGTGGATATCGCTAACACTACTTTCCTACTAACAGATATTTTCATATGGCTGAAAGAATCAACTGCTAGAGATTTTAAAAACTGTTCAACTACGTAATTTTTGATTACATCTTTTTCGATTAGTTTTGGACTTTTAACTCCCTATTTTATGTATGTATATTAATTTTTAGTGCACAATATTCAAGGGTTTAACTCTTTTTCTTTGCACTGCTAGCATCCCGGACCAGCGCCATGGCAATGAGCGTATCCCCCTACCCTGACCTTCAACTTCAAAGGCAGATCCCACCACGACTTGGCAGCACCGTTGGTGGAACCGGCGTCCCTATATGAGCAATCGTCCAGATGGCCGTCACGCTTCCGCCCAGCCGGTACTACCTTCGTCTCATCTTCTCATCAGCTAATTCAACACATGTAGTTCGTCTGCCTCTTGATTTCCTGGATCCAAGAACCCTGCCTTCGTCCCAAATCAAGATTGATATTCTTTTGGATCTGGATCAAGATGGGTTATATTGATCCCCATCCCTCTAGTGAATATTTCTGTAAGAGAATTTTAATTAGGAAGATTCGTTCTAGGTACAGGAGTAGAGGTGTAGTTTCCACGGGGCGGTAGTGAGTTGTTGCTAATTAGAGCACCATCAGCAGTTCTTGAGCACCATGGCAAGGCAAAGGTAATCCATGTGCCCTGCATCTTCAGAAGAATCATCTGATGCAGTATCCCAAAAAGTAGCATTATGTAAAGATCTGATTCATCTCTATATAACATGGAAACATGGAAGATGGATTAGACATGAAAATCCTATGAGCAGAGATATCACACTAATTAACATTCTGCATTAGATTACTTAGTTGAGAGATAAAACCTAAAGAAAAGTGAATTAAGCTAAGATACATAAAAATTAGGCACTCCCTGTAACTCCAATACCAAATAGGCAGTCAGACATCTTGGCATTCGACAGTTGGAGATGATGAGCTTCAGAAGTGAGATGGTTCTGTTGAAGTAACAGTGCGTCTGAGCGGTCTGGCAATTGACCGTTGCGTCCATATGTGGGTTGGCTGGTCCTGCACCTCTTCCAGCGGTAGCGGGTAAGCGACAACTGAAGATCCTTCTCAAATTTGAGCTCCATTTTCTTTTAAGGTTCCCTATTTTTTGCACGTCGATGATGAGTTTTTTTGGACTGTATAATTGATCTTGATATGGTTTATAGCTTCCTTCTACCACTCTTACCATCGTCCAATCAAGTTCATTCATGTCAAAATCTATCGACTTGGAATAGAGTAGTGTTGAAGAGAAGGTTTGATTGTATACTATTTAATTGCTCATCAATTTCATTGTCTACTTTCTTCAGTTCGATAACTTCAACCTAAAGATAAACTGGTGGTCTATACGAAATAACACATCAGTTTTCTTCCGAGGGATGCCTCACTTTTTATTTTTCTCATTAGATTAGAGTAATAAGTTGATGGTCATTCTATACTTTGTATTTGTATTTTTTATGAGATTGATCCAAGAAAGAATGACATATGTGCAATATGTATGGGTAAACTTCATAATAAGTGAAAACATGGTTTCAAACTAGGAAACCTGAAACTGTAGGTTTGTATAGCAAGACGTATAGTCTCATATTATTACTATAGATTATCTTATTTTATAATGTATTTTGTTTAGCGAATATATATTTTAAAATTTCCCATGTACTGTTTCTGCAGAGAGGGGGAAGGAGCTGATTGCGGGACACTAAAATATATCTGGGCTGCCAAAGCTCCATGATCGCACAAATGTATATTATCCATGTGGTCTGGGTTATCTGGGATCAATTACAAGAAGGCACTTGGATATTCATGCTATTTTGATGAGGATGGCATCAATGCCACTTCATGGCTATGCAAGGCATCAATGCTTGATGATTGGTCATACGGTGATGTGTTACTCGGTGGGGCCTTAATTTGCAGTAGAAGTAGATACAATAATCTCTGAAAACTAGATTGATTTTGCTCATATGAGACGAAGGAAATGGGAAGTTTTTTGAGGGTGTTGATCATGCTTGCCTTTCCCTGAGCTCCAGCTATTCATGCTACTGCATATAATATCCATTGTAGCTATAGATGTTGCCATCATTATGCTATTAGGCATAATCTGGACTGCTCCCCTTTGAAAGGGTACAATATATTTTTTAGTTCTTGTACCTTTCTGTAATGTTGTGACAGAAATAAATTGTAAAGTTAAAACAATGTTTACCTCAGCGCATTCCCATAGAAATATGAGAATACCGATTAGTAAAGGTATGGAATCAACATTTGACATCGAAGCAACTCGAATACCAGAATCAAAACAAAACAAAGGATAGATGTGTAGCAGCCTAATCTTCACAATATCATTCGAACAGAGGATTGAACGAATGAATTCCGTAGGTACATCAACTTGACGAGAAGCCACTTGGAGAACAAAAGGAAAATAAAAAGGAACAAAGATCAGATAGAACAAATACAAGATAGAAGCTTCGTCCGACATATTCGTGCTGAAAGCTCATGGAACGTGTTACAAAAGGGTTTTGCAATCCCCGGATCAGCATAGCCAAGGACCCTTTAAGATGCAACTCCCGATCAGAACAAGTCCATAAAACCACTTCACTCAATGTAGAACCCCAAACTTCATATCATGCATCCGTTGGAAGAATGCCTAGAACTACTAGATGAACCCACCTATAGATTTCCAAAAGTTTCCAGTTATGCAATCAGGTGTTGGGGATACACGGGAAGCACCGCGCAATCAACTCTAAACCTACATCCAGGTGTATCCATCCTTCAACACATAACCAGTCTTTCTCAGAAACTATTTACCTCGGACCTTCGAAAAGCATCCACTATAACAAGCTATGGCAATACTCTCGAACTACCTCCCCAGTAATGGGTGATGTCGGGGTTATCTTGCCACTGGCCGTATAGGAGAGATTTTCGATGTCGGTCGTCTTAAGTATTTAGTACTGCCGCGATATGCTTGTGACAACAATACCCCGAAGCTCAACTCCTCGGGAACAGGAGGCATCGAGAACAATATCCTTGTCACAAGAACATCAAAACAATCCCAGAATACTCGCGGGATCCTAAAAAAAATTTGGTGCAATTTTTGAAAGTAGAAGAGATAAGAGTAATCGTCAGGAGTCCTCACCAGAGAGAAAGGGGAAGAGGAGCAAAAGAAATCCTACTCTCCGATATAATATATAGGACTCAAAAAGTTTTCAGTGTGTGCCTAGACTCAACCGTCAACGATTCGATCAATCAGTGGGGGCTTCTAGGTCGGAGAAGGCTCTGAATACCAACTTGTAATGCCCAGGATGGGACTATACCTCCTACGTGTCGAGGCACGACTTAAAGGTATAAGCCCATCCTAGAATGATCTCAAGTTTGGTATCTTTGCACGACTCATGTAAAAGAGGGATTAAATTGCAAAAGGAGATAGTTGGCTTACACTCGCCACTTCACACAATACATTACATAAGCAAGACATCATTCAAAACATCACAACCCGACTACGGGTGAAGAACCAAAAGAAAGATACCAAAACAACATAAAACCACAGGTCAGGATCGAATCCTAGTAGAAACCACTACTGATCGTCGAAACGTCACGAGCAAACAGCCAAACTCTTCATCGAGCTCCCGATGAAGTACTTGAACCAGCTCCTGCATCAAACTCGGCTGAACCTGCATCTGGTGTTGTAGTAACTGTGAGCCACGAGGACTCAGCAATCCCATAACCATGGGTATCAAGACTAGCAAAGCTTTAAGGGTAGGAGGAGGTAAAGTGGTGAGGCTGCAGCAGCGGCTAAGCATAATATTGTGGCTAGCTTACGACTACAAGAATAAGATGAGCATCTACGCAAACGGTCGCAAAAGTAGTTGTCGTGGAATTAACACGGCAGATGTCCGGTTTAGCGGACTTGATGATGGAACCATCGCACGGGTTAGCTTGAAAGGGTTCATGGCACACAAAGGACGCAAAAGGATTTATACTAGTTCGGCCCCTTCGAGAAGGTAAAAGCCTACGTCTAGTTGGTTTGGTATTGCTTGGTCGTCGGTTTACAGGGAGCGGATTCGCTTGCCTGCGTCTCGACGGATTGATTGTTGCTCGTCCTTGAACCGGTACCGGGTCGTCCCTTTATATAGAGGTGACGCCTGGTCCGGTTTACAGAGTCCCGAGGCCGGCTCATAATCGTGTCCGCCTCGGTCTCTGCCCTTTCTTTCTTATCTCTCAAGTTACATCTCTTGGCGGTTTACAAACCGTATTTCTATACATGGGCCTTGAAATCTCATAGGCCGTAGTCTACTAAAATAGTAAAACCAAGTACAATATAACTAAGCTGGTTTACAATATCCGGTTTATACCTATTAACCATATCCCTGACATTAGGCCCCAGAATGATTTGAACTTGTTCATATCAATCTCCGTCGTCTCATAAAATTCTGTTCTGTCTCCATCTTTTTGTAAACCGGCTCTGACGTCATCCTCCGAAATCATTAAAGTCGGACAATGACATCATCTCCGCATTTAACGCTGCGAGCTGTACTGTAGCGTATTTTAAGGGTTATCCCGAAGATCGAGGCATCACGGGATCTTTATCCGATTTCTGACTCCTCGATTCTCGCTCCTGTCGTTTCAGACCTAATCTCTGGCTATAAATACTGCCCCGCTCCATCCGTTGTCTTCTTCTCCCTTCATCCTCTTCCTGCATCTTCCTCCTCCATTGCTGCTCGAGCTCAAACCGCCGCCGACGACCGCCGGATCTCCAGTCCTCGACCGGCCGCTGCATCAACCTGAGCCTTGACCAGATTCTCTCCGCCGCCGATTCTCGCTGTCCCTGGTACGTTTATCCTCCTCATTGTAGATCTGTGTCCGCCATTGCTTTGCTTGTGTTCTTCCGCCATTAGGGCTTCTGATGAAGCTTCGTCCCTTCGTAGATACTTTTCTCATAGAAGTTTTGTAACCTTTAGGCCCTTTTCGATCTTCTTCCATTTTTACTCTGCTGTAGATGCGTCAGATCCTTATTGCACCTGTCTAACATGTAAATTCGTCCTTTTGATATGAAGTCTGCGTAGCTTTTCCTCCTCAGCGATTATTACTCCGCTGTAGATTAGTTTCTTTTCTTCAGCATGCTCAGATCTTTCCCCCTTAGTAGTTATTTAGAAACCTGTTTTTCTCCTTAGTAGATTCGCTAAGTATGTTCCGGTTTAAATTGTCATGCTATAAACCGGAAATGATTTAACCTGATGAAATGACTTAAACTGTTCCGCTTCAACTGCCATTTAAACCGGAAATGATACAACTTGTTTTATGATTACCGGTTTACCCTTGACAACTAGTTCTCTGTTTCAACCATTGTATAATATGAATAGATCCCGGATCTTTGTACGTTCGTAATCCGTCTCTGTACTTTCTCTTCTTCAGCACTTTTGTTCAAATGGCTAAGCAGTATGTTTCGTGCGATTGGGTCCGTTCTGTCGTGACTGAGGAAGACTTAGTCAAACTGTCAAGCATCGGCACCTTAGGGCCTCGGGCTGAGCTGAAATGGCGTGCTCCGGGTAACGAGTGCCCTCCTACTCCTAGATCCGGGGAAGTTATCGTATTTCTGGACCATATCTCCAGAGGCTTCTCACCCCCCGGTTCAAGATTCTTCCGGGATGTTCTTGCCACCTTCCAGCTGCACCCACAGGACATCGGACCAAACTCTGTTTCCAACATTTGCGATTTCCAAGTATTTTCTGAAGTATATCTGCAAGAGGAGCCTTCAGTAGATTTATTCCGGGATTTCTTCCATGCAAACCAGCGCACTGAGTTCACCAGCGGGCCTCACCAAGAGCTTGGCGGAATTAGCATTCAGAAAAGGAGGGATGTAGTTTTTCCTCATGCCTCCTTACACACTCACCCTAAGGACTGGAACAAGTCCTGGTTTTATTGTGTAGACACATCTCCTGAAGGTGAAAATCCTTTGCCGGGTTATCGTGAAACTCGTATCCCGGCAAATCACCCCTTACCACAACGGTTAAGTGCTGCTGAACGGATCCCGTTTTCACCACAGCTCTCCAAGCTGAGAGCTTTCATGGCCAATGGCATGATCGGTACTGATTTCCTTCGCTGCTGGCTATCTTGGAGCATCCTTCCCTTAAGCCGGCGCCCTGAGTTGATGTGTAATTACTCCGGTAAATCGGATGATCCTCAGAGGTTTTCTAAGGAGAAGCTTTCTGAATCGGAAGTAATTGAGTCAGCCAAGAAGATTGTCAATCCTGCTTTAACGGATTGCTCTAAAGTTGGCTTGGCCCCATACTTCAAGAAGAATAAGCTGCCTGAAGTAAGTTTGTCTTTAATTTGTACTTTATAAACCGTCCTCTTTGAACCGTCTTTTACTTGCCTTTGCTTTTTTCATTTAGGTTGATGACCCTTTCTGGAGGAGAAAACCTCAGGAAAAACCTGTAAGGCAAGCTCGCCGAAAAACTCCTGCAAACAAGAAAAGGAAAGCAGCCGTTGATGCCGGTTCTCCTTCTGAGGATGATGATCCGGACTCCGAGGTATGCCTTGCTCCGGTTTACGTTTTGCTTTTATGTACTTGTTAACATATCTAATGATACCCTTTCACAGGATCCACTTGAAGGTGATAACCCGGCTGAGATTGAGGTAACCCTTATTTCTTCTGATTCAGAACCTCCTCCTCAAAAGAGCCGTCGGACTGTTAGAAAATATCAATTCTCTCATCCTTATGCTCAGTTGGATCCTAATTTTACTTTGAAGAAGCAACAGCACGAAGCTTTGCGCCAGACCACTCGCCATAGTGGCTTGGCAGTGGAATCCTCTGGAATCTCATTAACTCCGGCTCGAAAGCGCCGCGCTGAGGTGATACTCTCTCCGACCCTTCTTCATCCCAAGGCCGGTCTTATCCGAAAACCACTTAAACCGACTGATCCTGATTATCAGGAAACTCCACTGTCTTCTTCTGGCGAATCAACCGCTACACAGCTTCCTCCTTTGAAGACCGTCCCGGGGTAATTCTCTTTACCTCTTCCGGTTTATGACACCCCCTTCCTTTATAATGCTAACTTTTTTTTTTGCTTGTTTTTCCAGAAAACCGAAACCTAGCAAAAGAGCCAAGGCGAAAAAACCTGTTGCTGACCCTTCTACCGATGAACCGGTGATTGATCCGTCTACCACCGTTCCTCCTGAAGGTACTCCTGCCGCTCCGGTTGACGAACCCGCTCTTGAAACTCCTGCCGCTGAAGATGTCCAAGACCCACCAAGTCCGGCCCGGGTTAATTCTCCTCAAATTAACCCAGCGTCTCCTGATCCGGCTCAAACTGAAGTTTCTCCTCCCAATGCACCCACTTCCCCTGATGTCGTGGTTACTGGCACTGCTTATGTTGCGCCAGCCGAACCCACCGTTTTAGCAAAACATACAGCTAAAGCGGAAAAGATGACTCAGGAAAAGGGGAAGTGGAGTACTGATATATCCAGTCTCTCAAGTATGAGTGCTCAAGACATCTATTCCGGATATCTGAACCGGCTCCATAGCAGCCGGGATTATGAAGCCAGCCCAGTAAACCTGATGAGAGAAAAATATGAAGTAAGTTTTCCTCTTCTGACTTTGCCTTTTTCGACGCATCTTTATCTTATAACAGCCCCCAAGTTCCGGTTTATCTGCTTTATTGAAGGTATTCCGGAACTTTGTAGTTTTTAACTGCTGATCCATACATTAGCCCCCAAGTATCAAGTAGATAACTTGGTTATGTAGTTGATACTTGTAATTTCAAAATTGTCTCTGATGCATTGCTTCAACTGCCATTAGCCCCCAAGTGTCAAGTAGACAACTTGGTTGTGTGCTTGAGACTTGCATTTTCAAATTGTCTTTGCTGTATTACTTCAACTGCCATTAGCCCCCAAGTGTCAAGTAGACAACTTGGTTGTGTGCTTGAGACTTGTAATTTCTAACCTTACTTTTGAACTTTTTATCTACAGGCTGAGCTGAACCGGAATGCTTTGGAAATCAGTGAACTTCGAAGCCGGCTTATAGAGACTGAATCAGCCGCTTCAAATGTTAAAAAAGAACTCCAAGTGAGTTTAAAAACTGCTGAAGACTTGAAGAAATTCTTTGATGAGGAACGGACTACTTTTGAAGTCCAGAAAAAGGATCTTGAAAAACGTGTTCAGGATGCCGAAGGAGCACTTAACCCGGTTACTGAAGAATTGACCGGGTTAAAGTGCCAAATTGATTTAATGACTTCTGCTATCTTTGGTAAGCATAACCTGAACTCTTGTCTGTTATCTTTGCAACCTGTGACCTGTACCGGTTTAACTTTCATTGTTGTATGTAGGACGCCGTGTCTCCCATCTTGGGGATGATGTACGGAAGAAACTGAAGGCCTGCTATACCTTGGTTGAACAACTATACTCAGGAGCACAAAGGATTATCAGTGCCACTTCCTTTGGTAAACCGGCTCCTTCAACTATTAAATCTACCTTGAACAGTTTGTCCATTCTGCCGGCTCGTCTTGAAGAGGTGAAGAAATCGGCTGCTCGAGGAGGTGCTCTTCTGGCCCTTACGAGGGCTAAAGCTTGGGTTCCAGACCTTGATCCGGAAGAAGTGTTAACCGGATTTCCTGATACCAAGGAGGACGGTTCAGCATTTGATGAAAAGGATCTTTATGCTCTGACCAAGGAAGTGCGTCCCCTTGCTAGCAAGATTGCGGTGGAATCTGACTTGTCTCGATATCATCCAGCATACAACCTGCAGAACGAGCGGGTGGAACGACCGGTTTACGATGTTGCAAACTTAACTCCGCCGGTTCGTCCTCACACTTTTGCTCCTGATATTGATCCTGCTGAGCTGATCAACGATGAAGTATATTTCCGTGCCTTGGCCAAGATTGATTGGCGTGCACCAGATTTCCCACCGCTTCACGAGGAGGAAGATGTTCCGGAACAAGACGGTGGCCAATCATCCCGGCAAGGAGAAGCACAATCTTGAATGCTACTGTTGTAATCATGATTGTTATTCCGTAAACAATGCTTCCAACTATTTGGCTTTTTATGCCTTGTAATAAATTTAGCTGAAACTTAAAGCGTTGTGACCTGACATTGGCCTTTATGAAGTATTCGCTCGTTGACTTGTTGATTTATACGGATGCCTTGCTCTGTTCATAAAAAAGATCAAAAATATGTCCTAGTGGCTTTACCACTGGACGGATTAACTTGTTCTCTTGGTATAACTAATAAGCATATCTTTAACAAATAACTGTGATACCTGAATTGTATGTAGCCAAAATACCTTAAACCGGTCAGGATGTTTAAAATCACCTTAATCAGTCTTCATCAATTCTAATAAACCCTTGAAACTCTTCGGTTCATCTTGTCGATAAATCTTTCTCTTCTCGGTTCCGAAATTTGTAACTTGTATCTGATCGTGTGCTGCCAACTGTCAGCTTATCATGAAGTCGAGCCGGGTTACGATGAACGCCGGTTTAACTCTCGCTGGTGTTCATGACCCAGACTTGTAACACTAGATAGGCGGTCAACTTTTGGAGCTGTTCCCCTTGGTTAAAAAGGTTATGAAACACAAAAAACATCAAGAAACACACAACTCTTGTAAATCAAACTATGCAATCGAGGCTTTTTCAAAGAGCTGCCAGGCTCAAAACAAGGTTTAGCCAATCATGGGGACGTGGGCAAACCGGACTGTCCCCAGGGGCCGGGTCATCATTTGAACGTGGGCGTACCAACTGTTCAGGGAACCCAAATAATCCTAACATAGCCAATCATGGGGATGTGGGCGAACCCGACTGTCCCCAGGGGCCGGGTCATCATTTGAACGTGGGCGTACCAACTGTTCAGGGAGCCCAAATAATCCTAACATAGCCAATCATGGGGATGTGGGCGAACCCGACTGTCCCCAGGGGCCGGGTCATCATTTGAACGTGGGCGTACCAACTGTTCAGGGAGCCCAAATATTCATAACATAGCCAATCATGGGGATGTGGGCGAACCCGACTGTCCCCAGGGGCCTCTGACGTTCCTCCTGACCCTGCAGGTTTTTCCTTTTTCTTTTTACGGGGTTTTTCTCTTCCTGAACCGGACATAATCTCTTGTTCCCGTGAGTTCTACCGCTCCTTCACACACCCTGCAAAGATTAGTTTCTAAAAACCAGCCAACATTGAAATATGATTCTTTGATAACAAACTGACATGGATATTTGCCGCAAAATTTATGTATGTGGAAAAAAGGCTGAGCCCCCGGTTTACCGAGGGTGCCGGTTTATTCATTATTCATAATATATACATAGGATACATGGAAGCCTATGGCTCAAGTGTAATATGGCCGTAGATGAGCAATGTTCCACGGCCTTTTCGTCTCCTCTTCTGATGTCCGTGAATCTTTGTGCTCTCGAATGTCCACCAAATAATATGACCCGTTGTGTAAATTTTTGCTGATCACAAAGGGCCCTTCCCATGGCGGGGATAGCTTGTGCATATCTGTTTGATCTTGGATAAGCCGGAGTACCAAGTCACCCTCCTGGAATGTCCTGGTTCTGATCCGGCGGCTGTGATATCTGCGCAGATCTTGCTGATAAATCGCCGACCGTGCTGCAGCTATGTCACGCTCTTCATCCAACCGATCCAAACCGTCTTGTCTTGACTCCTCATTGATGGCTTCTACATAGGCCGCTACCCTTGGTGAATCATGGCGTATGTCACTTGGAAGAACTGCTTCTGCGCCGTAAACCATGAAGAAAGGTGTATAACCTGTAGACCGGTTGGGGGTAGTGTTAATGCTCCAAAGGACAGACGGTAATTCTTCAACCCAACATCCTGGGGTTCTCTACAAAGGTGTCATAAGCCGGGGCTTGATTCCTCGCAAAATCTCCTGATTTGCCCTTTCTGCTTGACCATTGGATTGGGGGTGAGCCACAGAAGATACGTCCAAACGAATATGCTCTCGTCGACAGAATTCTTCCATCTCACCCTGAGATAAATTGGTGCCATTATCTGTGATGATGCTGTGTGGAAAACCAAACCGGAATATTACTTTTTTGATGAACTTAACTGTTGTTGCCGCATCACACTTGCTTATAGGCTCCGCTTCAATCCACTTCGTAAATTTTTCTACTGCTACTAGTAGATGAGTCTTCTGATCTTGGGATCTCTTGAAAGGACCAACCATGTCAAGCCCCCAAGTTGCAAAAGGCCAAGTTATTGGTATCATCCGGAGTTCTTGTGCCGGAACAAGCGTCACACTTGCGGACCAGGTCTGCCGCATCTGCATGTGCGGTTAACCAATAAAAGCCATGTCGGAAAGCTTTAGCCACTAAAGATTTTGATCCGGCATGATGACCACAATCCCCTTCATGAATCTCCCTTAGAATCTCACAACCTTCCTCAGCTGAAACACACCGTTGAAATACTCCAGAGGTGCTACGATGGTGCAGCTCCCCGTTGGCAGTTGTCATAGATTTGGAACGCCGGATGACCTGCCGGGCTTCATCTTCGTCCTCTGGTAACTCTCCCCGGCTTAAATATGCCAAATAGGGTAACATCCAATCCGGAATAACATGGGTTGCTGCAACCAACTGTGCCTCTGGATCCGGAACGGCTAGGTCGTCCTCTGAAGGTACTTGAACCGAAGGATTGTGCAATTCATCCAAAAAGGTGTTAGGTGGTACAGGTTTACGTTGCGACCCTAGCCGACTTAAAGCGTCGGCTGCTTCGTTCTTCCGCCGGTCTATATGCTCCACCTGATATCCTTTGAAATGTCCTGCGACCGCTTCAACCTCTCGTCGATAAGCCGCCATCAGGGGATCCCTTGAATCCCACTTGCCCGAAACCTGCTGTGCCACTAGGTCTGAATCGCCCAGGCACTTAACCCGGCTCAAATTCATCTCTTTTGCCAATCTCAAACCATGAAGCAGCGCCTCATATTCTGCTGCATTGTTAGTACAAGGAAATAACAACCGGAGTACATAACAAAATTTATCACCTCTGGGGGAAGTTAAGACAACTCCGGCCCCCGAGCCCTCCAACTGCTTTGAACCGTTGAAGTGGATCGTCCAATAAGTAAGATCCGGCTTCTCCTCAGGAGTTTGTAATTCCGTCCAGTCATTGATGAAGTCGACCAGTGTCTGAGATTTTATAGCAGTACGTGGTACATACTTCAACTCATGTGGACTGAGCTCAATGGCCCATTTGGCTATTCTGCCTGTTGCTTCTCTATTCTGGATTATATCTCCCAACGGAGCTGAACTAACCACAGTTATTGGATGCCCTTGGAAATAATGCTTCAATTTTCGGTTTGCCATGAACACCCCATATACCAATTTCTGCCAATGAGGGTATCTCTGCTTAGACTCGATGAGTACTTCACTCACGTAATAAACCGGGCGCTGAACCGGATGTTCCTTCCCTGCTTCCTTGCGCTCAACCACAATCGCAACGCTGACTGCCCATGTGTTTGCAGCGACATATAACAGCAAAGGCTCTTTGTCGATAGGAGCAGCTAAAACCGGTGGTTTCGCTAGTTGCTGTTTCAGATTCTCAAACGCTGTATTCGCTTCATCACTCCAAATGAACCGGTCCGTTTTCTTTAACATTTGATAAAGCGGGATCACCTTTTCTCCTAAGCGACTGATAAACCGGCTCAACGCCGTGATCCGGCCAGCTATGCGCTGAACATCATTAATGCAAGCCGGTTTCGCCAAAGATGTGATGGCCTTGATCTTCTCCGGGTTGGCTTCTATTCCCCGGTTCGAGACCAGGAATCCCAAAAGCTTACAGCCGGGACACCAAAGGCACATTTCTCCGGATTGAGCATCATCCTGTAAGCCCGAAGATTATCAAAGGTTTCTCTGAGGTCTTCTATCATTGTCCTTTCCTCCTTTGACTTAACCACAATGTCATCCACGTAAGCATGTACGTTCCTTCCTATCTGCCCCTTCAAACAATTCTGAACACAACGCTGATAAGTTGCCTGCGCACACTTGAGCCCAAAAGGCATAGACACATAGCAAAAAGCACCAAAAGGGGTTATGAATGCTGTCTTCTCTTGATCTTCAACTGTCATTTTGATCTGGTGATAACCTGAGTACGCATCCAGAAAACTCAGCCGCTCACACCCTGCTGTAGCATCAATAATCTGATCAATGCGAGGTAGAGCAAAAGGATCAGTTGGGCAAGCTTTATTGAGGTCTGTGTAGTCCACACACATCCTCCACTTCCCATTCTTCTTTAGAACTAGCACCGGATTAGCCAACCATTCCGGATGAAACACTTCCACTATGAACCCTGCCGCCAAAAGCCTGGCCACTTCTTCTCCTATAGCCTTGCGCCTCTCTTCGTTAAAGCGGCGCAGATACTGTTTTACCGGTTTAAACTTCGGATCAATATTTAACTTGTGCTCAGCGAGTTCCCTCGGTATACCTGGCATGTCAGAAGGTTTCCATGCAAAGATATCCCGGTTCTCACGGATGAACTCGATGAGCGCGCTTTCCTATTTAGGATCCAGGTTAGCACTGATGGTGAATTGCTTAGACGAATCTCCAGGCACAAAATCGACCTGCTTAGTCTCTTCCGCTGATTTGAACTTCAAAGCCGGATCATGCTCGGTGGTTGGCTTCTTCAGCGGAGTCATATCTGCCGGATCAACATTATCCTTATAAAATTTTAACTCTTCCGTGGCACATACTGCTTCTGCATAAGCTGCATCACCTTCCTCACATTCCACTGCTATCTTACGACTGCCATGCACCGTAATTGTGCCTTTATGACCCGGCATCTTGAGCTGCAGATAAACATAACATGGCCTAGCCATAAATTTAGCATAAACCGTCCTCCCAAACAAAGCATGATACGGACTTTTAATTTTGACAACTTCAAAGGTGATCATCTCCGATCTGGAATCATGCTCATCCCCAAAGGTAACTTCTAAGTCAATCTTACCGACTGGATAAGCTGACTTACCTGGGACCACCTCGTGAAACACTGTGTTTGATGTCCTTAACTGTTTATCTGTCAGACCCATACGGCGAAAAGTCTCGTAATATAATATATTGATACTGCTACCTCCATCCATGAGGACTTTAGTGAACCTGTATCCTCCCACCTGAGGTGCCACCACCAAGGCTAAATGTCCCGGATTATCTACCCGTAACGGGTGGTCCTCTCTGCTCCAAACAATGGGCTGCTCTGACCATCATAGAAACTGTGGCGTCGCCTGTTCTACCGCATTAACAGCCCGCTTTAAAACCTTCTGGTCTCTCTTGCATAAACTCGTGGTGAAAACATGATATTGACCGCTGCTCAACTCCTTCGGATTACTCTGGTATCCGGATTGCTGTTGTTGCTGCGGACGCTGCTGCTGCTGATTTCCTTGGTTATTGTGACTCCCTTGGCCCTGCTGCTGATTATTCTGATTGTTGTAACCACCTTGATGATACGATTGATTTCCCTGACCATGATAACCACCTTGATAATGTGATTGATTTCCCTGACCATGATAACCACCTTGATAATGTGATTGATTTCCCTGACCATTGTAGTTTCCTTGACTACCTTGGCCGCCTGGCCGGGATTGATAACCACCGTTGTTCCCTTGATAACCGCTGTTGCCCCTATACCCTGAACCGGAGTTGTTCCCTTGGTAACCCGGACCATAAAACCCGGGCCCTGAACCGTCGTTCGGGGGCCGGCTAAGAGGATTAAAACGGCCGTTCCCTGCTATCATAGGGGACAGGCATTCTCTTGCAGTGTGCCGTGCAGGCCCCCTTTTTCCGCTATGCTTTAGACAGGGTTGATCCAAATCCTGCTCCCAACCCGGGTTTCCTCCACCGGTTTGGCGAGTGGGACCTTGCTGACTAACCTGAAAACCGCCTTGAACCTGTGTATTAGCCACAAAATCGGAGCTATTTTCCGGTTTCCGTTTGCCCAAAAAACTTGAAGTAACCGGATTAACCGGCGCCGGTTTGCCAGTCTTGCTGGCCTTTCCCGCTTTATCTTCTTCTGGCTCCGGATACTTGGTATTATCTGAGTCTCCGTACTTCACCAAGGCGCTCATCAAAGTCCCCATGTCATTGCACTCCCGTTTGAGCCGTCCGAGTTTTAATTTCAAAGATTCAAACCGGCAATTGTTCTCCAATGTTACAATTGCTGTGCTCGGATTAATGCCGTTTGAGGAGTGCAAGATCTCTGCCACTCTGCGTACCCAAGCTGCTATAGACTCCTGCTCTCCTTGCACACATGCTGCTAAATCTATCACCGACATAGGTTGCTTGCACGTATCCTTAAAGTTTTTGATGAACTGACTGCGCAGCTCTCCCCATGATCCGATAGAATTCGGAGGTAGTGCCTTTAGCCAAGTCCGGGCCGTGCCTTCAAGCATCATAGTGAAATATTTGGCACAAGCCGATTCATCCACGTCCAGCATCTCCATGGCCATCTCGTAACTTTCCACCCAAGCTTCGGGCGGTAAATCGGCTGTGTAATTAGGCACCTTGCGAGGTCCTTTGAAATCCTTGGGCAACTTAACGCTCCGCTGGGCGGGGACGAGACATTGTATCCCAAAACCGCTCGCTGTCGCTCCTGTCCATGTAGTGCCTGTGTGAACTGGCGTCGACTGACGAACTTCCTCCCTGGCCTCCGATCTAGGCCGGTTTCGATCCGGGGCTGGCATCTCTGCCCTTGCCAGATTATCTTGCCTGTGCTGATGTCTCCTACGTTCACTGCTAGACACTTCGGGCTCCTCCCAATGTCTAGAGTAACTTCGGTTGGGACGTGGTGTTGAATGTAACCTTTCCCTGCTATGAGAGTACGCTTGCTGCTGTATTAACGCCGTATTGAGTAGCTTCTGGGCCCTACGCGCCTCTATCGCCACCGGGGATGTTTCTTCCACAGGTAAAGCGGCCAACCGTGCTGCCGCTGCAGCAATATTATCCACAGGGTTTGAGTAGTGTCCCGGGGGGACAGGAACATAAGGCGCCGATGTAATCCGTCGCTCCCGCTCTGCGGCGGGCTGCTGAACCGGCTCATCTCGAGCTGGTGGGCTTCTCCGGTTTAAGATCGGATTATTACTGGCCCCAGCCCCAGGTGTTCTGAACAAATTCGCAGATTCGTAACCCGGCGGTAGGCGGGATCGATATTTTCGCCCTCTTACTCCTTCCATAGAAGCCTGTTCCATCCTTAAGTGAAAAGCTTGATCATCCAACTCTGCTTGTCTTATGGCTAACATCTCTCCTTCTGCCTTTAAATCCTCCTTTAACTGATCGATCCGGGCCTTCAACTGAAGAAGCACTGCATCATGTTGCGCCTTGTCTGCTGGAGCTACGACCTCCACTGCCTTAGCTGTGAACTCCTCGATCAAGGTGGATAGAACTGCAGTAATGGAGGGATTTGAACCGCTTCCCCCTGCACCAGCCTCCGCTGTTGTTCCGTTCGTCGGGGGTTGTGAACCGGCCATGAAGACCGCCACCCGGTTTGGCGGGCCGGAGGGGTCCGGAATACTGTTTCCATCGGACTCGCCCTCAGACCGGCCGTCCCGCAACTGATACAAAGATTCAGTTTCCCCGGACAAAGACTCGTCATCTGAATAGACGACGGTTGCACCATCAGATTCTGATCCGTCCTCGGCTTGGCCTCCGTGAATCGCTCCAACGAACACATGCTTCATGGCAGGCTGAATCCGGGCTGATCTCGCATGCTGAGCCGGCTCGACGATGTTGGGGAAGGTGTCCGACTCAGGTCCCGGTTCTCCAATTTTGCCAATGAAGACTTGGATGCTGCCAAAGGGGACCCGGTACCCATATTCAACCGAATCAGCCTCCGGTCCCCAACCTGCGTCGTCGATGTAGAGCCGGCCACGACGACTCTTGGTCATCCGGCCGACTGCGTAACCCTTTAACCCTTCGAAGCCGCCTTTCAAGAACTCGAAACCATCGTGCGCAGGCCCCACGGTGGGTGCCAACTGTCGTGGAATTAACACGGCAGATGTCCGGTTTAGCGGACTTGATGATGGAACCATCGCACGGGTTAGCTTGAAAGGGTTCATGGCACACAAAGGACGCAAAAGGATTTATACTAGTTCGGCCCCTTCGAGAAGGTAAAAGCCTACGTCTAGTTGGTTTGGTATTGCTTGGTCATCGGTTTACAGGGAGCGGATTCGCTTGCCTGCGTCTCGACGGATTGATTGTTGCTCGTCCTTGAACCGGTACCGGGTCGTCCCTTTATATAGAGGTGACGCCTGGTCCGGTTTACAGAGTCCCAAGGCCGGCTCATAATCGTGTCCGCCTCGGTCTCTGCCCTTTCTTTCTTATCTCTCAAGTTACATCTCTTGGCGGTTTACAAACCGTATTTCTATACATGGGCCTTGAAATCTCATAGGCCGTAGTCTACTAAAATAGTAAAACCAAGTACAATATAACTAAGCTGGTTTACAATATCCGGTTTATACCTATTAACCATATCCCTGACAGTAGTGATCGCTAAAGATCCTAACTACATACGGTCAAACATAACCCCACCGTGTTCTCTTCTCAAAGTGAAAAGAGACAGTCACGGTTACTCACACAGTTGTGTGTTTTACTTCGGATCATCTGTCAAGTTTTCTACAACCGGACATTAACAAATTCCAATCTGCCACATAACCGCGGGCACGGCTTTCGAAAGATCATAACCCTGCAGGGGTGTCCCAACTTAGCCCATCACAAGCTTTCACGATTAGCTGAAGTGATAAATATAATATCATCACCCCTTATCTTAGGGAAAAACCGATCAGGCTCGGAATCCCTGTAGCACAAGTCATTTCAACAATGGTAAAACAAGTCCAGCAAGACCTCCCGGCGTGCCGACACCCTGATAGTAGCCGCGCGTATCTCGTCTCAGGCCACGACCGGATGAGCACAGCGTATAGCAACCGAAGACCCCAGGTGACTGGGTGGCACCGCACACGACTCTATTTGGGACCAACACCATCAGCACTGGGCCCCCCCTGCTATGTAGAATTAAGAATCCTCGGGGACGCGACCCCCTATGCAAATTTAATTATTTAATTAAGTTATTATTATGAGGCAAATTAAAACCAATGTTGGGCCTTGCTGGAGGAGTTTTATTCAAAGTCGAACTGTCAAGGGGTCCCCATTACACCCATCGTGTTAGGAACGCAAAATCAAGGAACATAATGCCGGTTTATCGGCGCCTAAGGTGGCATGAGTGGAACAAAACACCGAGCAAAAGGCCAAGCCTTCCACCCATGCCCAGTATATAGGTGTGTTAATAATAATTATAGGTATTGTGATATATCCAACAACAAGTTCCCTCCTGGAACAAACTTCATCTTCACCTGCAACTAACAACGCTATAAGAGGGACTGAGCAAGCAAGGCTGAGCAAGCGGGTAACATAGCCAAACAGTGGTTTTGCTAGGAAGGTGTCAAGGTTAGAGGTTTCAGGGCAACAAGGAGAGGGATGACATAAAAATGGGTAGCGCGACATGTAACGATAGCATCGAGACAACTAAGCATGGCAATGGTAGTAAAGGTATCCAAGGGTATGATCATCTTGCCTAGGATTCCACAAGGGAGAAGAACGGATCCATGAAGAAGACGGAGCAACAGTCGAGCGAATCCTCACAACTCCGGAACGAAACCGAAGCTAACAAGAGAAGCAAACCGGAAAGAAAACAAACAACACGGTAAACACACAAGCATGAACATGGCATACGATGCACAAACAAGTATGATGCATGTCCGGTTTAATTATGCATGGCATGGCAAAGTGCACAAACAAAACTACAAGTTAAGTGGAGCTCAATATGCAACGAGTTGCATATTGACGAAACACCACATGTTAATTATTTAGTTGACTCTCATTATTAACAAGACAAGATTAAATGTTTTTAACATGGCAAGAGGTGAAGCATAAAGAAACTACCTAATTAGACATTTTAAATGAGGCCGGAGATAACAACAACATATCCGGAAAATCCCCATGAGCATGTTTAATAATTATTAAAGCAACAACAATTCACACATATATAATGTTGTTAATATGATGCGGATGACATGATCAAGTTTATGCAATTTTGTTAAAAGGTGACAAGAAGAAGATAAGAAGCATTTGTCAACGTGGTGGAACGAAAGGGTGCCACGGCAACGAACCGAAAATGATGCAACGCAATATCTCGGTTCCGGTAACTCGTTGAGAGACCGGTGCAAAAGAAAAACGGCGTGAGCGAGTCAAACGAGATGAAAGGTGGGCGATCCCGTTGCCGGGTTCCCACGAGTCGGTGACGGGGCAACCGAGGAACATGACAAAAGGTCGGAACGGGCACGAAGCACACACGAGAAACATTTCATACAACCACAACAAGCATGCATCACACGGGTCACGTCTCGGGGTTATACCTTTGAAGCGTGCGTTTCGGGGCGGTTCGAGATCGTAGAGGAAGGAGTCGTTCACGTTTCCAAAGAGGAAGTAGTTGTTCCCGTAGAGGTACACGTGTAGTCGTTCACATCCCGTTCGGAGAGGTACTTGTCACGTCGTGGAACTTGCCGGTCTCGGTCTTGTCGACGGTAGTGGTACTTGACGCATCGTCGTCACGTGTAGTCGTTCTCGTTTCGGAGTCGTACACGTTCGTAGCGGTTCGGGTCGTCGTGGTACTTGGGGTTCCCGTTTGTGACGGTAGTGGAAGTAGTGGTACTTGTCGCATCGGTAGGGGTACACGGCGACGGTAGACGAACTCGTTCGTAGATGTACTTGGCGCATCGGTAGTCGAACACGGGGCGACGGTAGTGGTACTCGGGTCGTAGAGGTACTTGAATCTTCGGTCTTGAGTCGTAGATGTACACGTTCTCTGTCAAGGAACACAAGCAACCAAAACAACACAAAAACTACAGCACGGTCTCGGGACGACGAGGCCAGGCAGCAGCACTGCGAGGCAGGGGCCGCGGGATCCGCGCAGAGGCAGGGCAGAGGCGGTCCAGTGCTGGAGATGGGGTGGCCCGCGGACGGCTTGGGGCCGCGGCCCTCGGCGAGGTCTTGGCGACGAAGGGGAGGCAGGGGACGGGCGGAAGGGCCCGCGCGGCTTGAGGCAGTGGCCGCGGGCGGCCTGTCGACGCGAGGAGGAGGCAGAGCGCTGCCTTGGCCTGAGGACGGAGGGAGGGGCACGGCGAGGCGCTCGGCAGGAGGGCCTCTTGGCCGCGGCTGCGGACCGGCTGCTCGCGCACTGGAGGCGCACTGGAGGCGCGCGGCACCTGGCCGGCCGGAGGGAGGAACGGAGGGAGCGGGGCGCGCTAGGTTAGGGTTAGGAGTTGTTGGGCCAAGGACAGATGGGCCTGAAGGGAGGAGGGAGGCTGGGAGGAGAAGGAGGAGATGCTGGGCCCACTGGAGGATGCGGCCTGGAGTTGGCTGGTGCTCCTCTTTTTATTTTCCTAAGAACTTGCAGAAAAAAAAATAGAGAGTCCAAAAGAAAAATAAGAAGGAAGGGTTATGACAAAGGTTGAACAAGAGGTGATTTTTCTCGGGCCTCATAAAAAGAGCACGGTCCGAGAAAAATAGAAAAGGCGTGATCGGAAAATAATTCAAACATATTTGAATTTAATTCAAATAGTTTTGAACTAAGACGTGAATATTGAAGTGTCCAAAAATGTTCAAATTTTGGAGGAACCTCGAAACAACGGAAAAGAATTATTGGCAAGATTTTGAAGGTGAAACTCGGAGTGAAAAGACATGGGGAAATTATGCAAGTGTGTTACGGTGAATTCCAACAAATGGAATATTTATTAATATAGCTCCCTAAATATTGAGAGACTTTTATATGTTATAAAGAGAAGTCATCCTTCCCTCGATTTAAATGGACCGAAGGCCCACACGATTTATTTAGGTTGAGATGCAAAATAAATATGACATGATGGCATGATGACATGATGCAATGCAAAAATAAAATAACACAAGCACAAAGAACACACGGGCAACCCAGAACATCTGGAATCTTCTGGAATCTTCTGGGACGTCGGTCTCGGGCGTCACAACTCTCCCACACTAACAGAGGATCTCGACCCGAGATCCTAGAGATATCACCGGGTAAAAACGGAAGAGGAAGAGGTAAAACAAAGTTGCTTCTTTGACAGACGAGTGAAACCAAAGAACCTTGAGAGGTTGAACAATCTTGAAAGAAAGAATGCAACGGAGATGAACGAAGTTAAGAGCACTCCGGTAAAAGGAGGAACAAGGGACATTATGAGAACCTTGAAGGTTAGAAGACAAGAATTAAGAGCTTATGAACCAAAAGAATATGAAACTGCAACGGTATAGCCAAGGAATAAGAATGACAGAATTTGGACAGCACTCCGTCTGAAAATGGAAGGAATTGAACAAGAACTTTAGGAGATGAAATGATACTTGATGAAATCAACAGCATATTGCCTCCGAAACAATTAAAAGAATGGCACAAGGTTAAGAAGGAATCAGACAGCACTCCGGTTGAAAAGATAGGCAAAACTTGATAAGATGAGGGAACTAGAATGGAGGTCACAACATTCCGGTTAAATGATAAACAAGGAAAAAACATGATCTCGATAAAAACGAGAAGATGGTGCCAAGAGAGCAATATCACAATGCCACCTGAACGAATAATGGAGTGAAAAGATCGAAGAAGAATAGCATCTTCAACTAGAAATGATTTGAAGGCATCCTTACGAAGAAGGGTTGAACGGAGTTGTTGGAAGAATCAACACGAAATGAATAAGCTTGATGTGGGCTTATGGAAAACATCTCAAAATTAAGAGGTGACAACCAGCCACTAACAGAAACAATTGCTTGGATTGATATCAACAAGGAGACGATAAACTTAGTTCACCGGAAGGATAAATGAAGAACTTGGGTCATTTATAAGCACCATAATAGCAACAATTCTTAGAGAAAAGCTTTAAGGTGAAATACAACCCAAGATTACTCCAACGAATAAATTGAATGGTTGAAAAGATCTCCTGAACAAGGAAAAATGATGGGTTTAAATATCTCATTCCTGGCAACTCGTGAATCATAAAACATGAAAGAATTGTCAAGAATGACATAACACCATCTGAAAGATAAGGTAGAAAGGATTGCAATTGGAAAGCATGAGAAGTGAAAGATGAAAAGAATAGGACTCAAGGCCTGCGGTGAATTAGATGGGGCTTGAAATGATAAAATTGAAATAACTTGGAGCTCCGGAAAACAAGATGAACAACTTAGAACCAAGGATATGATATGATGAACAAGCTCCGGAACAAGAGATTAAATGACCTTGAAGAAATAAGAATAAGGATTATGTTATGCATCTCCTTCACCAATTTAAATTGATGACAACCAAAGGATTTGGCATACTACTTATTCTCGTTGCAAGGAATTAAAAGAGATCTCGCACAAGTTTGGGTAAATCTTCAACAAAGCACCGGTAGGATTATGAAAAGAACCAATGAATTAAAACGATAACAACGGAAGGGTAACTTGAAAGAACCACCGTAAGAATATAGAGACGAACGAAGAGACGTCAATGAAGAATATTTGGAGGATGAAGTTGAAAACTGAGAACAAAGAAATCTTCTGAAATGATGGCCTTTGGAGGATCACAAGGAAAAGAATTCATGAAATGCTTCAGATGGGTATGAAAATAATTCCTCACAATCGGAACAATAAAGAGGATGACATGAAGCTAGAACCACAACTCAACATGAGAACGGGTCAAAAGTTAAGAGAAACACTTCTCCGGTCTTCAAATGTTGAGAATGAAGACGAGAAATGCCATAAGAATTGTTGAGCACTCCAGAATGAAGAATTAAAAAGGTTGACCCAATGATGAAAAAGAATTTGAAAGAGATCTTGGAGAAGGCATGTGACTGATGGAAATCATTCTTACGTCACACTTTGAAAGAATTTGAGTATAACTCCAGAAAAAATTAGAAGAGTCAGGTAAGATCCTGGGAAAAGACCTGTGGGTTAGGGCCCACTCAAAAGAAATCACCGTTGGAAAAGATTGCTTAAGAGATATTGCATGGGATGGATTAAGTGGCTTGAATAAGATAACAATCCTCAAAAAATAGCTTGAACGGATTAAGAATGGAATTATGAATCTTCAGCGCTCCGGATATGAATAGCAAGAGGAGAATGATTAATTGGTGCACCGGTATAAGAAAGCATAGTGAAAAGAGGAAAAAGGATAAGATCAACACCAAATTCTTGAATTACATCCACCGGCAGAATTATGAGAACAAAAGAATGATGAACTTGAAGCTCTTGAGCAACTTCACGATAAATCACCGGATAAGAACATTGAAGGAAAAGAATGAAGAATATCACATGAATAAAATGGATACTTCATCTAAGAATTTCTTGCTCCGAGAAGAAGAAGGGTGGGAGGGTGGGGAAAACAAAAAAAACAACTTGGGATGAACAAAATGGACACCGGTTGAAAAGAATTTAATATGACCATCTTGATGATCAAGAAGGACCTGCATTCCCATAGAAATATGAGAATACCGATTAGTAAAGGTATGGAATCAACATTTGACATCGAAGCAACTCGAATACCAGAATCAAAACAAAACAAAGGATAGATGTGTAGCAGCCTAATCTTCACAATATCATTCGAACAGAGGATTGAACGAATGAATTCCGCAGGTACATCAACTTGACGAGAAGCCACTTGGAGAACAAAAGGAAAATAAAAAGGAACAAAGATCAGATAGAACAAATACAAGATAGAAGCTTCGTCCGACATATTCGTGCTGAAAGCTCATGGAACGTGTTACAAAAGGGTTTTGCAATCCCCGGATCAGCATAGCCAAGGACCCTTTAAGATGCAACTCCCGATCAGAACAAGTCCATAAAACCACTTCACTCAATGTAGAACCCCAAACTTCATATCATGCATCCGTTGGAAGAATGCCTAGAACTACTAGATGAACCCACCTATAGATTTCCGAAAGTTTCCAGTTATGCAATCAGGTGTTGGGGATACACGGGAAGCACCGCGCAATCAACTCTAAACCTACATCCAGGTGTATCCATCCTTCAACACATAACCAGTCTTTCTCGGAAACTGTTTACCTCGGACCTTCGAAAAGCATCCACTATAACAAGCTATGGCAATACTCTCGAACTACCTCCCCAGTACTGGGTGATGTCGGGGTTATCTTGCCACTGGCCGTATAGGAGAGATTTTCGATGTCGGTCGTCTTAAGTATTTAGTACTGCCGCGATATGCTTGTGACAACAATACCCCGAAGCTCAACTCCTCGGGAACAGGAGGCATCGAGAACAATATCCTTGTCACAAGAACATCAAAACAATCCCAGAATACTCGTGGGATCCTAAAAAAATTTGGTGCAATTTTTGAAAGTAGAAGAGATAAGAGTAATCGTCAGGAGTCCTCACCAGAGAGAAAGGGGAAGAGGAGCAAAAGAAATCCTACTCTCTGATATAATATATAGGACTCAAAAAGTTTTCAGTGTGTGCCTAGACTCAACCGTCAACGATTCGATCAATCAGTGGGGGCTTCTAGGTCGGAGAAGGCTCTGAATACCAACTTGTAATGCCCAGGATGGGACTATACCTCCTACGTGTCGAGGCACGACTTAAAGGTATAAGCCCATCCTAGAATGATCTCAAGTTTGGTATCTTTGCACGACTCATGTAAAAGAGGGATTAAATTGCAAAAGGAGATAGTTGGCTTACACTCGCCACTTCACACAATACATTACATAAGCAAGACATCATTCAAAACATCACAACCCGACTACGGGTGAAGAACCAAAAGAAAGATACCAAAACAACATAAAACCACAGGTCAGGATCGAATCCTAGTAGAAACCACTACTGATCGTCGAAACGTCACAAGCAAACAGCCAAACTCTTCATCGAAATCCCGATGAAGTACTTGAACCAGCTCCTGCATCAAACTCGGCTGAACCTGCATCTGGTGTTGTAGTAACTGTGAGCCACGAGGACTCAGCAATCCCATAACCATGGGTATCAAGACTAGCAAAGCTTTAAGGGTAGGAGGAGGTAAAGTGGTGAGGCTGCAGCAGCGGCTAAGCATAATATTGTGGCTAGCTTACGACTACAAGAATAAGATGAGCATCTACGCAAACGGTCGCAAAAGTAGTGATCGCTAAAGATCCTAACTACATACGGTCAAACATAACCCCACCGTGTTCTCTTATCAAAGTGAAAAGAGACAGTCACGGTTACTCACACAGTTGTGTGTTTTACTTCGGATCATCTGTCAAGTTTTCTACAACCGGACATTAACAAATTCCAATCTGCCACATAACCGCGGGCACGGCTTTCGAAAGATCATAACCCTGCAGGGGTGTCCCAACTTAGCCCATCACAAGCTCTCACGATTAGCTGAAGTGATAAATATAATATCATCACCCCTTATCTTAGGGAAAAACCGATCAGGCTCGGAATCCCTGTAGCACAAGTCATTTCGACAATGGTAAAACAAGTCCAGCAAGACCTCCCGGCATGCCGACACCCTGATAGTAGCCGCGCGTATCTCGTCTCAGGCCACGACCGGATGAGCACAGCGTACAGCAACCGAAGACCCCGGGTGACTGGGTGGCACCGCACACGACTCCATTTGGGACCAACACCATCAGCACTGGCCCCCCCTGCTATGTAGAATTAAGAATCCTCGGGGACGCGACCCCCTATGCAAATTTAATTATTTAATTAAGTTATTATTATGAGGCAAATTAAAAGCAATGTTGGGCCTTGCTGGAGGAGTTTTATTCAAAGTCGAACTGTCAAGGGGTCCCCATTACACCCATCGTGTTAGGAACGCAAAATCAAGGAACATAATGCCGGTTTATCGGCGCCTAAGGTGGCATGAGTGGAACAAAACACCGAGCAAAAGGCCAAGCCTTCCACCCATGCCCAGTATATAGGTGTGTTAATAATAATTATAGGTATTGTGATATATCCAACAACAAGTCCCCTCCTGGAACAAACTTCATCTTCACCTGCAACTAACAACGCTATAAGAGGGACTGAGCAAGCGAGGCTGAGCAAGCGGGTAACATAGCCAAACAGTGGTTTTGCTAGGAAGGTGTCAAGGTTAGAGGTTTCAGGGCAACAAGGAGAGGGCTGACATAAAAATGGGTAGCGCGACATGTAACGATAGCATCGAGACAACTAAGCATGGCAATGGTAGTAAAGGTATCCAAGGGTATGATCATCTTGCCTGGGATTCCACAAGGGAGAAGAACGAATCCATGAAGAAGACGGAGCAACAGTCGAGCGAATCCTCACAACTCCGGAACGAAACCGAAGCTAACAAGAGAAGCAAACCGGAAAGAAAACAAACAACACGGTAAACACACAAGCATGAACATGGCATACGATGCACAAACAAGTATGATGCATGTCCGGTTTAATTATGCATGGCATGGCAAAGTGCACAAACAAAACTACAAGTTAAGTGGAGCTCAATATGCAACGAGTTGCATATTGACGAAACACCACATGTTAATTATTTAGTTGACTCTCATTATTTACAAGACAAGATTAAATGTTTTTAACATGGCAAGAGGTGAAGCATAAAGAAACTACCTAATTAGACATTTTAAATGAGGCCGGAGATAACAACAACATATCCGGAAAATCCCCATGAGCATGTTTAATAATTATTAAAGCAACAACAATTCACACATATATAATGTTGCTAATATGATGCGGATGACATGATCAAGTTTATGCAATTTTGTTAAAAGGTGACAATAAGAAGATAAGAAGCATTTGTCACCGTGGTGGAACGAAAGGGTGCCACGGCAACGAACCGAAAATGATGCAACGCAACATCTCGGTTCCGGTAACTCGTTGAGAGACCGGTGCAAAAGAAAAACGGCGTGAGCGAGTCAAACGAGATGAAAGGTGGGCGATCCCGTTGCCGGGTTCCCACGAGTCGGTGACGGGGCAACCGAGGAACATGACAAAAGGTCGGAACGGGCACGAAGCACACACGAGAAACATTTCATACAACCACAACAAGCATGCATCACACGGGTCACGTCTCGGGGTTATACCTTTGAAGCGTGCGTTTCGGGGCGGTTCGAGATCGTAGAGGAAGGAGTCGTTCACGTTTCCAAAGAGGAAGTAGTTGTTCCCGTAGAGGTACACGTGTAGTCGTTCACATCCCGTTCGGAGAGGTACTTGTCACGTCGTGGAACTTGCCGGTCTCGGTCTTGTCGACGGTAGTGGTACTTGACGCATCGTCGTCACGTGTAGTCGTTCTCGTTTCGGAGTCGTACACGTTCGTAGCGGTTCGGGTCGTCGTGGTACTTGGGGTTCCCGTTTGCGACGGTAGTGGAAGTAGTGGTACTTGTCGCATCGGTAGGGGTACACGGCGACGGTAGACGAACTCGTTCGTAGATGTACTTGGCGCATCGGTAGTCGAACACGGGGCGACGGTAGTGGTACTCGGGTCGTAGAGGTACTTGAATCTTCGGTCTCGAGTCGTAGATGTACACGTTCTCTGTCAAGGAACACAAGCAACCAAAACAACACAAAAACTACAGCACGGTCTCGGGACGACGAGGCCAGGCAGCAGCACTGCGAGGCAGGGGCCGCGGGATCCACGCAGAGGCAGGGCAGAGGCGGTCCAGCGCTGGAGATGGGGTGGCCCGCGGACGGCTTGGGGCCGCGGCCCTCGGCGAGGTCTTGGCGACGAAGGGGAGGCAGGGGACGGGCGGAAGGGCCCGCGCGGCTTGAGGCAGTGGCCGCGGGCGGCCTGTCGACGCGAGGAGGAGGCAGAGCGCTGCCTTGGCCTGAGGACAGAGGGAGGGGCACGGCGAGGCGCTCGGCAGGAGGGCCTCTTGGCCGCGGCTACGGACCGGCTGCTCGCGCACTGGAGGCGCACTGGAGGCGCGCGGCACCTGGCCGGCCGGAGGGAGGAACGGAGGGAGCGGGGCGCGCTAGGTTAGGGTTAGGAGTTGTTGGGCCAAGGACAGATGGGCCTGAAGGGAGGAGGGAGGCTGGGAGGAGAAGGAGGAGATGCTGGGCCCACTGGAGGATGCGGCCTGGAGTTGGCTGGTGCTCCTCTTTTTATTTTCCTAAGAACTTGCAGAAAAAAAAAAGAGAGTCCAAAAGAAAAATAAGAAGGAAGGGTTATGACAAAGGTTGAACAAGAGGTGATTTTTCTCGGGCCTCATAAAAAGAGCACGGTCCGAGAAAAATAGAAAAGGCGTGATCGGAAAATAATTCAAACATATTTGAATTTAATTCAAATAGTTTTGAACTAAGACGTGAATATTGAAGTGTCCAAAAATGTTCAAATTTTGGAGGAACCTCGAAACAACGGAAAAGAATTATTGGCAAGATTTTGAAGGTGAAACTCGGAGTGAAAAGGCATGGGGAAATTATGCAAGTGTGTTACGGTGAATTCCAACAAATGGAATATTTATTAATATATCTCCCTAAATATTGAGAGACTTTTATATGTTATAAAGAGAAGTCATCCTTCCCTCGATTTAAATGGACCGAAGGCCCACACGATTTATTTAGGTTGAGATGCAAAATAAATATGACATGATGGCATGATGACATGATGCAATGCAAAAATAAAATAACACAAGCACAAAGAACACACGGGCAACCCGGAACATCTGGAATCTTCTGGAATCTTCTAGGACGTTGGTCTCGGGCGTCACAGTATCCTTCTTTAACAACTCCGTCATAGGCTTTGCAATCCTTGAGAAATTCTCAATGAATGTCCGGTAGTATCCTGCAAGTCCAAGAAAACTCCGGATCTCTCCAACTGTTGTCGGTGCTTCCCAATTTGTCATAGTGTCAACCTTGGCGGGATCTACTGCTATTACTTCTCCGGATATAACATGTCCGAGGAATCCAACTTCCTTCAACCAAAACTCATATTTGCTGAACTTGACGTATAACTGATGTTCTCTGAGCTTCTCAAGTACCAAACGCAAATGCTCCTTATGTTCCTCTTCATCCTTTGAGAAGATCAATATATCATCTATGAACGCCACGACGAACATATCCAAGAACTCCATAAACACCTTGTTCATCAAGTTCATAAAGTATGTTGGTGCGTTAGTCAGACCAAAAGACATAACGGTATACTCGTACAACCCATACCTGGTGGTAAAGGCCGTCTTAGGTATATCCTGCTCTCGAATCTTCAATTGATGGTATCCTGATCGCAGGTCGATCTTGGAAAATACCTTAGCTCCTTGCAATCTATCGAACAGATCATTGATCATCGGCAGTGGGTACTTGTTCTTGATTGTTACTTCATTCAATCCTCGATAATCAACCACCATTCTTAACGATCCGTCCTTCTTATCCACTAGAAGTACTGGCGATCCCCAAGGCGAAGAACTTGGGCGAATGTAACCTTTATCCAGTAACTCATTAATCTGTTTCTTAATCTCCTCCAAATCCTTTGCGGGCATCCTGTATGGTCTCTTAGATATTGGCCCTGTGCCTGGCAAAAGCTCGATCAAAAACTCAATATCTCTATCTGGTGGCATGCCTGGCAGCTCCTCTAGAAATACGTCAGGGAAATCTTTCACCACTAGTACTTCCTCCTGAACAACTCCTGATAAGGAATTTACTCTGTTCCTCTTCGGCACATGTCGGGATACATACTTGATCCTTCTTCCTTCTGGTGTAGTAAGCAAAATGGACTTACTGGCGCATTCAATGTTCCCTCCGTACTTAGATAACCAATCCATGCCTAATATCACATCCAATCCTTGAGATTCCAATACTATTAGGTCCGAAGGGAATGTGTAGTTACCAATCCTTAAAGGCAACTGATCACACCATAAGCTGGCCATATACTCCGCTCCACGCGAGTTTACTAACATGGGTGACCTAAGGGCTTGGGTTGGCAGCTTATATTTATCCACAAATCCCCTTGAAATGTATGAATGCGATGCACCAGTATAAAAAAGAACGAGTGCAGCAAGGACTTAACTAAAAACTTACCTATTACTGCATCTGGCTGAGCTTCAACCTCCTCCACGCTAACGTGGTTCACTTGTCCCCTATTAAAAGGGTTCGGCTTCTTCCCAGAGCTTACATTGCCATTTCCATTCTGGGCTTCTGGACATTCATTGGCGTAATGTCCCGTCTTCTGGCACTTATAGCAAGTGACTTGACTCAGGTCTCGCTTGGCTGGTGTTGAGGGGTTGGCACAGTTCTGTCTGTTGCTTCCTCCATTCCCATTACCATTCTTGGGGCCACTATGATTGTTCGAGCTACCTCCTCCATGGGTATGTTGAAATTGTCCTACCGGTTTAGGGGTAAAACGTGGCTTCTGTTGAGCTCCAGAATTGTACTTTCCTTGTCCATACTTCCTCTTGTGGTTTTCAATCTGTTGATGCTTCCCTTCAATCATTAGAGCTCGATCAACCAATTCCTGGTAGTTGTTGAAGCTTTCTACCATCAACTGTACGCTCATCTCATCATTCAGCCCTTCCATAAATCTTTCCTGCTTAGCGGCATCTGTGGCCACATCATCTGGGGCATAACGAGATAGAGTACTAAACTCATCTACGTAGTGAGCCACAGTACGATTTTCTTGGCGCAAGTTGTGAAACTCCCGCTTCTTCATGCTCATAGCACCAGTTGACACATGGGCAGTACGGAAAGCTTGCTGAAACTGATCCCAAGTAACATTGGCTATGGGGAAGGTGGCTGTGTAGTTCTCCCACCATGCTGCGGCTGGTCCAGACAACTGATGTGCGGCAAATCGCACATTCTCAGCATTCGAGCAGTTAGCAGTGGTCAAATCCCTTCCAATCTTGCGCAGCTAGTCATCAGCGACTATTGGTTCAATGCTGCTAGCAAACACCGGTGGTTTTAACCTTAGGAAACGGGTCAGGTTATCCACGGGTGGTGGTGGTGGAGGGTTGTTGTTGTTCTGGTTGTTTTGAGTGTTCTGGACAAGAAGTTGCATCAAAGTGTTCTACTGCTGAATTAACTGAGTGAGCTCAGGGGGAAACTGGAATTCTGGCTCACGTCTTGGAGGCATCTGATGGTGTAGAGGGAAGAGATTAGAATGGAAAAAAAGTCTAAGGGAAAAATCACTACCCAATGCACATGAGATGAACACAAACATATCACACCAAGATCAATTTCAAAACAAGGGCTTACACAGATCTAACGTTACAAAAGTGCTCTAAGTCTACTATATGGGAAAAACTACTAGTCATAGGATGGTCTTCTAGAAATTTTGATCGGCAGAGGATTCCATGATGTCTGCTCCAGCTTCATCTTCATAGTCCTCATCATCACTATCATCGGGGTCTGAGTCCGTGTCGTCGAGGATGATGTAGTCTTCAGGACAAATCTCCTTGGGTTCTTCTTCCTCTTCTTCCCCTCCTGGTGCTGGATCTCCCATGAATACTCCTAGCTTCCGTGTCAAATCATCATTCTTCTTCACAAGTATTAACATCTCCTCCTCGTATCCGTCGCGTGTTGACTTGAGTTCCTCCTCTAACTCCAAGTTTCGGGTTAGTGCTTTCTTCAAGTCTATCATCCTTACACACATCTGGTGCTCCTGGCGACGAATGTGCTGGTTTAACTCTTGAATGAACGCGGCAATAGATCTGTCCTTCCGGGTGTTGATCATGTCCACTGCTCATCTCGGCGTCCACAAATCTGGTAGATAGTGTCCTTCAGCTCCTGCTTGTAGACTTCTCCAATCCTTCCCATAGTGATGTGGGTTGCCATACTCCTGCCTAGGCTCCAGGTGGGCGCATTAAGGGAAAACTCTATGAGTGCGGTGACGGGCATGAACGTCCTTCCTGGAACTTGATCTTGAATCAACCAGCGCTCCTCTTCAGGTAAAGTGGCGTTGTAAGTTCCGGTGAAGCTTGGTAGTCCGATGTTTAGATATCTTGTGACTTCCTTCAGGTGTCGTCCGAACGGTGTATCTTCATCAGGTTGCGTGAACTTGTTCCTTGCATCCGCCATCCTAAAAGAGTAGAAAAGATGAGGAGTCAGAAATGAGAAGAGTGAATAGTGCTCTAGGGTTTTAGCTTAGTGGTCGTGTCCTACAGTCAGCGTGTGCTCTGATACCATCTTGTAGCGACCAGACCTCAAACAGTCTGATCTCTGTGCATCAGTGTCATACCTGGATCAGTAATGCTCACACGCACAGTACTTGAAGGAATTATAACAGAGTGGCAATCACACACTTATTACATCGAAAGTTCCAAAGATGAACTTATTACAATAAAAATGGATTAAGGCCATCTAACAACGATAACGACGGAAGGCTGGGAAGATAAGTGAGTCCAGCAACTCCGACGGCATCACTGAGTATAGAACCACGACCTAAAGGCACCTTACTCGTCGTCTGAAAAGTCTGCAACATGAACGTTGCAGCCCGAAAACGGGTCAGCACATGGAATATGCTGGCAAAGTAACACATAGAGAGTAACAAAAGTAAAGCTATACTATATGCATTATGGCTGGTGGAAAGCTCTATGGTTATAGTTTTGCATAAAGCCATTCTTTCCCTACTTCAAAAGAATAGAATTTTAATTTAACTATCATGGTAGTTGAAACATCATTGAGAAGGTTCACCCAACTCAATCCTAATTAAAGTAACCATTAACCCAACAAGTTAACTTTTAGAGTGTTGAGATACACATGATAATCCAAGTACTAGATACTCAAAACGTCCATAACCGGGGACACGACTAATCATGATTAGTTTGTACACTCTGCAGAGGTTTGCGCACTTTTCCCCACAAGACTCGATCTCCTCCGTTGGGATTCTCGCACTACATGTTGTTTGAGAAAGGGATGACCGAGACATAGTCTTTCATAAGCGCTAGCACCTTACGATCGGGTGGACCGTACCAACCTACATCCCCTACATTTGCTAGTCCACCACTGTAAGAGTTTGCACGACTTAGTCAACTATGCTAGAGCCCATAATAGCTTGTGGCTGCACACGGAAGTTTCTAGTATGAATAACCTCATGATCCCTTTGAGCCTGGGTGGCGGTCCATAAAGAAAAACAGGCAATCGCTGGAATACCCAGGTGCCTCAATCCACCCAGATGTGTGTTCAAGTTGCCACCTTAAGTAAAACCATTAATTTAACAATCTCACATCTGTCATGGATACACTCACCCAATCCACGTCTACTAGCATAGCATGGCATAACAGCAAACGTAGATGTAACTCCCAAAGGTTTGAATATAATGCAGGTAATAGGTACTAACTCATCTACTTCCCAGTCCCACATGTTAATAGATCCTACTCATGCAATGTGTTTGAGGATAATATACTAATGCAATGAAAACTGGGTATTGGAGAGTATGATCAAAGTGTTACTTGCCTTGCTGATGATCCGCAAAACCTAGAGATTCAAAGTAGCAAGCGGCGCACTCCGGGTACTCTATCGCAAACAAACAAGCATACAATAAGTACTCAACTAATGCACTGGTAAAACTCAAATAAGAGATCTAACCAGAAAGTTCAACTTAAGAACTCCGGTTTGCAAAAAGAAACAAACCAAACGAAACAACGAAAGTCAAACGACGAAAAGAACCGACTATGCTACCAATCTGGACCTAAGTCCAAATTTAACAGAAGCAAAAGCTTGGTTGACTAGGTTAAACGGAAAGAGGGTTTTGAGACGAAACTCCACGCGCTTGAATCGCCTGATTCTGATAAACGAGCGAAAAGATAAACTAGAACGAAGATCGGATCAGAAATCGAGATCAGAAAATAACCGCGAAAATCCGAGAAAAAGAAAAACTGAAACTAAATGATGAATTCGTTTGTTAAAACGAACGATCGGGTGAACGCTCGCTAAATAGCTAAACCAAAAAAACCGATCTAATCTAAAAAAACGAACTAGGGTTAAAAAAACTGGTCGGTTTTCTTCCGAAAACCGGCGGGCGGCGCGGCTACCTCGTCGGACTCCGGCGGGGTGGCGTCGGCGGTGGGCGGCGTTGGCAGCGGCAGGCGGCGGCGGAGCTGCTAGCGACGGCGGCGGCTGCTGTTGCAAGCAGCGGCGGCGACTGTTGCAAGCGGCGGCGGCGGGGTTGTACGCGGCGGTGGCGGGGGGGCAGGGCGAGGCGAGGGGTGAGGAGGCGGCGGGGCGGCGACATTTATAGGAGTGGGGGTGCTGCGGCTTGGACGATGGGGTAAGGCAGCGGCGGCGGCGCGGTGTCCGGCTCGGACACGAGTCCGACGCGGCGGGGAAGGCGGCGGCGCGGCGCGGGCCTGGCTCTGTTGGGCCTTCGGCCCAGTCGGGCGGGGACTCCTTTTAAAAAAAATTCGCCGAATCTACGAAAAATTCTAGAAAATAAAATAAAAATCTAAAAATGGCAAAACAAAATTTCACCGTCTATTAGAACAAGATGAACATTTTTCTTGGCCCTAAATGCATTTTTGAAAACATGCAATTTTTCCTAAATTCAAATAAAATAGCAAAAAGTCCAAAATAAAACTTATTTGATTCTTCTATTAAATCCTCACTATTTCTTTATTTTTGGGAGAGTCATTTTACTCCCTCTCTCATATTTTCATATTAAAAATACTTGAAGATAAAATAAATAAAATCAATGATCCTATTTTCTAAATTTGAGAAACCTCAAATATGAAAATAACGAAATCCCCAACTCTCTCCGAGGGTCCTTGAGTTGCGTAGAATTTCTAGGATCGACCAAAAGCAAGAAAATATGATATGCATTGATGATCTAATGTATAACATTCCAAATTAAAAATTTGGGATGTTACATAGAAGCTTTAGTATTTCCTTATTTACCACTTCTTTCATCTTAGGATTTAACCGTCGCTGATGATCAATAACCGGTTTAGCATTTTCTTCCAATTTTATCTTGTGTTGGCATAAGGTGGGACTAATGCCCTTAAGATCATCCAGGGTATATCCAATAGCAGCACGGTGCTTCTTCGGAGTTTTCAATAATTTTTCCTCTTCCTCCTCTGAAAGGTTAGCACTAATAATAACAGGATATATCTTCTTTTCATCAAGATAAACATACTTAAGATTACCAGGTAAAGGTTTAAGTTCAAACACGGGATCACCCTTGGGTGGAGGGGGGTCCCCTAGGATTTCAACAAGCAAGTTGTTTTTCAATACGGGTCCCTGATTAAAAACATTTCATCTATTTCCCTTCTCTCATTCATATGCATATCATCTTCATGATCTAGCAAGTATTGTTCTAAAGGATCATTAGGAGGCACAACAATAGAAGCAAGACCAATAATTTCATCCTTACTAGGTAATTCTTTATCAAGGGGTTGTCTACGGAATTTAGCAAAGTTAAAATCATGAGACATATCCCCTAATCCAACAGTAACAATATCTTTCACATAGTCTATCTTAGCATTAACAGTATTCAAGAAGGGTCTACCAAATATAATGGGACAAAATTCATCTTGTGGGGAACTAAGAACAAGAAAATCAGTAGGGTATTTAACCTTTCCGCACAAGACTTCAACATCTCTAGCAATCCCAACTGGTGAAATAGTGTCTCTATTAGCTAGCTTAATAGTAACATCATTCCCTTCTAGCTCAACAGGTGCAATGTCATGCATAATTTCTTGATATAAGGTATGAGGGATAATACTCGCATTAGCACCTACATCACATAACCCATGATAGCAATGATCTCCTATCTTAACAGAGATAACAGGCGGGCCTACAATAGGTCTATGTTTATTCCTAGCATTGGGTTTGGCTATTCTAGCAGATTCCTCTTGGTGGTAAATAACATGTCCATCTAAATCCTCAACCAAGAGATCTTTAACCATAGGAACACTAGGTTCAACTTTAATTTGTTCAGAGGGTGTAGGTGTTCTAGTATTACTCTTATGAACTACGGTTGAAGCTTTAGCGTGATCCTTTATCCTAACAGGGAAAGGTGGTTTATCAATATAAGCAGTAGGAACAATAGGATCAATATTATAAGTGATAGTCTTTTCTTCAACTTTAACCAATTCAACTACTTTTACTTCAATGGGAGGATGGTATTTAAACCACTTCTCCTTAGGAAGATCAACATGAGTAGCAAATGATTCACAGAAAGAAGCTACTATCTCAGAGTCAAGTCCATACTTAGTGCTAACCTCACGGAAAACATCTGTATCCATAAAAGCTTTAACACAATCAAACTTAGGGTCATACATGAATCCTTAACTTCGTCGAGATCCCAATATTCAGAGTTGCATTTAATTATTTCCAATAAATCCCATTTGAATTCAACAGTCTTCATCATAAAAGAACCAGAACAAGAAGTATCGAGCATGGAGCGATTATCGAGAGAAAGCCGAGCATAAATTTTTTGAATAATCATTTCTCTTGATAGCTCATGATTGGGGCATGAATATAACATTGACTTAAGACTCCTCCAAGCTTGAGCGATGCTTTCTCCTTCGCGAGGCCAAAAATTATAAATATAATTACGATCACGATGAAACTGGTGCATAGGGTAGAACTTCTGATGAAATTCCAACTTCAGACGATTATGGTTCCATGATCCAATATCATCACATAGCCTAAACCATGTCAATGCATCTCCCTTCAAAGATAAAGGGAAGACCTTCTTCTTGATAACATCCTCGGGCATACCTGCAAGCTTAAAAAATCCACAAACTTCATCCACATAGATTAGGTGTAAATCGGGATGCAATGTTCCGTCTCCTGTAAAAGGATTATCAAGCAGTTTCTCTATCATACCCGAAGGAATTTCAAAGCAAACATTTTCAGTAGGTGCAATAGGTTGAGGAGCAACTCTTTGCTCTTCTGGTCGGGGTAAAGATACCCCGAACAAGCCCCTCAAAGGATTATGAGCCATAGTAACAAGTGACAATAAATTTCAGCACACTATATAAAATTTTCCTTACCAAAGGCCCTTCACTCCCCGCCAACGGCACTAGAAAAGAGTCTTGATGACCCACAAGTGTAGGGGATCTATCGTAGTCCTTTTGATAAGTAAGAGTTTCGAACCCAACGAGGAGGAGAAGGAAACAATAGGCGTCGGTAAGGTATTTTCTGCAAGCACTGAAATTATAGGTAACTGATAGTTTTGTGATAAGGTAATTGGTAGCAAGTGACAAAAGGTAAAAGTAAATAAGGTGCAGCAAGGTGGCCCAATCCTTTTTGTAGCAAAGGACAAGCCTGGACAAACTCTTATATGAAGGAAAGCGCTCCCGAGGACACATGGGAATTATCGTCAAGCTAGTTTTCATCACGATCATCTGATTCGCGTTCGGTACTTTGATAATTTGGTATGCGGGTGGACCGGTGCTTGGGTGCTGTCCTTACTTGGACAAGCCTCCCACTTATGATTAACCTCTAATGCAAGCATCCGCAACTACAAAAGAAGTATTAAGGTAAACCTAACTATAGCATGAAGCAAGTGGATCCAAATCAGCCCCTTACGAAGCAACACATAAACTAGGGTTTAAGCTTCTGTCACTCTAGAAACCCATCATCTACTTATTACTTCCCAATGCCTTCCTCTAGGCCCAAATAATGGTGAAGTGTCATGTAGTCAATGTTCACATGACACCACTAGAGGAGTGACAACATACATCTCATCAAAATATCGAACGAAGACCAAATTCACATGACTACTAATAGCAAGACTTCTCCCAGGTCCTCAGGAACAAAAGTAACTACTCACAAGACATAATATTGTTCATGATCAGAGGGGTATTAATATGCATAATGGATCTGAACATATGATCTTCCACCAAATAAACCAACTAGCATCAACTACAAGGAGTAATCAAGACTACTAGGAACCCCATAGGTACCAATCTGAGGTTTGGGTACAAAGATTGGATACAAGAGATGAACTAGGGTTTGAGAGGAGAAGGTGCTGGTGAAGATGTTGATGAAGATAGCCCTCCCCAAGATGGGAGAGTTGTTGGTGATGACGGTGGTGACGATTTCCCCCTCCTGGAGGGAAGTGTCCTTGGCAGAACGGCTCTGCCGGAGCCCTAGATTGGTTTCCGCCTCGGTTCCTCCTTGAGACGGCAATGTCTGGTCCCGAAAGCCTCCTTATGATTTTTTCCAGGTCAAAACACCTCATATAGGAGAAGATGGGCATCGGGGGCCTTCGGGGGGGCCACGAGACAGGGGGGCGCGCCCCCACCCTCGTGGACAGCAGGTGGCCCCCCTCGTTATCTTCTTTTGCCAGATATTTTTTATATTTTCTGAAACAAAGTTCTGTGAAGTTTCGGGGTTTTGGAGTTGTGCAGAATAGGTTTCTAGAGTTTGCTCCTTTTCCAGCCCAGAATTCCAGCTGGCGGCATTCTCCGTCTTCATGTAAACCTTGTAAAATAAGGGAAAAGGCATAAGTATTGTGACAACACATGTAATAATAGCCCATAATGCAATAAATATCAACATATAAGCATGATGCAAAATGGACGTATCAATGTGGGGGTGAATTCCGTTGCCATGCTCCTTAAACAAGTGGCCTAGCATACCACAGACGGCACACCAATCGGGAAGCCTTTCATATTTGACCTTATAGATTTGCCTCCCCCCTCTGATCATGGACACCACATTCTTCAGTGGCTTGAAAACATTGATGCGCACCCAAACACGATAGAAATTCCCGGTGAAATCATATGACATTGGTTCTGCAAAGAGCACCTCCCCTACCTTGGCTGCGAGAGGTGTCACCAGGTGGGCATACAAATCGGGTACATCATGGATCTGGGTCCAAACGTCAATCGTCTCGAGCTAGATCGTAGACGGTTTTGAGATACCATCATACGGTGCAAGGAATATCGCATCTCCTGTAAAATTCCAAGGTCCATCATGCATGACCCTCACCCAGCCCCCCAAGCAAGAGAATTGAACGAAGTAGAGGTTATCCTCCAGGGGCCTGAACTTCGCCTGCTGCGCTATGTCCCAAGCCGATCTCATGTTTCTAAAAAACCATGTCTGGCTATAGGTCTTGTTGGTGTTAACTTGAACCAGCGCTATCCATCGTGTTCCTGCCGGCGGCGCATCTTTCTCATAAAAAACCACATCATCAAGATCCTCCTCCTTCAAACCTAGCTCCTTCATCATCCGCTCCACATCACCGATGCTTGAGGAGCCAGAGGCCCCTTCTGACGCCATTGTAGATCTCTTATCTGACGAGCCAACACAGTTCGGGTGAAAACAGGGGGAACCCTAACTTTCCGCCATGACCCCAATCCCCGACCGAAGCAGGAAAGCAATCCTAGACCGCCCCAGTACTCACGGTGAGGAAAGCAGGGGGATAATCGGCGGTAGGGAAGCAATCTGCTCGACGGCGGCGAAGATGGCCCAGGGAGAAAGAGGTCACGTGTCACGCAGCGGACACAGTTTGCGTTTCGTTGTTATCAGCCGGTTTAAAACAATCGCTTTCCCCTGTTCCAGCCTTATCTCTTCGAATAGATCGTCTCATCCACTCCTTTCTTCCCCTTCTTCTTCATCTCTTCCTCCCCTCCCCCCGATCTCTCGGTCGTGTAGTTCGAGAGGAGGGGGCTCCATGGGGACACGACTACATGCCACCAGGCGCCAGCTATTGAATCCTCGTCATAGGGAATACCATCCATTGCTATGAACAGGAAGGGGCGACGCCGGCCACCGCCGCACGCCATCGCTGTGCTGTTGCACCCCTACTATCGCAGCAGCAGCACCACCATTGCTGAAGCGGGGGCGGCTGATACGTCTCCAACATATCTATAATTTTTTATTGTTCCATGCTATTATTTATGATGTTTTGGATGTTTAATGGGCTTTGTTATACACTTTTATATTATTTTTGGGACTAACCTACTGACCCAAAGGCCCGGTCCAGTTTGCTTTTTTTGTGTGGCTGTTTTAGGGTTTTACAGAAAAGGAATATCAAACGGAGTCCAAACGGAATGAAACCTTCGGGGGAGATATTTTTGGAGCAAAATACACACGGGAGACTTGAGAACCACGGAGTAGGGCTGACGTGGCGTCCACGAGGGTGCCCCCCCCCTTAGGGCGCGCCCCCTGCCTCGTGGGCACCCCGTCTGGCCCCCGGTGCCCTCCTTCCTCCTATATATAGCTATGTACCCCGAAACTATCAGAACAACAGAGAAAACCCTAGTTCCACCACCGCAACCTTCTGTTCCCATGAGATCCCATCTTGGGGCCTATTCCGGAGCTCTGCCGGAGGGGGAATCTTCCACGAAGTGCATCTACATCATCATCATCGCCTCACCATGAGTTGTGAGTAGTTTACCACAGACCTTCGGGTCCATAGCTAGTATCTAGATGGCTTCTTCTCTCTCTTTGGATCTCAATACCAAGTTCTCCTCGGTCTTCGAGGAGATCTATTCGATGTAATCTCTTTCTGCGGCGTGTTTGTCGAGAGCCGATGAATTGTGGGTTTATGATCAAGATTATCTATGAGAAATATTTGGTTCTTCTCTAAACTATTTATGTATGATTATAATATCCTTGCAAGTCTCTTCGAATTATTGGTTTGGTTTGGCCTACTAGATCTATAGTTCTTGCAATGGGAGATGTGCTTGGCTTTGCGTTCAATCTTGCGGTGTCCTTTCCCAGTGACAGTAGGGGCAGCAAGGCACGTATTGTATTGTTGCCATCGAGGATAAAAAGATGGGGTTTATATCACTATGTTTGAGTTTATCCCTCTACATCATGTCATCTTGCTTAAGGCGTTACTCTGTTCTTATGAACTTAATACACTAGATGCATGCTGGATAGCGGTCGATATGTGGAGTAATAGTAGTAAATACAGAATCGTTTCGGTCTACTTGTCTCGGACGTGATGCCTATATATAATGATCATGCCTAGTTAGTCTCATAATTATTCGCTTTTCTATCAATTGCTCGACAGTAACTTGTTTACCCGCCGTAGAATATCGCTATCATGAGAGAAGCCACTAGAGAACACTATGGCCCCCGGGTCTATTCTCAACATATCAATCTACAATCAACTTTACTTTTCCGCTTTTACTTTCTGTTCTTATAACTAAAAATACCAAAAATATCAAACTATACCTCTATCAGATCTCACTTTCGTAAGTGACCGTAAAGGGATTGACAACCCCTTATTGCGTTGGCTGCGAAGTTCGTATTTGTTTGTGCAGGTGCGAGGGACTCGCGCGTGGTCTCCTACTGGATTGATACCTTGGTTCTCAAAAACTAAGGGAAATACTTACGCTACTGTGCTGCATCTCCCTTTCCTCTTCGAGGGAATACAACGCAAGCTCGAGAAGTAGCAAGAAGAATTTCTGGCGCCGTTGCCGGGGAGGCTTACGCAAAAGTCATATACCAAGTACCAATCACAAACCCTTATCCTTCGCATTACATTTTTTGCCTCTCGTTTTCCTCTCCCCCACTTCACCCTTGCAGTTTTATTTGCCCTTCTTCTGCCGTGTGTTTATCGTTCGCTTGCTTCTTGTTTGCTTGTGTGTTGGATTGCTTGCTTGTCACTATAGCTCAGAACAATACCAAATTGTGTGACTTCTCCAATACCAACAACAATGATTTTATCAGCACTTCGATTGCTCCTATTATCGATGATGAATCTTGTGAGATCGATGCTGCTCTGTTGAATTTTGTCATGAAAGATCAATTTTCCGGCCTTCCTAGTGAAGATGCCGCTACCCATCTAAACAACTTTGTTTATTTGTGTGATAGGCAAAAGAAAAGGGATACGGATAACGATATTGTTAAATTGAAGTTATTTCTGTTTTCACTTAGAGATCGTGCTAAAACTTGGTTTTCCTCTTTGCCTAGAAATAGTATTGATTCGTGGAATAAGTGCAAAGATGCTTTTATCTCTAAGAATTTCCCTGCTGCTAAGATCATCTCTCTTAGAAACGATATTATGAATTTTAAGCAACTAGATCATGAGCATGTTGCACAAGCTTGGGAGAGAATGAAATTAATGATACGTAATTTCCCTACACATGGTTTGAACTTATGGATGATTATTCAAAACTTTTATGCTGGCTTGAATTTTTCTTCTAGAAATCTTTTAGATTCGGCCGCAGGAGGCACTTTCATGGAAACTACCTTAGGAAAAGCTACCAAACTCCTAGATAATATAATGGTTAATTATTCTCAATGGCACACCGAAAGATCTACTAGTAAAAAAGTGCATGCTATTGAAGAGATTAGTGTTTTGACTGGAAAGATGGACGGACTTATGAAATTATTTGCTGCTAAGAGTGCTTCTTCTGATCCTAATGATATGTCTCTGTCCACTTTGATTGAAAATAACAATGAATCTCTGGATGTGAATTTTGTTGGTAGGAGTAATTTTGGTAACAATGCTTATAGAGGGAACTTTAATCCTAGGCCTTTCCTAGTAATCCCTCTAATAATTATGGTAATTCCTACAACAGCTCTTATGGAAAGATGCCTTCTGAATTTGAAACTAGTGTTAAGGAGTTTATGATTTCGCAGAAGAATTTCAATGCTATGCTTGAAGAAAAATTGCTTAAGATTGATGAATTGGCTAGAAGTGTGGATATAATTACTCTTGATGTTGATTCTTTGAAACTTAGATCTATCCCACCTAAGCATGATATCAATGAGTCTCTCAAAGCCATGAGAATTTCCATTGATGAATGCAAAGAAAGAACCGCTAGGATGCGTGCTAAAAGAGAGAATTATATAAAAGCGTGTTCTTCTAGTTATCATGAAAGTAAAGATGAAGATCTGAAAGTTATTGATGTGTCCCCTATTAGATCCTTGTTTTCTAGTATAAATCTTGATGAAGATAGGATTGGAGATGATTCTACTTTAAGGTGTCCCAATGATTCAGAGTTTTTAGATCTTGATGCTAAAATTGTTAAAAGTGGGAGTGAAGAGATTAAAACTTTGCATAGTGATGAACCCACTACTTTGGATTTCAAGGGATTCAATTATGATAATTGCTCTTTGATTGATTGTATTTCCTTGTTGCAATCCGTACTAAACTCTCTGCATGCTTATAGTCAAAATAAAGCTTTTACCAAACACATAGTTGATGCTTTGATGCAATCTTATGAAGAAAAACTTGAGTTAGAAGTTTCTATCCCTAGAAAGCTTTATGATGAGTGGGAACCTACTATAAAAATAAAAATTAAAGATCATGAATGATATGCTTTGTGTGATTTGGGTGCAAGTGTCTCCACTATCCCAAAAACTTTGTTTGATTTGCTAGGGTTCCGTGAGCTTGATGATTGTTCTATAAATTTGCATCTTGTGGATTCCACTATTAAGAAACCTATGGGAAGGATTAATGATGTTCTTATTGTTGCCAATAGGAATTATGTTCCCGTAGATTTCATTGTTCTTGATATAGATTGCAATCCTTCATGTCCTATTATTCTTGGTAGACCTTTCCATAGAACGATTGGTGCAATTATTGATATGAAGGAAGGAAATATTAGATTCCAATTTCCGTTAAGGAAAGGCATGTAACACTTTTCTAGAAATAAAATCAAATTACCATATGAATCTATTATGAGAGCCACTTATGGATTGCCTTCCAAAGATGGCAATACCTAGATCTATCCATGTATCGTGCCTAGCTAAGGGTGTAAAACGATAGCGCTTGTTGGGAGGCAACCCAATTTTATATTTTTTTGTTTTTGCTTATGTTTAGGAATAAATATTGCATCTAGCTTCTGTTTAGATGTGGTTTTGTGTTTTAATTAGTGTTTGTGCCAAGTAGAACCTTTGGGAAGACTTGTGTGAAGTTTATATGATCTTGCTGTGAAAAACAGAATCGTTAGCGCTCGCTAGAATGGTCACCAGATTTTACTGGAGCGTGCTATTTAGTTGATTCTTTTTGCAGATGATTAATAGACAAATTCCTCACGTTTACCAATTTAGTTCAATATTTTTGGAGTTACATAAGTATGCGAAAACTACAGATTACTACAGACTGTTCTGTTTTTGACAGATTCTGTTTTTCGTGTGTTGTTTGCTTATTTCAATGCATCTATGAGTGGTATTGGGAAGTATGAATCATAAAGAAGTTGGAATACAGTAGGTTTAACACCAATATAAACAAAGAATGAATTCATTGCAGTACCTTTGAGTAGTGGTTTGCTTTCTTATACTAACGGAGCTCATGAGATTTTTGTCAAAGTTTTGTGTTGTGAAGTTTTCAAGTTTTGAGTATTGCATTGATGGACTATGGAACAAAGAGTGGAAAGAGCCTAAGCTTGGGGATGCCCCGGTGTAATGCCCAGGATGGGACTATACCTCCTACGTGTCGAGGCATGACTTAAAGGTATAAGCCCATTCGGGAATGATCTCAAGTTTGGTATGTTTGCACATCTCATGTAAAAATAGGGATGAAAGGAAAAGAGATAGTTGGCTTACACTCGCCACGTCACACAATTCATTACATAGCCAAACATCATTCAAATAACATCACAACCCATCTACGGGTGAAGATCCAAATGGAAGATACCAAACATACATAAAGCCACATGTTCGAATCGCCCCTAGTAGAAATCACTACTGATCATCGGGATAGTGCACATAGTAACGGCTACGTTCCTCATCGTACTCCCAGTATAGCTCTGTGCCGTCACCTGAGTAGATCACCTGAGTACCTGCATCTGGTGTGGTGTAGAAACTGTGATCCACAGAGGACTCAGCAATCCCGTTCCCGGGTAGAAAAACTATCTAAGCCTTGGGTGTGGAACAAGGCTGAAGAAAGAATAAAAGGCTGCAGCAGCACTAGCACTAGCTTACGTAAATAAGAGCGAGAAGAGAAGTGCCACGAGCGACAAGATGATCACGAAGTGATCCTAACTAAGCACGGCAATCATAACCCCACCGTGTTCACTTCCCGAACCCCTTTCGGAAAATGACCGTCACGGTACTCACGCTGGTAGTATGTTCTGAACATGGTGTCAAGTTTTCTACAACCGAATATTAACAAATTCCCATCTGCCACATAACCGCGGGCACGGCTTTCGAAAGTTCAAAACCCTGCATGGGTGTTCCAACTTGGCCCATTACAAGCCCACGATCCGCGGAGTCGCAACTCCAAGGTGGGAAGGCCCGAGTATCCTCGGAATCCCGTGCTCAAGATACTCCGACTAAGGTAAGACTAATCCAGCAAATCCTCCCGGCATGCCGACACCCTGATAGTAGCCATGCGTATCTCGTCTCAGGCCACGACCGGATGAGCAGTACGTACAGATACCGAAGACCCCAGCGAACTGGGTGGCACCGCAAGTGGCTCTAGTTTGGACCAACACTCAAATCGAGCACTGGCCCAGGGGGGTTGATTAATTAATCCTCGGGTTAATTACTCCCTCGGCAAGTTTTTAGTTGTTAGGCAAATGGAGTACCAATGTTGGGACTTGCTGAAAAAGACTTAGCGCTAAGCGGTTTATCGAGGGGGTCCCATAACCCCAAACGTGTGAGGAACGCAAAATCAAGGAACATAACACCGGTTTATACGGTTCCTAGGGCGGCATGAGTGGAACGAATCACCAAGCAAGAGGCTTAGCATTCCACCCATTGCCAATATATAGATGATTTCATTAAAGAGTTTATATAGTGTGATATCCCAACAAGCTTCAACATGAAGCAAGAATCTTCAAATCTTCTCCTGCAACTAGCAATGCTATAAGAGGGGCTGAGCGAAGCCTACTGTAATGCCCAGGATGGGACTATATCTCCTACGTGTCGAGGCACGACTTAAAGATATAAGCCCATTCTGGAATGATCGCAAGTTCGGTATCTTTGCACATCTCATGTAAAAATGGGGATGGAAAGCATAAAAGATAGTTGGCTTACACTCGCCACGTCACACAAATTCATTACAAGTTCAAACACCATTCAGATAAACATCACAACCCATCTAAGGGTAAAGATCCAAATGACAAGATACCAAACATAACATAAACCACAGGTCTAGATCGAATCCTAGTAGAAGCTCTATTGATCAACCGGATAGTTCACGTAGTAACGGCTACGCTCCTCGTCGTACTCCCAGTCTAGCTCAGTGCCATCGCCTGTGTAGCTCACCATCATACCTGCATTTGGTGTGTTGAAGTAACTGTGAGCCATAGAGGACTCAACAATCCCGTTCTCGGGTAACACGACTATCCCAGCCTTGGGTGTGGAACAAGGCTGAAGAAAGAACAAGAGTCTGCAGCAGCACTAGCACTAACTTAAGTAAAAGAGAGCGAGAAGAGAAGGTGCCTCGGTCCAGAGATGATCACGAAGTGATCCTAACTAAAGCAAATCAAACATAACCCCACCGTGTTCACTTCCCGAATCCCTTTCGGAAAATGACCGTCACGGTACACACGCTGGTAGTGTATTGGAACATGGTGTCAAGTTTTCTATAACCGGATATTAACAAGCTCCCATCTGCCACATAACCACGGGCACGGCTTTCGAAAGTTCATAACCCTGCAGGGGTGTTCCAACTTGGCCCATGACAAGCCCACGATCCGTAGAGTCGCAACTCCAAGGTGGGAAGGCCCGAGTATTCTCGGAATCCCGTGCTCAAGATACTCCGACTAAGGTAAGGCTAATCCAGCAAATCCTCCCGGCGTGTCGACAACCTGACAATAGCCGCGCGTATCTAGTCTCAGGACACGACCGGATGGGCGATGCTACAGGTGTATGCCAGATACCTCGGGTTTCCCCAAGGCGGCCCCGCAGGACCCCCAGTTCGGACCAACACTCATGTGGAGCACTGGCCCCGGGTTGTTGATTAAGAAAGAGGGTTAATTACTCCCTATGCAAGTTTATTAGTTATTAGGCAAATATTACCAATGTTGGGACTTGCTGGAAAAGACTTAGCACTTAGCGGTTTATCGAGGGGGTCCCATAACCCCAACCGTGTGAGGAACGCATAATCAAGGAACATAACACCGGTCTATACGGTTCCTAGCGGCATGAGTGGAACAAATCACCAAGCAAAAGGCTTAGCCTTCCACCCATTACCAATATATAGATGATTTCATTTAATAATTAATATAGTGTGATATCCCAACAAGCTTCAACAAGAAGCCAGAATCTTCAATCTTCACCTGCAACTAACAATGCTATAAGAGGGGCTGAGCGAAGCCTACGTATAGCCAATCAATGTTTTGCATAGGTGGGGTGGTTAAACAGGTTCATGGTTACAATAGGAGGCTGACAGGAAAAACATGGGCATCGAGGCAAAACTATAGATCGAGACTTCTAGCAATAGGCAAAGATAGTAATGTTATCGGGGTTCTGTCATCTTGCCTGAAGAGTTGTCGATGGGATCGTAAGAGGGGTCCTCGTTCTCAACCTCGGTAGCAACCTCGTGCTCGTACTCGTACTCGGTCTCAGCTTCCGGCTCTACTCAACACAAACACACAAGACACGAAATCAACAAGATGCAATACAAACACGAAAATGTTGGATGCATGGCTGATGCACTAAGGAAGCAAAACAAATGCACTATGGAAGCACAGGAAGTCTACAAAGGAAGCACAGTGTAATCGCACAAGGAGCATGGAAAATATGCATTCAAGAAAAATACTTCAAAACATGATAACAATAGGATATTATGAATCTACATGAATAATCACACAAGTTTCATATAGGACTTGCTCAAAACGGAGCTACGGGCTAAAAGTTACACCCGAAACAATAAACAAACACAAGCTGAAAATTACAGCCACATAGCAACTTCGGGGCAAGAGATAAATGGCCTACAGCACTCAAACATCATGGCAAAGAGTATGGACATAAACTAGACATATCCTACAGAAAATAAGTTCATTGGAGCATCCCCAAAGGAGCCATGGATCAATAGCAACAAGCTATGACATATTGAACTTGACAACAAAATCCTGACAGCAGTAATTTGTTGCAACTTGGGAGCAAAAGTTAAATATGCTACAGCCACTCAAATAAGCATGTGAGAACATGAATGGATAGCCAACAATATATACTACAAGGGATCATCAAGATTCACTCCAAAACTATCATGGATTGGCCTAGAATAACAAGAAAACATGGCATCTGAAAATTACAGATTCCAGACTTAGTGAAATTTCACTAAGTGTTAAAACAGCAGTTTCATCATGGCATCTTTGTGAGCAAGTTTAAGTCACCTCAAAGCTAAACATGGCAAGTGGTAAGCACCACAGCAAAGTACACATGATGGTGAACCCAAAACATCTAAGCATGCATCAAGGGGACAAACACAACAATAGCAATGAGCTCCTCAAAATGGCATCTCATAACAAGTTTAATGACATAACAGCCACATAGCACTTTGCAAAGGAGATAAGCATGGCAAGATTAATTCTATCATGCAAGCTAAAGCAATCAACATGTAGAGCATCTCAAGATGAACACGTGGACATATCATTTGGATAAACATGCACCAAGTTATCACATTGCAAAGATGGCATGAAAACAACTACTAACAGCAGTTTACTACAAGTTGCACTCTTCCAACAGATAGTTAAGCATCTAGATGACCTCAAACATGCATGGCACAATGGAACAAAACGTAGTACATGTCTCCACAAACATTTTGACATATCATCCACTCAAATCGGACCATCACACAAAAAGTTATCCACGTTTTAAAACAACATCAGACAATGAAAAAATCAGGACTTAGTGGATAAAAGAAGCAACCTCAGATCTGGGTCAAACGGGGTCAACCGGAACGGATCGGGCCGGTGGATCTGCGGATCGGCGGCGGACTAACGGGCTTCGGCCCGTTAGGGTTTCGGAGGGGAGGCGATCGGGATCTGGATCGCGACCGAGGGGATCCTCCCGATCCCCTTCGATCGGTGGCGGCGCGCGACCTCGAGCGCTGGCTGCGGCGGCCTCGGGCACGGGGTGGGCCGGCCCAACAGGAGGCGGGGCGCTGGGCCCAGGCGGCGGAGGGAGGAGGGCCAGGCGGCGGTGGCTCGGCCCAGGAGGGGTCGGCTGGCTCGGCCCACTAGGGTTGGGAGCGGACGGATCGGCTGGATCGGGGACTCCTTCCCTGATCGATCTGGTCGCGGTGGCGGCTGTCCTTCGAGCCGGGGCGGCGGGGCGCCGGAGGGAGAGGCGGGGCCGGCGCGGGGGCGGTGGCCCGCGGCGGCGGAGGCGGTGGCGGAACGGCTCCCGGCGGCGGTGGCGCGGTGAGGAGGAGGGCGGCCGGCGGAGGTGAGAAATCCGGCGGCGGCGGGGAACTCCGGCGAGGTATTCCGGCGAGCTCCGGCCGGAGGTTGAAGATGACCCCTCGGGGAAGAAGGCACCTAGGGTTTTGGGGCAAAATTGGGATGGACAAATATATAGGCACAAGGAGCTAGGGTTGTCCAAATGAGGTGTGGTTTTCGGCCACGCGATCAGAATTGGATGGCCTAGATGAAGGGAGGGGTTTGGGTTGGTTTGGTGGGCTGTTTGAGGGGTGTCTTGGGCCTCAAGGAGGAGGTACTTTGAGCCCACGAGAATAACTATTGGGGTAGCAAACGAACTCCAAACGCGACGAGATTTTACAGGCGGGTTACACACACCAAAACAACAACACACGACAAGTCTCACGCCAAATCGGAAACGTTACACGGCCAAACACCAAAGTAGGCCACGGGGATGCCACGGACACGTGAGAGAGCTCCGGAACGCGAAACGGACAACGGGAAGGAACGCGTGGGACCGGATGCAAACGAGAACACAAATGCAATGCGATGCACATGACTACATGATATGAATGAATGCCACACACGCACACAACAAAACGACGAAAACCCGAAAGACGAAGAACCCGGAATGCAATTGATGAAGCCAGAGATATATAATATGCCCAAAAGGTAAAGTATTACATCCGGGGCATTACAACTCTCCTCTACTACAAAAAGATCTCGTCCCGAGATCTAGGACTGGAAAAAGGAAGGGTACTCGGAACGAAGATGATCTTCTCGTTCCCACGTAGCTTCTCGGTCGGTATGGTGTGACGACTTGACTTTCAAGAATTTGATGGACTTGTTGCGGGTCTTGCGCTCGATCTCTTCGAGAATAGCAACGGGGTGCTCTCGGTAAGACAAATCTTGTTGAAGATCAATCTCTTCAAACGGAATCATGCGTTCAGGAGTCTTGAAGCACTTGCAGAGTTGAGACACATGAAACACATCATGAACATTGGCGAAGTTGGAAGGGAGCTCAAGTTGATAGGCTAGATCGCCTCTTTTGCCAAGGATCTTGAAAGGCCCGATGTATCTAGGAGCAAGCTTTCCTTTGATACCGAATCTTTGGGTGCCTTTCATAGGAGAAACACGGAGATAAACATGATCACCAATGTTGAAGGCAAAATCACGATGCTTGCCGTCATAGTAGCTCTTCTGACGCGACTGAGCGGCCTTGAGATTCTCACGTATGACCTTGCACATTTCTTCGGCTTCTGAGATCAAGTCATTGCCAAGAAGTTGACGTTCACCAGTCTCGGACCAGTTGAGAGGGGTACGACACTTTCTACCATAGAGGATTTCAAACGGAGCTTTGCCTGCACTTGCTTGGAACCTATTGTTGTAAGAGAACTCGGCAAATGGAAGACAATCTTCCCATTTCATGCCAAAAGATATGACACAGGCTCTGAGCATGTCTTCTAGAATCTGATTCACTCTCTCGACTTGACCACTAGTCTGAGGGTGAAAAGCAGTGTTGAACCTGATCTTAGTGCCCATGGTAGACTGAAAGGAGTCCCAGAACTTAGAAGTGAACAAACTTCCACGGTCTGAGGAGATAACTTGAGGGATGCCATGTAAGGACACAATTCTGGAAGTGTACAAATCTGCCAGTTGAGCTGCATTGATGGATTCTTTGACTGGAAGGAAGTGAGCGACTTTGGTAAGCTTGTCAATCACCACAAAGATAGAATCATTCCCTCTCTTGGACTTAGGAAAGCCAGTGACGAAATCCATTTCAATGTGGTCGAATTTCCACTCGGGAATAGTAAGAGGTTGGAGAAGACCGGCTGGACGTTGATGCTCTGCCTTCACTCTTCTGCAGACATTACATTCATTCACGAATTGGGCAATCTCCCTTTTCATGCGAGTCCACCAGTAAGATTGCTTGAGGTCTTGGTACATCTTGGAACTGCCAGGATGAATGGAAAGGAGGGAATCATGTGCTTCTTCCATTATGAGCTTCCTGAGATCACCTTTAGGAACCATGAGTCTGTCCTCGAAGAACAAGGTATCTCTCTCATCAACACGATAGCACTTGTATTTAGGAGTACCCTTTGCAATACCATGTTTCACTTTCTGCACCATAGCATCACTGAGTTGGGCTTCACGGACCTGATCTTCCAAGGTAGGAGCAACTTGAAGATTTGCAAGAAAACCTTGCGGAACAACTTGGAGGTTGAGCTTCCTGAATGCTTCACAAAGCTCAGGCTGGAACGGCTTGATAAGAAGGCTGTTGCAATATGCCTTTCTGCTCAAAGCATATGCAATCACATTCGCCTTGCCAGGAGTGTACTCAATGCTGGGATCATACTCTTGGATCATTTCGACCCAACGAGTCTGGCGGAGGTTCAGATTCGGCTGTGTGAAGATGTACTTCAAGCTCTTGTGATCGGTGAAGATGTCGACTTTTCTGCCCAACAGAAGGTGTCTCCACGTAATCAAAGCATGTACCGCAGCTGCTAGTTCAAGATCATGTGTGGGGTAGTTCTTCTCACTTGGCTTCAGCTGACGAGAAGTGTATGCCACAATTCTCTTGTCGTGCATAAGCACACCACCAAGTCCTTGAAGAGAAGCATCACATAAAACTTGGTAGGGTTTGGACTCATCTGGAGGAGTAAGAACTGGAGCGGAGACGAGCTTTTCTTTGAGAGTTTTGAATGCCACTTCACAATCTGGAGACCATTAGTACTTGACATTCTTCTGCAGCAAGTTGGAAAGAGGCTTGGCAATCTTGGAGAAGTTCTCAACGAACCTTCTGCAATAGCTGGCAAGACCAAGGAAGCTTCGGAGTTGCTTGACGTTCTGAGGAGCTTCCCAGTTGACAATTGCTTCAACTTTCTCGGGGTTTACCGCAATACCGTCAGCAGAGATCATATGGCCCAGGTACAAAACCTTATCGAGCCAAAATTCGCACTTGGAGAACTTGGCATAGAACTTATGTTCACGGAGTCTGTCGAGAACCAGACATAAGTGCTTTTCGTGATCTTCTTCATTCTTGGAAAATACCAAAATATCATCCAGATACACAAGCACAAACTCGCCGGTGTAGGGGTTGAAAATGTAGTGCATCATTCTCGAGAAGGTAGGTGGGGCATTGGCGAGACCAAAGGACATGACTGTATACTCATAGGAGCCGTAGCTCGTTCTGAAGGCAGTCTTGGGGATATCTTCCTCGCGAATGTGAATCTGGTGATAGCCCATTCGGAGATCGAGCTTAGAGAACACTTTAGCTCCTTTGAGCTGCTCGAACAATTCGTTGATGTTGGGGAGCGGATATTTATTCTTTATTGTCTTCTTGTTCAATGGCCGGTAATCTACGCAAAGGCGCTCCGTGCCATCCTTCTTCTTGACAAATAAGACACCACAGCCCCAAGGAGACGTACTAGGCCTGATCAGACCCATACGTTCCTGTTCATCAAGCTGCTTCTTCAATTCCTTCAACTCTTTAGGAGAGAGCTTGTACGGACGCCGGCATGCTGGCTCAGTACCCGGCTCGAGTTCAATGACGAATTCCACTTGACGGTGTGGAGGCATGCCTGGAAGTTCTTCAGGAAAGACGTCTTCGTATTCGTTAACCACCGGAATTTGAGAGATGGCATTAATCTCGCCCTTGTCATTGAGAGAGAAAAGCCTGATTGTGTTATCCCTGGAGGCAAAAATAATTACATCTTCATCGGAATAAGTAATCTTGACTTCCTTCTGTGCACAGTCAATGTGAGCATCATGCTGAGAAAGCCAATCCATCCCGAGGATGAGGTCAATGTCGGAATTGCCAAGAACCACCGGAGAGGCCAGAAATCGATAATCACCCATGCGAATAGAAACATCCGGAGCATAAACACTGGAGTGCATTCGTCTCCTCGGAGAAATAACTGTTAACTCCCTTGGCAGATTTTTAGTGACAACATCGTGCTTGGATGCAAAAGGATATGACATGAAAGAACAAGAAGCACCCGAATCAAACAACACTTTAGCAGGAAAAGAGTTCACTGGAAGGTTACCCAAAATGACATCAGAAGAATTCTCCGCTTGCGCTGCATTCATCAGATTCACCCTTGCTGCCTTTGGATCATGCTTGACAATAGCCGAACTGACAGGTGGAGGAGGTGTAAGGCGCTTCGGGTTGGGGCACTTGTTGGCATAGTGACCCTTCTTGCCACACTTGTTGCAGACCACTTCTGAGAGAGGACGGAAATGAGAACCACTTGACTTGGAACCTTGAGACTAAAACTGATTCCTCGACTGGTTGCTCGGGTTGGGTGGGTGGGAGAAGCCACGTCCACCAGAGTTCTTGTTGCTGTTGTTGTTGTAGGGAGCTCGGATCACTGGAGGAGGAGGAAGCCAAAATTTCTGTTGCTTCGCGACCACTTAAGAAGATGAGGAGGAGTGAACGGCATCTCGAATCCTCTTTTTAGAAGCCTCCATCTTGAGCTGGGCTGCCTCTTGCTTGAGCGCCATGTTATAGAATTTGTCGAACTCCTCAGGCTCGAACAAGGTGAGAGCAAGTTGAAGTTCATCCTTGAGACCTCCACGGAACTGATAGATCTTGCTCTTGGCATCTGGTATGTCTTGCTTCGCATAGCGGGCGAGGTTTTGGAACTTGACATTATACTGGTAGACAGTCATAGAGCCCTGCTTCAGGTTGCGGAATTGCTCACGCATACCCTCGATGACACTTGTTGGAATGTGGTGAGAGCGAAAGTCCTTGCAGAAATCATCCCAAGAGATCACACGCCCTTCTTTGGAATCTTTGTACTGCTGCCACCAGTCAGCTGCTTGGTCCTTAAGTTGAAAGGCTGCAAATTTCACATAGTCCTTAGGCCTTACGTTGCTGCACTCAAAATGCTTTCTGATATCGGTTATCCAATCTTCAGCATCGAGAGGGTCGACACAGTAACTGAAAGCCTTTGGTTGATTAGCCAAGAACTGGTTGAGAGTAGCATGGTGCTGTTGGTTGAAGAAATTGCCTTGGTTCCCTGGAGCACCCTGATTTGCTTGATTTGCTTGCATTTGCTGCATCATCTACATCAACATCTGGGTGTTCTGATTTGTAGTCTGCATAATCGCTCTCCAAGCCTCAGACGGAGGAGGAGGGGAAGGAGGACGATCAGGAACCTCTTCACCCTCTGGGTTAGCGTTGGGAACCCGTTTCGGAGCCATCCTGAAAGAGATGACCACCAATTAGCAATTTGATTGAAAGAAGGTATAAGCTGAAACAACGTATTGAAATACAACATAGTCTTCACAAGAATCATTCGAACAAGAGGAACGAATGAAATTCTCAGTTTAATGATAACAACAATCTTCACGAGAAGCCACTGGGAGACAAAAGGTAAATAAGAAAAACACAAGGTACAGATAGAACAAACACAAGATAGGAGCTTCGTTCGACATCTTTGTGCTGTAAGCTTATGAACGCGTTACGAAAGGGTTTTGCAATTCCCGGATCAGCATAGTCAAGGATCCTTTAAGATGCAACTCCCGATCGGAACATCGGCCATAAAACCACTTCACTCAATGTAGAACCCCGAACTCGCTAACCTGCATTCATTGGAAGAATGCCTACGATCTACTGGATAAACCCACCTATTAATTTCCGAAACTTTCCAGTTATGCAATCAGGTATTGGGGATACAGGGGAAGCACCGCGCAATCAATTCTAATCCTACATCCAGCTGTATCCATCCTTTAACACATAACCAGTCTTTCTCGGAAACCATCTACCTCGGACCTTCCAAAAGCATCCACTATACAAAGCTATGCCAATACTCCCGAACTACCTCCCCAGTACTGGGTGATGTCGGGGTTATCTTGCCACTAACCGTATAGGAGAGTTTTCGATGTCGGCCGTCTTAAGTATTCTAGTACTGTCGCGATATGCTTGTGACGACAATACCCCGAAGCTCAACTCCCCGGGACACTGCCACAACCCCTAATGTCAGGAGGCATCGAGAACAATATTCTCGTCACAAGAACATCGAAACAATCCAACAATACTCGCTAGATTCCTAAAAAAAAATTTGTGCAATTTTTGAAAATAGAAGAGGCAAGAGTAGTCGTCAGGAGTCCTCACCAGAGTGAAAAGGGATGAGGAGCAAAGAAATCCTACTCTCCGATATAAATATAGGACTCAAAACATTTTCAGTGTGTGCCTAGACGACCGTCAACGATTCGATCAATCAGTGGGGGCTTCTAGGTCGGAGAAGGCTCTGAATACCAACTTGTAATGCCCAGGATGGGACTATATCTCCTACGTGTCGAGGCATGACTTAAAGATATAAGCCCATTCTGGAATGATCGCAAGTTCGGTATCTTTGCACATCTCATGTAAAAATGAGGATGGAAAGCATAAAAGATAGTTAGCTTACACTCGCCACATCACACAAATTCATTACAAGTTCAAACACCATTCAGATAAACATCACAGCCCATCTAAGGGTAAAGATCCAAATGACAAGATACCAAACATAACATAAACCACAGGTCTAGATCAAATCCTAGTAGAAGCTCTACTGATCAACCGGATAGTTCACGTAGTAACGGCTACGCTCCTCGTCGTACTCCCAGTCTAGCTCAGTGCCATCGCCTGTGTAGCTCACCATCGTACCTGCATCTGGTGTGTTGAAGTAACTGTGAGCCACAGAGGACTCAGCAATCTCGTTCCCGGGTAACACGACTATCCCAGCCTTGGGTGTGGAACAAGGCTGAAGAAAGAACAAGAGTCTGCAACAGCACTAGCACTAACTTACGTAAAAGAGAGCGAGAAGAGAAGGTGCCTCGGTCGAGAGATGATCACGAAGTGATCCTAACTAAAGCAAATCAAACATAACCCCACCGTGTTCACTTCCCGAATCCCTTTCGGAAAATGACCGTCACGGTACACACGCTGGTAGTGTATTGGAACATGGTGTCAAGTTTTCTACAACCGGATATTAACAAGCTCCCATCTGCCACATAACCGCGGGCACGGCTTTCGAAAGTTCATAACCCTGCAAGGGTGTTCCAACTTGGCCCATGACAAGCCCACGATCCGCGGAGTCGCAACTCCAAGGTGGGAAGGCCCGAGTATTCTCGGAATCCCGTGCTCAAGATACTCCGACTAAGGTAAGGCTAATCCAGCAAATCCTCCCGACGTGTCGACACCCTGACAATAACCGCGCGTATCTAGTCTCAGGACATGACCGGATGGGCGATGCTACAAGTGTATGCCAGATACCTCGGGTTTCCCCAAGGCGGCCCCGCAGGACCCCCAGTTCAGACCAACACTCATGTGGAGCACTGGCCCGGGGTTGTTGATTAAGAAAGAGGGTTAATTACTCCCTATGCAAGTTTATTAGTTATTAGGCAAATATTACCAATGTTGGGACTTGCTGGAAAAGACTTAGCACTTAGCGGTTTATCGAGGGGGTCCCATAACCCCAACCGTGTGAGGAACGCATAATCAAGGAACATAACACCGGTCTATACGGTTCCTAGCGGCATGAGTGGAACAAATCACCAAGCAAAAGGCTTAGCCTTCCACCCATTACCAATATATAGATGATTTCATTTAATAATTAATATAGTGTGATATCCCAACAAGCTTCAACAAGAAGCCAGAATCTTCAATCTTCACCTGCAACTAACAATGCTATAAGAGGGGCTGAGCGAAGCCTACGTATAGCCAATCAATGGTTTGCATAGGTGGGGTGGTTAAACAGGTTCATGGTTACAATAGGAGGCTGACAGGAAAAACATGGGCATCGAGGCAAAACTATAGATCGAGACTTCTAGCAATAGGCAAAGATAGTAATGTTATCGGGGTTCGGTCATCTTGCCTGAAGAGTTGTCGATGAGATCGTAAGAGGGGTCCTCGTTCTCAACCTCTGTAGCAACCTCGTGCTCGTACTCGTACTCGGTCTCAGCTTCCGGCTCTACTCAACACAAACACACAAGACACGAAATCAACAAGATGCAATGCGCACACGAAAATGTTGGATGCATGGCTGATGCACTAAGGAAGCAAAACAAATGCACTATGGAAGCACAGGAAGTCTACAAAGGAAGCACAGTGTAATCGCACAAAGAGCATGGAAAATATGCATTCAAGCAAAATACTTCAAAACATGATAACAATAGGATATTATGAATCTACATGAAAAATCACACAAATTTCATATAGGACTTGCTCAAAACGGAGCTACGGGCTAAAAGTTACACCCGAAATAATAAACAAGCACAAGCTGAAAATTACAGCCACATAGCAACTTCGGGGCAAGAGATAAATGGCCTACAGCACTCAAACATCATGGCAAAGAGTATGGACATAAACTAGACATATCCTACAGCAAATAAGTTCATTGGAGCATCCCCAAAGGAGCCATGGATCAATAGCAACAAGCTATGACATATTGAACTTGGCAACAAAATCCTGACAGCAGTAATTTGTTGCAACTTGGGAGCAAAAGTTAAATATGCTACAGCCACTCAAATAAGCATGTGAGAACATGAATGGATAGCCAACAATATATACTACAAGGGATCATCAAGAGTCACTCCAAAACTATCATGGATTGGCCTAGAACAACAAGCAAACATGGCATCTAAAAATTACAGATTCCAGACTTAGTGAAATTTCATTAAGTGTTAAAACAACAGTTTCATCATGGCATCTTTGTGAGCAAGTTTAAGTCACCTCAAATCTAAACATGGCAAGTGGTAAGCACCACAGCAAAGTACACATGATGGTGAACCCAAAACATCTAAGCATGCATCAAGGGGACAAACACAACGATAGCAATGAGCTCCTCAAAATGGCATCTCATAACAAGTTTAATGACATAACAGTCACATAGCACTTTGCAAAGGAGATAAGCATGGCAAGATTAATTCTATCATGCAAGCTAAAGCAATCAACATGTAGAGCATCTCAAGACGAACACGTGGACATATCATTTGCATCATTTGAATAAACATGCACCAAGTTATCACATTGCAAAGATGGCATGAAAACAACTACTAACAGCAGTTTACTACAAGTTGCACTCTTCCAACAGATATTTAAGCATCTAGATGACCTCAAACATGCATGACACAATGGAAGAAAACGTAGTACATGTCTCCACGGACATTTTGACATATCATCCACTCAAATTGGACCATCACACAAAAAGTTATCCACGTTTTAAAACAGCATCAGACAATGAAAAAATCAGGACTTAGTGGATAAAAGAAGCAACCTCAGATCTGGGTCAAACGGGGTCAACCGGAACGGATCGGGCCGGTGGATCTGTGGATCGGCGGCGGACTAACGGGCTTCGGCCCGTTAGGGTTTCGGAGGCGAGGCGATCGGGATCTGGATCGCGACCGAGGGGATCCTCCCGATCCCCTTCGATCGGTGGCGGCGCGCGGCCTCGAGCGCTGGCTGCGGCGGCCTCGGGCACGGGGTGGGCCGGCCCAACAGGAGGCGGGGCGCTGGGCCCAGGCGGCGGAGGGAGGAGGGCCAGGCGGCGGTGGCTCGGCCCAGGAGGGGTCGGCTGGCTCGGCCCACTAGGGTTGGGAGCGGACGGATCGGCTGGATCGGGGACTCCTTCCCCGATCGATCTGGTCGTGGCGGCGACTGTCCTTCGAGCCGGGGCGGCGGGGCGCCGGAGGGAGAGGCGGGGCCGGCGCGGGGGCGGTGGCCCGCGGCGGCGGAGGCGGTGGCGGAACGGCTCCCGGCGGCGATGGCGCGGTGAGGAGGAGGGCGGCCGGCGGAGGTGAGAAATCCGGCGCGGCGGGGAACTCCGGCGAGGTATTCCGGCGAGCTCCGGCCGAAGGTTGAAGATGACCCTTGGGGAAGAAGGCACCTAGGGTTTGGGGCAAAATTGGGGAAGATGGACAAATATATAGGCACAAGGAACTAGGGTTGTCCAAATGAGGTGTGGTTTTCGACCACGCAATCAGAATTGGATAGCCTAGATGAAGGGAGGGGTTTGGGTTGGTTTGGTGGGCTGTTGGAGGGGTGTCTTGGGTCTCAAGGAGGAGGTACTTTAAGCCCACGAGAATAACTGTTGGGGTAGCAAACGAACTCCAAACGCGACGAGATTTGACAGGCGGGTTACACACACCAAAAAAACAACACACGACAAGTCTCGCGCCAAACCAGAAACGTTACACGGCCGAACACCAAAGTAGGCCACGGGGATGCCACGGACACGTGAGAGAGCTCCGGAACGCGAAACGGACAACGGGAAGGAACGCGTGGGACCGGATGCAAACGACAACACAAATGCAATGCGATGCACATGACTACATGATATGAATGAATGCCACACACGCACACAACAAAACGACGAAAACTCGAAAGATGAAGAACCCGGAATGGAATTGATGAAGCCAGAGATATATAATATGCCCAAAAGGGAAAGTATTACATCCGAGGCATTACACCTACATAGCCAATTAAAGGTTTGCATAGGTAGGGTGGTTAGACAGATTCATGGTTACAATAGGAGGCTGACAGACAAACAAGTGCATCGACGCAATAAGCTAAAGAGCGAGACTTCTAGCAATAGGCAAAAATAGTAATGATATCTGGGTCAGGACATCTTGCCTGTCGAGTCGTCGATGGGATCGTAAGAGGGCTCCTCGTTCTCAACCTCGGTAGTAACCTTGTTCTCGTACTCGGTCTCGGCTTCCGACTCTACTCAACACAAGAACACACAAGGCACGAAAATCAAACAAGGTGCAATGCGCAAACTACAGGATGCATGGCTGATGCACTAAGGAAGCACTGCAGATGCACTTAGGATGCACAACCTGACAACATAGGAAGCACGGAGAAACAGCACAAGAAACATGACAAATAACTCAAGCAAGTAGGATGCAAGTCAAGTCTATTTAGGATGCAAAACATGGCAAGGTAGGAAGCACGGAAAAACAACACAAGAAACAGCAGGTTTAAATGAGGCCGGAAACTACTTAAGACAAATCCGGTAAGTCATCATATGCATAGTTTGAAATTAGTCCAGATCTGAACAAACCTTAAGTTAAAGTTGTTAAACAGCAAGTTAACATGCACCATGACAATCTACACGAAATTCTAGTCAAGTTTCATATAAAGTTTGTTTAAAACGGAGCTACGGTCTAGAAGATATGATCAAAACAAGATAAGCATGGCAACGGTGCAAGATGCACCCAAACATCAAGCAAACATACTCCAAACATGTCAACAAGATGATATTATGAATCTACATGCAAAACCACACAAGTTTCATATAGGACTTGCTCAAAACGGAGCAACGGGCTAAAAGCTACATCTGAAACAAGAAACAATGCAAAGCTGAAAATAACAGCCACACCGCTACTTTGGAGCAATAAATATATAATCTACAGCACTCAAACATGGTGACAAGAAGCATGAACATGAAGTGGACATATCCTACAGCAAACAACTCCATTGGAGCATCTCCATAAGAGGCATGGATCAATAGCAACAAGCTATAACATTTTGAACATGACAATAACAACCTGACAGTAATATTTTATAGCAACTTGGGAGCAAGAGTTAAATATGCTACAGCAACCCAAATGAGTATGTGAGGGCATGAATGGATATACAACAACATATACAACAAGGAATAATCAATGGCCACCCCAAAACTAACATGGATTTACCTAGGACAACAAGCAAACATAGCATCCGGATATTACAGATTCCAGACTTAGTGAAATTTCACTAAGTGTTAAAACAGCAATATTATCATGGCATGTTTGTGAGCATGTTTAAGTCATCTCAAAGCATATCATGGCAATTTGTTTGTACCACAGCAAAGTACACATGATGGGGAATCCAAAACATATGAGCATGTGACATGGGGACAAACACATCAATAGCAACGAGCTCCTCAACTAGGCATCTCGTAACAAGTTACAAAACCTAACAGCCACATAGCATCTTGCAACAGGGATAAACATGGCAATATGAACTCTAACATGCATGCTATAGCAACCAACATGTAGAGCATCTCATGATGAACATTTTGACATATCATTTGCTTCATTTGGATAAACATGCACCTAGCAGCAGTTTATAACATGTAGCACTCTTGTCATGAATATTAAGACATCTAGATGGACTCAAACAAGCATGACACAATGGAACAAAACATAGTACACATCACCACGATCGTTTTGACATATCATATGCACAAATCGGACACACAAAAAGTTATAGCCTCCACAAAAATGCATCAGACAATGAAAAACTAAAAGGACTTAGCCAAAAAAAGACAGAGGAACCACCTCGCGGGTCGGGCTCACTGGCGGATCGGTCGATGCGGGTACCGGGTCAACGGGTCCCGTACCCGTTAGGGTTTCGGACACGGGAGCTGGATCGGGCCGATCCGATCTGGATCGAAGGCCGGCGGCAGGATCGCTCGATCCCGGCCGGCGGGATGGCCTGCGGTGGCCGGCGCGGGCCCTGGGCGCCCGGCGGCGAGGACGGAGAGGCCGGCGGCGGGGTGGTGAGCCCGGAGGCGGCGGCGGCGGAAGCTTGGGGCGGCGGTTGATTTGCAGGCGAAGGGAGGCGGCGGCGCGCGAGCTCGCCGGCCTGGCGAAGCTCGCCGGCGGCGGGGATTTCTGGTGCGGAGGCGCGGTGGCGTGGCCACCGGAGGCGGCGGGGACGAAGGCGAGGTGCGGCGCGGGGACTGGCCCGAAAGGCGGCGGCGGCGGGCCGGCGCTGGGCCTGCGGGCCCAAGCGGCGATGGAGGCGGCGGTTGTGTCCGGCGCGGACGGACACGTCCGCCCGGCACGGAAAACGAGGCGACGGCTGGAGCTAGGAAGAAGACTAGGGTTTGGACGAGAAAAATGGAGGGGTAGACGTTTTTATAGGCACAAGGAGCTAGGAGACTCCAAATGGGGAGCGGTTTTCGGCCACGCAATCACAATTCAACGGCCGAGATGATGGGAAGGGTTGTGCTGGGTTGATGGGCTGTTGTGGAGGGGGTCTTGGGCCTCAAAGAGGATGTACTTTTAGCCCACTAGGTTACCCGTTGGAGTACCAAACGAACTCCGAACGCGACGAAACTTGACAGGAGGGTTGCACGTATCAAAACAACATCGCACGACAAGTCTCACGTCAATCCGGAAACGTTACACGGCCAAACACGAAAGAAGGACTCGGGGATGCCACGGGCACGTGTGAGAGCGTCGGAACTCGAAACGGACAACGGGAAGAGACGAGTGGGACCGGATACAAACGACAACACAAATGCAATGCAATGCACATGACAACATGACATGGATGAAATGCACACACGCACACGACAAAACGAAGAAACCCGAAAAGAAGAAGAACCCGGAATGGAAATGATGAAGCCAAAGTTTATATATTCCCATATAGGGAAAGTGTTACATCCGGGGCATTACACCCGGGAAGGCATCCCCTCTTTCGTCTTCATCCATCGGTAAATATACTCGGAGCTATATTTTTATTCACCACATGATATGTGTTTTACTTGGAGCGTCTTGTATAATTTGAGTCTTTGCTTGTTAGTTTGCCACAATTATCCTTGCTGGACACACCTATTTGAGAGAGTTAAATATGGCCTAGGAATTGATAGAACACTCTATGTGCTTCACTTATATCTTTTAGAGCACGGTGTTGATAATATTTTGTAGAAATTGTTGATCTCTCATGCTTCACTTATATCTATTTGAGAGTCTATTAAAAACAGCATGGTAATGTGATTAGGCTATAAAACTAGTCTTCACATGATAGACATCCAATATCAATGTAGTAAAAACTTTCACACGAAGTGCATTGAATATGATGAGAAGTTGGATGCTTATAATTGTTTTGAGATATGAGGATAGTGATATTAGAGTCATGCTAGTGGAGTTATTATGAAATTGAGAAATGCTTGTGTTAAAGTTAGTGATTCCCGTAGCATGCACGTATGGTGAACCGCTATGTGACGAAGTTAGAGCATGAGGTATTTGTAAAGTGTCAACCTTTATGTGGAGGTCGGGGGCGCACGATGGTTAACTCCTACCAACCTCCCCCCTAGGAGCATGCGTTGAAAGCTTTGTTTTGATGACTCGTAAATTTTTGCAATAAGTACATGAGTTCTTATGACTAATGTTGAGTCCATGGATTATACGCACTCTCGTCCTTCCACCATTGCTAGCCTCTCTTGTACCGCGCAACTTTCGCCGATACCATACACCCACTATATATCCTTCCTCAAAACAACCACCATATATATTCCTCAAAACAATGACCATACCTACCTATCATGGCATTTCCATAGCCATTCCGAGATATATTGCCATGCAACTTTCCATCGTTCCATTCATATGACACGCATCATATTGTCATATTGCCATGCATGATCATGTAGTTGACATCGTATTTGTGGCTAGGCCACCATGCATAATTTTTCATACATGTCACTCTTGATTCATTGCACATCCCGGTACACCGTCGGAGGCATTCATATAGGTCATACTTTGTTCTAGTATCGAGTTGTAATATCGAGTTGTAATTCAATGAAAGTGTGATGATCACCATTATTAGAGCATTGTCCCATGTGAGGAAAGGCTAAATCAATAAAGCCCCTCCAAAAAAGGGGAAAAAAGAAAGGCCAAAGAAAAAAAAAGGCCCAAAAGAAAAAAATTAAAAGAAAAGAAAAAGGGACAATTGCTACTATCTTTTTCCACACTTGTGCTTCAAAGTAGCACCATGTTCTTCATGATAGAGAGTCTCATGTTTAGTAAATTTATACTATTGGGAATTTTCATTATAGAACTTGGCTTGTATATTCCAACGATGGGCTTCCTCAAATGCCCTAGGTCTTCATGAGCAAGCAAGTTGGATGCACACCCACTAGTTTCTTTTGTTGAGCTTTCATACATATTTAGCTCTAGTGCATCTGTTGCATGGCAATCCCTACTCACTCACATTGATGGGCATCTCCATAGTCCGTTGATACGCCTAGTTGATGTGAGACTATCTCCCTCCTTTTTGTCTTCTCCACAACCATCTCTCTATTCCACCCATAGTGCTATGTCCATGGCTCACGCTCATGTATTGCGTGAAAGTTGAAAGGTTTGAAAGAATAGAGTATGAAAACAAGTGCTTGGCTGAAATCGGGGTTGTGCATGATATGAATATTTTGTGTGATGAAGAGGGAGCATAGCCAGACTATATGATTTTGTAGGGATAACTTTCTTTAGCCATAGTATTTTGAGAAGACATGATTACTTCGTTAGTATGCTTGAAGTATTATTATTTCTTATGTCAATATAGACTTTTGTCTTGAATCTTTCAGATCTGAACATTCATGCCACAATTAAGTGAATTACATTGAAAAACTATGTTGGTTAGCATTCCACATCAAAAATTCTGTTTTTATCATTTACCTACTCGAGGACGAGCAGGAATTAAGCTTGGGGATGCTTGATACGTCTCCAATGTATCTATAATTTTTGAGTGTTCCATGCTATTATTTATGATGTTTTGGATGTTTAATGGGCTTTGTTATACACTTTTATATTATTTTTGGGACTAACCTACTAACCCAAAGGCCCAGTCCAGATTGCTGTTTTTTTGCCTGTTTAGGGTTTTACAGAAAAGGAATGTCAAACGGAGTCCAAATGGAATGAAACCTTCGGAAGAGATATTTTTGGAGCAAAATACGCACGGGAGACTTGAGAACCATGGAGTAGAGCTGACATGGCGTCCACGAGGGTGGGGCGCGCGCCCCCTGCCTCGTGGGCACCCCGTCTGGCCCCCGGTGCCCTCCTTCCTCCTATATATACATACGTACCCCGAAACTATCAAAACAACAGAGAAAACCTTAGTTCCACCGCCGCAACCTTATGTTCCCGTGAGATCCCATCTTGGGGCCTGTTCCGGAGCTCCGCCGGAGGGGGGATCTTCCACGGAGTGCTTCTACATCATCATCATCGCCTCACCATGAGTTGTGAGTAGTTTACCGCGGACCTTTGGGTCCATAGCTAGTATCTAGATGGCTTCTTCTCTCTCTTTGGATCTCAATACCAAGTTCTCCTCGGTCTTCGAGGAGATCTATTCGATGTCATCTCTTTCTGCGGTGTGTTTGTCGAGAGCCGATGAATTGTGGGTTTATGATCAAGATTATCTATGAGAAATATTTGGTTCTTCTCTGAACTCTTTATGTATGATTACAATATCCTTGCAAGTCTCTTCGAATTATTGGTTTGGTTTGGCCTACTAGATCTATAGTTCTTGCAATGGAAGAAGTGCTTGGCTTTGGGTTCAATCTTGCGGTGTCCTTTCCCAGTGACATTAGGGGCAGCAAGGCACGTATTGTATTGTTGCCATCGAGGATAAAAAGATGGGGTTTATATCACTATGTTTGAGTATATCCCTCTACATCATGTCATCTTGCTTAAGGCGTTACTCTGTTCTTATGAACTTAATACACTAGATGCATGCTGAATAGCGGTCGATGTGTGGAGTAATAGTAGTAGATGCAGAATTGTTTCGGTCTACTTGTCTTGGACGTGATGACTATATATAATGATCATGCCTAGATAGTCTCATAATTATTCGTTTTTCTATCAGTTGCTCTACAATAATTTGTCTACCCGCCGTAGAATATCACTATCATGAGAGAAGCCACTAGAGAACACATGGCCCCGGGGTCTATTCTCAACATATCAATCTACAATCTACTTTACTTTTCCGCCTTTACTTTCTATTCTTATAACTATAAATACCAAAAATATCAAACTATATCTCTATTAGATCTCACACTCGTAAGTGACCGTAAAGGGATTGACAACCCCTTATCACGTTGGCTGCAAAGTTCTTATTTGTTTGTGCAGGTGCGAGGGACTCGCGCGTGGTCTCCTACTGGATTGATACCTTGGTTCTCAAAAACTAAGGGAAATACTTACGCTACTGTGCTGCATCTCCCTTTCCTCTTCAAGGGAATACAACGCAAGCTCGAGAAGTAGCAAGAAGAATTTCTGGCGCCGTTGCCGGGGAGGCTTACGCAAAAGTCATATACCAAGTACCTATCACAAACCCTTATCCTTCGCATTACATTTCTTGCCTCTCGTTTTCCTCTCCCCCACTTCACCCTTGCAGTTTTATTTGCCCTTCTTCTGTCGTGTGTTTATCGTTCGCTTGCTTCTTGTTTGCTTGTGTGTTGGATTGCTTGCTTGTCACTATGGTTCAGAACAATACCAAATTGTGTGACTTCTCCAATACCAACAACAATGATTTTATCAGCACTCCGGTTGCTCCTATTATCGATGCTGAATCTTGTGAGATCAATGCTGCTCTGTTGAATCTTGTCATGAAATATCAATTTTCCGGCCTTCCTAGTGAAGATGTCGCTACCCATCTAAACAACTTTATTAATTTGTGTGATATGCAAAAGAAAAAGGGATACGGATAATGATATTGTTAAATTGAAGTTATTTCCGTTTTCACTTAGAGATCATGCTAAAACTTGGTTTTCCTCTTTGCCTAGAAATAGTATTGCTTCGTGGAATAAGTGCAAAGATGCTTTTATCTCTAAGTATTTTCATCCTGCTAAGATCATCTCTCTTAGAAACGATATATGAATTTTAAGCAACTAGATTATGAGCATGTTGCACAAGCTTGGAAGAGAATGAAATTAATGATACGTAATTGCCCTACACATGGTTTGAACTTATGGATGATTATTCAAAACTTTTATGCTGGCTTGAATTTTCTTCTAGAAATCTTTTAGATTCGGCCGTAGGAGGCACTTTCATGGAAACTACCTTAGGAGAAGCTACCAAACTTCTAGATAATATAATGGTTAATTATTCGCAATGGCACACCGAAAGATCTACTAGTAAAAAAGTGCATGCTATTGAAGAGATTAGTGTTTTGAGTGGAAAGATGGACGAACTTATGAAATTATTTGCTGCTAAGAGTACTTCTTCTGATCCTAATGATATGCCTCTGTCCACTTTGATTGAAAATAACAATGAATCTCTGGATGTGAATTTTATTGGTAGGAACAATTTTGGTAACAATGCTTATAGAGGGAGCTGCTCGTTCGCTGCCGACTTCTCGTCGTCCCCATCGCCGACAGTGCGGCGCCCCCACCTTTCCCGTCCGCTGCCGACTTCTCAACATCGCCGTCGCCGCATTCCCAATACTCGCCCTTCCGCCTCAGCGATGACAGCCTCGCGCGACGCCTTCTGCCCCTCCGCCTCCGCGCCAGCCAATCGCTGCCGCAACAGGACGCGGATGCGGTCCTCCTTCCTAACCAGGAGGTCCTGATCCTGGACGACGCTGAGCCTACTGGCGACGCCATCTGCGCCTTCCAGAGTGGGGCGTCCTCCCCATCGAGACCGCTCGGGAGGTGTGACGCTCCAAGACGATGCTCGAGAAGACTTCCATATGTTTCGGGTTTCACCGTGTGTTTCATTTGTGCTCGCTCTATTTATTTTTTTGCATTGCATCATGTCATTAATCTTTTCATCTCAACTAAATAAATTGCATAGATCGTCTGATCTATTTAAACCGAGGGAATTCTCTGATAATTTCTCTTTATAACATATCCTCTCAATATTTAGGGAGCTATGATAAATATTCCATTCTTTGGAATTTATCTCAACACACATGCAAATATTCCCCATGTCTTTTCTACTTCAAGTTTGACTTCAAAACTTTCCTAGTAATTCTTTATCTCTTTTGTCGAGGCTCCACCAAAATTCTTACCATTTTTGGACCTCCAAATTACCCGCTTCTTTCTCACACTCCTTGATTTAAATTCATATGAGTTTGGACTCAACTTCACACGCATGCTCATTTCTATTTTCGTGGACCGTGCACATTTTTACGAGTCCGTGAAAATCATCCGCATGCCCAAGTTCCTTCCCTAATCTTTCCTTTCTCTATCTTTTTTCTGCTTTTAGAAATAAAAGAGAAGGGAGAGAGAGATAGACCAGCCGGCCACTTGGGCCTCTTGCAGCTCTAGGCCCAGCCGCAGCCATAGGCCGTCCCAACCCCAACTCCTCGAGGCCCAACTCGCCTCCACCCTAACCCTAGCCTCGCTCGACCCCACATTCCGATCCCCTCACTCCCTCTCGTCCACCCAGCGCCGCCGCACCTCTCCTCCCGCGCGCTCTCCCTCGCCCGATCTCTCCCATCTCCCGTCTCCTTTGCCTTGGCCTCGCGCCCCGAGCCCGGCAGCATCCCGTCGTCGCCATGACGCCTGCGCCGCCAACCTCCATCGTCGCGGCCGGCCTCCTCCTCGCTCGCCTAGACGGCGCCAAGCTCCTCCCGTCGTCCGCGCCGCCGCTCCTTCCTCCTCAGGTTCGCCGCGCCGAGCCCCTCTTCCCCTTCCCGCCGGCCCTGCTTCGCCTCGCCGTGCTCCTCGTGGTCGCCGCGCGCCCGCGACCGACCGGAGGTCAACCTGCCGCCGCGTCGTCGACCTCTGCGCCTTCGCCGCGCGCGCCGACCGCCTCTGCTCCGGCCTCCTCCGTGCCTCCACGGTCACCGGCGCCGCCAAGTCCTGCTGTTGTCGCTGCTCCGCATCCGTCAACCCGTCGTCCTCGATCGCGCCAAGTCCCTCCTCGTGCTGCTCCTCGTCTTCCTCCTCGCCATGCTGATCTAGGAGGATCGACCTCGCCCAGCACCTCTACTGCCACCTATGGAGCCGACAAGACCGAGATCGCCCCGAACCACGTCGCCTCGCCGGGTCGTCAAGACCATCTCGGTTTTCGCAAGTACCTCTACGCCCAAAGATCTGGGATGCGCCAAGTCCATCTACGACCCGTGTACGACTACGTGGATTCACCAAGTACCCTTTGGATACACCAAGGTCGACTACGCCCGGAGATGCAACAAGTACCTCTATGACGACCTGAACATCTATAAAAACGAGTACCGCTACGCCCGAACGACTACGGACCGAAACGCCAAGTACCACTACGACCGTGTGCTACTACCGTCGACCCTCGAAGACCCCGTGGACATCAAGTACCTCGACAGCCGATGCCGAACGACTACCGTTGTCGTGACCCGAACATCTACGGAAACGTGTACCACTACCATCGTCGTGTACCACTACTTCCACTACCCTCTCGAGAACGTCTCCTTCCACTACTTCCCTCGACGACTCGAACCACTTCGAAAACGCACGCTTCGAAGATATAACCCTGAGACGACGCCCGTGGTACGAATGCATGTTGTATGAGATGAACCACTTGTCTGCTTCATGCCCGTTTGTTTCGTGCACGTTCCCCGTTTCCATGCCACCGACACGTGGGACACCCGGTTACCGGGATCACCCCACCTATCTCTTTGCATGACACGATCGCGTCACTTCTTTTGCGCCGGCATCTCAACGAGTTGTCGGATCACCGGAACGTTGTCGTGGCACTGTTTCCTTTCACGCCGCCATGACACCCCTTTCCTTCCGTCGTGGCGACCAAATGCTTCCTATCATGTTCATGTTAACTTTTAACTAAAAATTGCATAAAACTTGCATTTGTCATACGCATCATGATAACAACACTAAAATGTTTACAATTGTTGTTTGCTTTAAATTGCTAAATATGACATGGGGATTTTTTGAAATTGTTGTTGTTATTTCCGGCCTCATTCAAAATGCCTAGATAGTGTAGTTTTGCTCATGCTTCACCTCTTGCCATGTTAACAAACATTTAACCTTGTCTTGTAAATAACCGAGTTCAAACTAGATAATAGAATGTGATGTTTCGTCAATATGCAACTCGTTGCATATTGAGCTCCACTTAATTTGTAGTGTTGTTTGTTGCACTTTGACATGCCTATTTTAAACCGGACATGCATCATACTTGTTTGTGCATCATACCATGTTTGAGCTTGTTTGTTTACCGGGTCGTTTGCTTAGTTCCGGTTGCTTCTCTCGTTAGCTTCAGTTCCGTTCCGAAGTTGTGAGGATTTGTTCGACTACTTGATGGACTCGTTCTTCTTCCTTGCGGAATCCCATGCAAGATGACCGTCCCCTTAGATACCTTTACTATCATTGCCATGCTAGTTGTCTCGATGCTATCGTTATATGTCGCGCTACCTACCTTTTGTTGTCAGCCTCTCCCTGTTGCCATGAAACCTCTAACCTTTGACACCATCCCAGCAAAACCGTTGTTTGGCTATTTACCCGCTTGCTCAGCCCCTCTTATAGCGTTGTTAGTTGCATGTGAAGATGAAGATTGCTCCATGTTGGAACTTGTTGTTGGGATATCACAATATATCTATAACTATAATTTTAACACACCTATACACTTGGCAATGGGTGGAAGGCTTGGCCTTTTGCTCGGTGTTTTGTTCCACTCATACCACCTTAGGAGCCAATAAACCGGCGTTATGTTCCTTGATTTTGCGTTCCTAACGCGGTTGGGTATATGGGGACCCCTTGACAGTTCGTCTTCGAATACAACTCCTCCAGCAAGGCCCAACATTTGTTTTTATTTGCAACATAATAATAACTTAATTAATTAATTAATTTGCACAGGGGGTCGCGTCCCCGAGGATTCTTCTACATAGCAGGGGGGCAGTGCTGATGGTGTTGGTTCCAAACTAGAGCCACTTGCGGTGCCACCCAGTTATCTGGGGTCTTCGGTTGCCGTACGTATTGCTCATCCGGACGTGGCCTGAGACGAGATACGCGCGGCTACTATCAGGGTGTCGGCACGCCGGGAGATCTTGCTGGACTTGTTTTACCATTGTCGAAATGTCTTGTGCACCGGGATTCCGAGCCTGATCGGTTTGTCCCTAAGATAAAGGGTAATATTATTCTTATCTCTGCTGATCGTGAGAGCTTGTGATGGGCTAAGTTGGGACACCCCTGCAGGGTTATGATCTTTCGAAAGCCGTGCCCGCGGTTATGTGGCAGATTGGAATTTGTTAATGTCCGGTTGTAGAAAACTTGACAGAGGATCCGAGATAAAATACACGAACCGTGTGAGTAACCGTGACCGTCTCTTTCATTTTGAGAAGAGAACACGGTGGGGTTATGTTTGACTCGTAGGTAGTTCAGGATCTCTAGCGATTATTACTAGTTCGCGACAGTTTGCGTAGATGCTCATCTTATTCTTGTACTCGTAAGTTAGCCACCATACTTATGCTTAGCCACTGCTGCAACCTCACCACTTAACCTCTCCATACCCATCAAGCCTTGCTAGTCTTGTTACCCATGGTTATGGGATTGCTGAGTCCTTGTGGCTCACAGATTACAACACACACCAGATGCACGTATCGCTAAGAACAATGCAGGAGATGGTTCAGAACTTCACTGGGAGCTCGATGAAGAGAGTGGCCGTATGTATGTGACGTTTTTCGACGATCAGTAGTGGTTCCTACTAGGGGCGATCAGGCATTGTGGTTGTGGTATCTTTCTCGTTTGGATTTCGTCCGTAGTCGGACCCTGTGTTTTTTGGATGAATGTATGCTATTGTATTCATTGTGTGACGTGGCGAGTGTAAGCCAACTATTTTACTTTTTCATCCCAGAACTTTTACATGAGTTGTGCAAAGATACCACGCTTGCGATCATTTTAGAATGCGCTTATGTTTCTAAGTCGTGCCTCGACACGTAGGAGATATAGTCGCATCCTGGGCATTACAGGAGGCTGCCGGCGTCCGGGATTCACGCGTACATCTGCCGCCTTCCCGAGCCAGGGCAGAGCTTGCAGCAGCTCCAAGCGCCGCTCTTACTCCACTCCTCCACCTGCTCCTCCGCCGCTGCTGCTCCAGATTCCCCTTCCCCTTCTCCTGGCCGTGAATTGCTTAACTGGAGCAGCGACACGATAGTGTTTGACTCGGCTCTTATGGACGGAGGCGATGTGCTCGTCTTTGCAAAGGGAGTCAGCCGCCGCCAAGGTCTTTAGTGCCTGTATCGCTACAACGACGGCACCGATACCATGCTCACATCTACACCAGCAATGACCTCAGTGCAACAAGTTACTCGCTGCCCCTCACCGCCGACAACTATCAAGTCAGGAGGAAGCACCAAGGTTCTTGTCACACTAGGGGTCACCGGTGAGGATCCCATGCCCTCCCTTGCAATCTTTGATCGACAGCAAGCTGAATCTTCTTCGCTGACTCCTCACAAGAGTTCAATTTGCGCCTGCACAATGGGACGCAACATCTCCAAGTTTCTCAGGGAGTGGGCACGGTACCATAGCACGATTGGGGTGGATCAGTTCATTATCTATATCTATACTACTATTAAACAAGACAGCATATTCTTTCTTACCCGCACCCCATTTAGTGTACACAGGTAATTATGACCGTCTGATTATCTAAATCAACAAAATCTAACAGAACAGATTAATCTAAGAACCAACATGGGTGCGAATAGCAATTAAATAGGCGGACAAATCTTTTGGCAGACGAAAATTTATATAGCCCGCTGCGGCAACTTCCCCGTATGTAAATTCCATGTCCCTAAAATCATGGTAACTCCCAAAATCACGACAACCTCATGCGTCCCTCAGAGCAAGTCTAGTAGAGCCCTCAAACCCCCAAACCCTTAAAAATAATCGCTTTTTTACAGTTTTCGTCTGAAAAACGGCGTAGACTAAAACCCTTAAACCCTTAAACCCGTAAATATTTTTAGAGGTCCAACCCTCAAACGCCATCGCAGCCTGTAGAAGTGAGGGTTGGGGGGAGTTTCTCCCCCCGACCTGCACTCCAATTCAGCGCGAGCGCGGGAGGGAAGTTCCTCCCTCCGCAGCGCCGCCGCCGCTCCGCTCCGCCGCCGCCCCGCCCTCCGCCGCCTCCGCCCCGCCCCGGCCGCCCTCCGCCGCCTCCACCCCGCCCCGGTCGCCCTCCGCCGCCGCCGCCCCGTCCTCCGCCGCCTGCCCCGTCCGCATCGTGCGGCCGTCCCGCCGCCGGCCC
>LR738714.1:131817432-131842710 GCA_902687465.1 Secale cereale
CCCGGCCGCCCTCCGTCGCCCCGTGCCGGCCGCCCCTCCCAGCGCCGCCGCCACGCCGGCCCTCCGCCGCCCCTCCCAGCGCCGCCGCCACGCCGGCCCTCCGCCGCCCCATACCGGCCGCCCCTCCCAGCGCCGCAGAGCCCCGTCCCGGCCGGCCCTCTGCAGGTTCGAATTTTTGCTTTTTTCTTCATTTTTACATTTGTTGCTTTTTTCTTCATTTTTACATTTTGGCACTCACATTGTAGATGGTGTTGAACAACGCCGACATGGATTCGTTGTCCGATGCGTCGGATTGGTCGTCATCCGACGATTCGGACATTGACGAGTTGTTGCAAGACGACGACGTTGAGATGATGAGCCTCCTCGTCGATGTGCAAGCGTTTGAAGACCGCGTGAAACTTATGGATCAGAGGAGAGGGTCGACGATGGGGCGACTCACCATCTACCGGAACCGTGCTCTCGGACACGAGCATTTGATGCAAGACTACTTCGCGGAGGTACCTACATACCCTGCTCGTCTCTTTCGCAGAAGGTACCGAATGCGTCGTAGTTTGTTTGTGAAGATTGTCAACGATTGTGAGGCTGCCTCCTATTACTTTACGCGTCGTAGATCCGCCGCCGGTATCATGGGGTTTAGTGCATATCAAAAGATATCGGCGGCAATGCAGGTACTCGCTTATGGCATACCCGCGGATTATACCGACGAGTATCTTCGCATTGGGGAAGATACAACCACGGAGTCCGTCCGTAGGTTTGCCAAGTTGGTCATCCGGTTGTATGGTGAGAAGTATCTTCGGGCACCAAACGAGGAAGATACAAAGAGATTAATGGAAATGAATGAAAAAAGGGGATGGCCGGGGATGCTTGGTAGTCTTGATTGCATGCATTGGAGGTGGAAAAATTGCCCAAAGGCATGGCATGGAATGTATTGCGGTAAAAGCCGTGATGCTACCATTGTGCTTGAGGCCGTAGCATCGGAGGACACATGGATTTGGCATGCATTCTTTGGGTTGCCGGGAACACTCAATGATATCAATGTCCTCAATAGATCTCCATTGTTCAAAAGATTAATTTCTGGGGATGCTCCAGCTTGCAACTACAAAATCATGAACAATGAGTATTCAATGGGATACTATCTCACCGATGGCATCTATCCCGAATGGGCAACTCTTGTGAAGTCCATCAAGGAGAAAAATGGGGTGCCCTTAACAAGAAAAGAGGCTCATTTCACCAAGGCACAAGAGGCAGCCCGCAAAGATATTAAGAGAGCTTTTGATGTTTTACAAGCAAGGTTTGCCATAGTTCGGGGTCCAGCTCGGTTTTGGGACAAGAAAACCTTGGTGAACATCATGAAATGTTGTGTGATTCTACACATGATCCTAGAGGATGAGAGAGGGTTAAACCTCCCTTGTTTCTATGACAATGTTGGTACGCGTGTGCAACCGAAAAGAAACCCTTCTCGCATACACGCCTTTCTTGAAGCACATCGTGAGATTGAGGATGCAAGCACTCATGGTCGTCTCCGGGATGATCTAGTAGAGCACCACTGGCAGTTGGATGGGCGGCGTATTGGCCCATGATGTATCTTTGTTTTACTTTTCTATGTCCTATTTGATTCGAACAATTGTTGTAATAATTTGAATGATTATTGTTTTATTTGGTGTTGTAATAATAACTAGAATGATTATTGTTTTATGTCAAATGTGATTGAATTTGTGATATGTCATATGATGAAATGTGATGAAATGCGTGATATATGAAATGACAGTTTTAAGGGTTGGGGTTGGGGCAAAGACTAGAACCCTCAAACCCAACCCTTAGAACGGAATATTCCGATATAAGGGTTGGGTTTGAGGGTTCTAGTCTTTGCCCTTGTTTTTCAACCCTTAAAAGTGTCAAAAATGGGCAATTCTCAACCCTTAAAACTGATTTTACATTTAAGGGTTTGAGGGTTCTACTAGAGATGCTCTCAGCACCCACCTCCCACTTCTTCCGTTCTTCGTCACCACGCCCTGATCCCCTTCACCCTCCTCTTCTGGAGCCGCCGGCGTCCAACACGCGACCCCTCCTCTTCTCCACCAAGCTAGCCCGTCCCCACACGACGAGCCCGTGATGATCGAGGCGTCTACCACGCGGAGGATGTCCGGGCACACGAGGAGCCTCCATTGCGCTCCCTTCCGACGGCCGCCCAGCGGTAACCTAGCTCCTCCCCTCCTCCTCTTATCCATCGCAGGGAGAAGCCGCCTCCTTCCACCGCAAGGAGTCGTCGGAGACAGAACGGCCTGAATGTTGAATTGTTGATTCCGTTGTAGTCGTCGCCTCAAACCTCACAACACACTCCGTACAAACACCATATCTGGCAATCTTGTTATGTCTGTAGGTATAAATTATGGTCAGATTTCATTTTATTACAAATGAGGCAGAAGGTTCTATAGATGGTCAGTGCAAATAGGTGATGTGAAGCGGGTGCATCATGGTGGCGACAGTTGCAGCTCTGGCTATTTGACTCGGAGTCAAGCGGACGAATTTTCCAGCAAAGCTTAGGGCGATTGCTTGGGGTCCAGAAAGAACTTGTGTATTAGCATGGGTGACTGGATTATGAGGTTAACTTTGTTATTCTATTTTGGGGGCTGGGATTGGATTGAGTTGATTTGTGGTGCGTGTGCTTGCAGATGTCCAGAAGCTGGGGAGTGCAAATTGGGTCAACTGGAGGTGCTTGGACTTGCAAAAGAACAAGACGGACACAAACTAAGGCATGTGAAATTTCGTAGAATTTGATATGCAATGCTCAGCTGTTGTGTTAGATGTTATCGCAAATATAGATCCTTCTTGTACGTTTAGACCGGGACATGCTTATCTGATTGATTGGTATGTTAACCAATATCTTCATATCCTCAAAAAAAAATCTTCAGAAGATTTCGATCTGAATTTGATTTTGTCAGATCCTGGTATTATAGTAATCGTGTTTTGTCTTTTATTTCCTCGCGTGCGCTCGCTGGTTTCGGTATCATATTTGCATATTCTGGCTGGTTTGATACCATTAGCCTGCTGCCAATTTATGAATTTTGAATTTAGAATGTGCACAAGTTAAATCCTTCTCTGTACCAAAAGCAGATGTGCAGAACTAGCACGTACAATAATTATTTTATTTATCGTTTTTGAATAACTTTTTCATGACATTTATCTATAACCATTCAGGTCAAGAGCTTGTGGAATGCTTTAGTCGATGACTAATTGGTTCAAAGTACCATGTTCTCCATCAAGCAACATTGTTTTTACATTTGTATTCAATGGTCTCCGTCACCGGACATGGGGAGGTATGCACGACCGTTGCCACACCATCGCTATCGTTATGCCTCCCCGGGATTGGGTTTTGATAAATTTTCAGGGTCCATCACAGGCCCAAAACCTGAGAGATTCTTTGGATGAAGCCAAGTCTGACATCCTTGTTAAGGTTTGTTATTCTCATGTATCTCCAGATTTTGACAGGTATTTGAGTTTTCATTGTCTATTGAGTGAAAATCTGTGAAGCTTTGGCTTGCAGCCCTGAGTGAACACACACAACTATTGTTTATTGTTTTCTTTAGCTTTATAACTTGCAGTGGGCACTATTTATTACTTGTTCTTGCTTAAATTGAGCATTTCATATTGTCTGACTTGGAAAATGGACATTATGTGACAAGTGATATTTTGTCCCATTTAGTATGTACTTTGGACTATCATGTCAGTCGGGTGTTCTATAAACTGTCTTTTCGCTTTCACATTGGTCTCAGGAAAGGTTCTAAATCTTTTGGGGAAGCACGTTCAGCTGGGTTCACTGAGGAGAACGGGACATTGGGAGACATATGGGAGACGGTTTCGGGCAACTATCTTGTGCTTCCGTTCATCTCAGATTCTGCACAGGTGCGCATCATGCTAACTAGCTTTCTGCATGATTTTAAGATTTCCTTTGTCAAGTGTTTGTTCAGATCAGGCTCCGTTTCAGGATGATGTTTCCTTGCATCATGTTGGTTTAATTAATTAATTTAACTTGCATGCTCTGGATGGAGCATACTATGAATCATTCGCTGCATGATACATTTTTCGAGTCCCGCCATCACTTTATTCTATCCTTGTATTAAAGTTCTCATCGGTTCAAACTAAAGGAAATGATTTGGGGTGAAGAGTTGAGGGCCTGAAGCCAAATGTTCCTAATCAGGAAGATGACATGCACAACTCCTGTGAGACAAGGCCAACGCTTTGTGCAAGATTGTATTGCTTCATGCAGACGCTTTTTATCATTCATTTTTATTATGAAGATATTGATTAGGTCACCATAGATGTTGCTATTACATGGATTTATCACTATTTTTCATGTGGTGTTGTAAACAAAACTCCCTATGTACTGATATATTTGTGAATGGAGGGAGTAGTATACAGTAAGTTTCATTACACGCAGGAGAGCTACCGTTACATGGAAGTTAATTAATCTTAATATGAATTCAGAATTCAATACTCACATGAATTTCATTCTTTGATCAAGACGTGCGTTGCACGTGCATACTTACTAGTCTACGATAATGGCAGCGAGAACAACTTGGCAGGCCTAGTGGCGCAGCTCATATCCATAGGGCTCAACATCACTACCGTACCATGGCCTTGGATGAAGACCCAGGAAGCTGGTCTGTCTCATTGCGCGGCCACACAGCAAGCTTCGTGCCAATGGATGGCTGTCATGGATGTGGATGAGTTCATCTTCTCAACAAGCTGGGCAGGATTAGAGATACCGTCAAAATCTCTTCTAGAGCCCGTCATTTCTGTTGATGATAGCGTTGGCCAAATATACCTTGCGTGTTACGATTTTGCCTCCTCGGGCCAAACAGCACATCCACCAGAGGGGGTCTGCCAGGGCTACACGTGCCGATTGAAGAACCCGCAGCGGCACAAATCCTTGGTCCGTCTCAACGCCGTGGAACCATCCCTCATGGATGTGGTACACCATTTTAAGCTCAAGCCTGGTTTTAAAAGCATCTGGACCGCGTTCGCACGTGTTAACCACTACAAATACCAAGCTTGGTCGGAGTTCAAAGTCAAGTTCAAGAGGCGTGTGTCTGCTTATGTGGCTGATTGGAAAGATCCGATCAACCTCGACTCAAAGGACCGGGCTCCTGGCTTAGGAGTTGATGACATCGAACCAGAAGGTTGGGCCCAAAAATACTGCGAGGTTAAAGACACTATCCTTCAGCTGTTAAGTGCAAGATGGTTCGGTGTCGGATTTGGGAACCCTCATTAGCTCCAGTCAGATCAGGTAACACACACTGGTAAGATCTACCACCCCTCCCGCTCTTTTACATAGTAATATCTGTTTATTTACACTAACAAAACGTAAATCAATACCACTAAGTTTTCCAGAATTAAAAATTATCTCTTAAATTGGATGGTATACACCTTTTAAATAGGCTTTAGGTCGATGGGGAAGCACCACAATATGTGTGTGTTGCTCAATGATGAACATACTCCCTCTAGTCTAATTCTGAAGAAGCCCCCAAAATACAACTTTTAGTGCTTATTTTTGTTGACTATAGAACTCTTCAAAATTATACTTCTTTAAAATACTTTATGAGATATAACCTTTATTTTTAATATACATTATTACTGTAAAGCTCTTCAAGACAATATTGTTTCGAAAATACTTTATGAAATATAAACCTACACATTGTTTTCACATATCCAATCCAAAAATATTATGAAATATAGTGAGTCAAAGTTTGGAAAAAGTTAATTAAACCCATGCACCAACAACTTTTCCAGAACTAGAAGAGGGAGTATAATAATAACCTGAGAGCATTTTCCCTATCGATAGTTAGTAGTTTGTTTTCGCTATTCAAGCTCTTGCTGTCCTCCTTTTTCCATCTTGAACTGTTAAGAACAGATTTATGTTCATTTTGCCTTGATACTCAGCATGTGACACGGTGCTTTAATATTGGTTCTTTTGCTAAAATTGGATGACTTCTTTTCCTTGAATGATTTTGGCTTAATAGTTGGGCTTAGATCAGTTGAATTTGTAATGCTTAGCTGGAGCACGACATGAAGCCTCTTTATTTTGTTTATTTTTATCTTGGGTTTGGGTGGGCTGGATTACTAATCCATGAAAGCTTCACCCAAATGATTTCAAATCTTGTTTGTTGGTTCATTTCTTAAATATCCATTGGCTGCTCCTTATGGTTGTTTGGCTTCAATTCTGAAACTAGTTCATTGAGATGCTGGTCTACACTTTGTTGGCTTTTCCTTAAAAAACAAATCTTGGTTTATGAATTATGATGCATTTAAGTTTTGGCGTATGTGGTTTTGTTCCAGCTTTGACTTGTTTTAATTAGCTGGAAACATCTTTGGAAAAAGTCTTTCTTGATATGGAACTCATACATCAAAATGCATCTCCAATGGAGAATGCGACATTGTCGGGCTGAACTTGCAAGGTGACTGTGTGAACCAGTGAATTGAAAATTACCTTTGCTTCATGGTTTCTACTGATCCGAAGAAACAGGTTCAGCATTTACCCATGGGTGGATACTGGTACAACAGTTATTTTCATTCGTCTCTCCAAGAGACTCCTTTCGAGGCCTTATATGGATATCCACAGCCACAAATCAGTGAGTTCTCAATGGTAGGCACTACTGACAGTGAGGCACAGACAATAACTGCTGTCAACACTGAAGCACAATCTCTTAATTGCCCAGCAGCGCATAAAGAAATATGCAGATCGCAAGCGAGTCGGAAGGACTCTTGCAGTAGGTGATATGGTTTACTTGAAGCTTAAGTCATATCGTCTGAATGCTTTCGGCCTTCGCTCTCACATCAAGCTGCAAAGGAAGTTGTACGGACCATCTCCAGTACTGTATCATGTGGGCAATGTGGCATATCACCTGCAACTGCAAACGTTGGTATCCACCCAGTGTTCCACATCAGCTAGCTAAGAAACAAATCGGACCCAATGTAGTTCCCTGTGCTGATTTACCTCTTAAGTGATCCTGAACGGTGTACCAGAACTGAACCTGTTATCGTACTTCAGACCCAACAGATCCCTCACAACAATCGACCGGTTGTACAATGGAAGAATTTTCCACTGGATGACGCAACTTGGGAAGACGTGGATTTCATGAAGCATACATTCCCAGCCTTCTTCAAGAAGACAGTCGAAGCATGGTGTCGTCAACCTTCAGCTTCTTGAAGACAAGATCGCGCTCGCAAGGGGGCATTGTCAGACTGAACTTGCAAGGTGTTCTAGTCTTCAGTTAACTGTACCGGTTCAGATAATGAACGGCTGGGAATTGACGATGGAGAAGAAGATCGGACGGCTTGCATTCGCTCACCGTCTACCTCTAGCTTATCTACTTTTCACTGTTGCTTTTCTTACCTCTTTATTCTCTCCTTGCCAACAACGGCTGTAACAGAACAATGTATGCGCCACACGGGATAAGCCCCGATCAATCAATAAAGCACTACGCGGCTTCCCAAGGGAGGTGAAACGCTTCAGATATCTCACATGTATGACTTCTTTTCCTTGAATGGTTTTGGCTTAATGGTTGGGCTTATATCCATTGGATTTGTAATGCTTAGCTGGAGCACTACATGAAGCCTTTTAGTTTTATTTTCTTTTTGGTTTGTGTGGGCTGGACCAATAATTCATGAAAGCTTCACCCAAATGATTTCAAATCGTATTTGTTAACTATAAGGCCCATTTCTGAAATATCTATTGGTTGATCCTTGGTTGTTTGGCTTCTGTTCTGAAACTAGTTCATTTCTCGTGAAGTCGTGATTTTGGTGAGATGTTGGTCTGCACTTCCCTCTAGAAAACGAATCTTGGTTTTCTATATGACTTTACTTGGAACTTACCTTTAATGAGGCAGTTAAGTTTTGGCTTATATGGTAATGTTCCAGTTTACTTGTTTAATTTAGCTGGAAACATCTTTGGAAAATGGCTGAACATCTTGTTTTAATTAGCCTCTTAATTTTAGCAATCATCTGCATCTCATAAAATGGCTGAACATATTCTGCGATGATAGCAATGGTTGTATACATAAGAAAGTTCGTAAGAGGAACACAATTTCCTAGCTAAATGCAATTCCAAATTCTGAAGTCGAAATTTTATTATCCTTTCATGAGTCATTTGACTGGTACATATCCTTCGACCATGAGAATGCAGGATTACAAACAGTCAAGTTTTACTATTGCCAGAAAGGTATTTCTATGTTGTGTTGTGTGATGCCATTAGGTGCATTATGTTAATGTTTTATCTGAGGCTGTTTCTATGCAGCTTGCCAGAAAGCTATTTCTATTCAGTTGATTCAGTGAGGATGCTGCAAAATGAGGATGACAGTCAAGATTGGCCATGCCCCTAAGGTAAGCTTTCTCTTTTGCTGGAATATAACAGGCAACAATATGTTCTAAAACTCAGTTTACTCACCCAACTAATTGTGCTAGGTGCCCTCACCAAGTAATATAGCAAAAAATGAGTAATTAACAGGATAAATTGAAATACCAAGCAATTACCCGGGTAATCAGTGGTGGAGCACAAGGTGAGCATGCATGGCTGCCTGTTTAGGATTTAGAACATTGGTATAGCCTATGACTTATTGGCCTCGTATCATGCCAATTTACCATCCGTTTGTTTCTGATTTGTAGATACTCTGTACAAGTTGGAGCTTCTTGATCCTGATTTACAACTACATGATTGATTATAATAATGTTGCTCAAGCTCAAGTTTTGATCTTTCTTCACTCCTTTCCTTCCTTTGGGAATTTTACATGATTATTGATCTCCAGATGCTAAACTAATCATCCTGCTTGTCCATGAGCTGCTAAACTAATCATCCTGCTTGTCCATGAGCTCGTCAGAGGAGGGCGGAATTCCAATCAAGTTCCTTCATCGAGCCTTGGCCTCAGAGGTAGGAATGGCCTAGCAAGCATTGCCTGCTCCTCCTCGGCCAAGGCATTCGCATGTGTAGTGGCAGCGCCGTCCTCAGGGCCCTAATGGCGGCAGGAGGGCTCGACGTGGTGCCTCAGGGGCGGTGATGGCAGGGGCGACGAGGGCTGAACATCTTTGGAAAACCCTAAACCTAACAGAGAAAACAAAGATACTCGATGCGGTGAAGAAACAGAGGAGAAGGCAAGGGCATACCTTTCTAGATGCCGCCGGAGATGTCGTGGACCGCCACCGCGATCATCCGCGCCGCCGTCGCCGTTGTCGAGGTGCAGAGGCGAAGAGCCCAGGCGTCGCAGAGAGAAGGAGAGGAAGGGGCGAAGTGGGCGAGGTGACTAGGAGCGACTTGGTTCGCCTCGACCACTACCAGCAGGAGCGCCTGGACCCACCAACAGGCAGCTGAATCAGCCGGTTCCCGGTCTTTCTAGAGCCACGTTGGAATCACAACGTTTGGGTGCGCACTAAAGGGCCATTACGACCGGGATTAGAGACCACATGACACAGACTTCAGGGATTTCGACGTCGGGGTTCATTTCTATCGCTGCCTACGCTCTCGGGGTTCAAAACAGACTTCACTCTTGCCATCTACGACACCCAGACTTCCATCATCCTTAGTCACCACACGAGAGGAAAACTCCCATGCATTGCAATTGGCTCTCCAACACGGAGCGGTTGGGTTTAATGATACAGACTTTGATCACCAAAGATGGGTATGAGGAGAGAGAATTTTTAGGCTATGTCCTAAGAGCATCTCCAACAGCCGCGCTATACAAACGCCGCGCCCTAAAAAAGACAGTTTTAGCGCGCGCAACGCGACGGGCAGCTTCAGCGGGCACGCAAAATTCAGCGCGCTGGCCGAAACGCAATCCCGCGCCCGTTAGAGCATCTCCAACAGCCGGCAAAAAGGCATGCGCGCGGGGCAGAATGGCGCGCTCCAGTGGCGGCGGGAAAACCGCGCGCGCGCGAAATGGCGGCCTATCGCGCGCCATTTTTGCGGCGCCTCCTCCCGCGCGCCTATAAAACGCAGCGCGCGCGCTCCCCCTCGCTCTCCACCGCTCTCTCTCTCTCCCTGCCTCTCGCGCCACCGCTTGCGCCGTCGCCCCAGAGCGCCGCCACCGCTCCAGAGCGCCGCCGCCGCCCCCGACGTGCCACCATGCCGCCGCGCCACCGTTTTCGTCGGGCTACCGCGGCGTCCGCGAGCGCCCGAACGGCGCCGGGTTCTACGCCGAGATACGCTCCGGCGATCTCCGGCTTCCACTCGGAACGTACGAGACGGCGCACGAGGCCGCCCGCGCGTTCGACGCGGCGACGTGGCGCCTAGGCAGGCCGCGCCGCCAAATGAACTTCGACGACGTCCACACGCTCGAGCAGGCGTTAGAGCTCGCCCCGCCGCCTCGTCTAAACTCCGCACGAGAGCGTGCGGAGCACACTGCGCTGCAGAACCGCCTCCTCGTCGCCCAGGAGGACGAGCGGCGCATGGCGGAGTGGCGCCGGCTCCACCCGAAGGACGTCGCCTAGGAGCAGCAGTATTGGGCAAGTCGCCGCGAGGAGGACACGCGCCGGCGCCGCGAGGAGCGGTTGGACAGGCGTCGTCGGAAGGCATTGGCGTGTCAGCAGTGCGCCATCCGCGATGCAGGCGGGAGGTCCTTCTTCACTGAAGAAGATGACCGTTGGTTGGACTGCTGGCTGTCAACCTCCGACGACACCAACGACGAAGCCGATGATGGTGCAGATGACGGGAGCGACTAGGATTAGTTTTTTTTATGTTTTCGAACTATCTAGCGCCGAACTATCTATCTATGTTTTCGAACTACCTATCTAGTTGCAATATGTAAAATAACTTTGTATCCTTTTTATTTTAATGCAATTTTATGTATTAAAAAATATTGTGCGCGCGCTGCATTTTTGGGCACTGCTGGAGCGGCGCGCGCTGCATTATAGCGCGGCTGTTGGAGCCAGCGCCTATCCCCGCGCTATATAGGCCGAAGCGCGCGCGGCAAATGCTTTTTTGGGCGCGGCGCTTAGCGCGGCTGTTGGAGATGCTCTTATTTGCTGCGCCGGCTCGCGCGCGCGCGACTTTCCCGCGCTCGCTCGCTGCTCTCTCCCGCGCTCGCTCGCTCCCTCCTCCACTCTCGCGACCGCGCTGCCGCCCCCATCCGGCCGCGCCGCCGCCGCCGCTCGCGCCCCCGGCGACCGTTCAGCGCTTTCCCGGCCTATCCCCGCGCCGCCGACCGCGCCCGCCGGCAACCACTCAAGCGCTTCCCCGGTCTGTCTCCGCTGCGCCCACCGCCCGCGCCCGCCGGCGACCGTTCAGGCGCTTCGCCGGCCTCCCCGCGCCGCTGCGCTTCTGCCCCACCCCCTCCTAGTCCGACCGGACCTCGCGCGCCTCCGACGTCCGAGGAACAGCGCCCGAGGGCTCGCTGCCGCGCCGCGCCCGCAAGGTGTTCGACAAAACGCCTACAAGGTATGTATTGCTCCAAACTTATGAATTTGGTGCATATTTTGAATTGTAGTTTTGATAGTATAGTATTGAACATTGTAGATGAGTTCGTCGTATGATTCTTTCGAAGATGAATTTGATATGAAAGAGGAGGAGGATCTTGCAATGATCATAGCTATGCATATCAATAAAAAACCGAAGCACGGTGGTTCGGGATAAAATTTGGAGAGATAGGATTGATGCCCATAACAGATTGATGAAGAACTATTTCGTGGAGAATCCCACATACCCGGAGTCGTATTTTCGTCGCCGGTTTAGGATGAGCACAGACTTGTTCAAGCGCATTGCAGAGAAACTAGCGAGCCATGACCGGTTTTTCCAGCAAAGGAGGAATGCTGCTGGAGAGCTCGGGCATAGCACCTTTCTGAAGGTGACAGCCGCTTTGCGTATGTTGGCATACGGTATCCCGGCCGATCTAGTTGATGATCACTTGGCTATGGGTGAGAGCCAAGCCATCATGTGTGTCAAGCGCTTTGCAGTGGGAATTGTGCAAGTGTTTGGCGAGGAGTATTTGAGATCTCCCACTGCTGAAGACGCCGCAAGGCTATTGGCGATGAACAAATCTCGCGGCTTTCCTGGCATGCTTGGCTCAATAGATTGCATGCATTGGAGTTGGAAGAATTGTCCAAAGGCATGGCATGGGCAATTCCACGGCCAAAAAAAGGGTTCCACTATAATCCTTGAAGCGGTGGCCGATCAGGAGACTTGGATTTGGCATGCATTCTTTGGAATGCCTGGATCTTTGAATGACATCAATGTTGTCAACCGGTCACCACTGATGAATAAGATTGCGAATGGTGAGTTGCCACCGGCGCAGTTTGTAGCAAATGGCCATACGTACAACTATGGCTATTATCTAGCGGATGGCATCTATCCAAAGTGGCAAACCTTCGTGAAGCCGTTGAAAAAGCCAGAAGGTAAGAAAAATCTTGATTTCCATAATGCTCAGGCGGCTGCTAGAAAAGATGTGGAGAGAGCATTTGGGATTTTGCAAGCCCAATTTGCTATTGTGAGAGGACCGACTAGATTTTGGGATCAAAAAATGCTTTGGTACATCATGCACGCTTGTGTGATCATGCACAACATGATCATCGAGAATGAGCGTGGCCAAGATTTAGACTACTCACAGTATGAGCTCTTGGGACATCCCGTGCGAGTGCGACGGAGGGCTGAAAGGGTAGCCCGTTTTGTTGCCTCCTATCATGTCATTCGGCGTCCCGCAACGCACAATGATCTTCAGAAGGATCTGATTGAAGAGTGGTGGGCATGGCATGGACGACAAAGAGCATGATTTCATTGCATTATTTGTATTGTATTGTTCATGAACTATTGGTTGTGTTTATTGCATTATTTGTTGTACTGAACGATAAACTATTTGTTTGAGTTGTAATAACTATTTATTGTTGATTTATTTTGTTTGTTTGATCGTTTTTCTTTTATTTTTTGAATTGTATATGTGGTTTGTGCTTGCTGCGCGCTGTGCATTTTTGGGCACTGCTGGAGCGGCGCGCGCGCTGCATTATAGCGCGGCTGCTGGAGCTGGCGCCTATCCGCGCGCTAAACCAGCCGAAGCGCGCGCGGCAAATGCATTTTTTGGGAGCGGCGCGTAGCGCGGCTGTTGGAGATGCTCTAAAGAAAACAGGGGTAGCAAACGGGACATTTTTTTTTGTGGCACTTTGACACTTCGTAGGGATTGGACATGAGTTTACCAACTCTGTTGGAGATGCTCTTACATCATTATCTCACGTATCGACTTTAACATCCTTATATTTTGTTTTCAAGGAGTAGGATACTATTTCAAAACACAGAATACATACATTGAAGTAGTTTCTTCAAATCTTGCATGGTGATTTTCAAGGGCTGTTAACACGCTTAGTGAAGACACCATTGATTTTGGCTCCTGGAACTTAGCACAACTCGTCGTCTGTCTCAAGGACCAGGCCCACTTGTTTCCGACGGTCCAGCACGCTCCACCATGATATCATAGAGTTGTCGGCCGTTCTGTGTTGCGAAATGAATTAAACCCAGTATGTAAGAATGAAGCTGTTGAGCTTACGGTTAACCAGTGGACTTACGAAAATCACTGGGAAGAAATGAATTTGGCCTTCGGGTTTTGTTTGGGTCTCTTTGAAGTAAACTAGGATAGGAAATTGCGGCCACCATAGTTCCCAGTTCACAAATGTTGAGTACCTACGCAACGCGTGAAATCATTAGAAAATACCGTAAAGCTTTTACCATCATAAGATAGATTAACTGGACAAGACAGCACAATCCTTGGTACAGAGCATATGAAGTATGCTTACTTCCAACGGTTCTTGCCACCAACAAATACGTTTTCGCCTGACTCCTGCAGCTGATTGCCCACTTTCACTTCCTATATAATACAAACTTATGAAGTTTGAGATGAGAAACATGTATAGTATCATCTGCAACAACTGAGTACTGAAAGAATGAAATCCTTATGTTATGGAAAGGAGAAGCATCATTCAAGAAGAAATATTAATGCTTCAGCTAGTAAGACCCAACGCGATATCCAAAAAGTGACTAGTAGAGTGGCAGCTTGTACATAACAGATTTACTTAGCTTTGTTGTGAGCATTTTCCAAAGTTACAACCAACAATTTTATACATGTTTTGTGCATATTCCTGTACATAGACAAAGTGCTTAAATATAATTGAGCAGCCAGTTTTGGAAGACATTTACATAAGTAGTTTGAAATACTCCTACGTATTTAGTTTACACTGAAAGGTAGAGCGCACTAACCAGGGAATCATCATCAAAGACGAACCTAACTCTAGTAGTCTGCAAAAAAAGAAGTGAATACATCAGTCTCAGCATGAACATAGAAATAAATCATACCTAAGAAATGACCAGGATAAGTTAGTTTCTCTGATTTATCAGTATCATTGCCCCTCGCTTTTAGAGTGGCATGAATAGCAAATGCTGACAGTGGTTCCTTTCAGAGGAATATGTTGGCGATGTTGAGTAGGGGCGAAAAATCAGTGTCAATCTGGTGATGGTGGAGCTCAATATCTTCTCACTGAATAACCCGATTTGAGCTGATATGAGGCTACTTATAGATTTGAGTGTTTTTCCGCTGACAGTGATAGTATACTTAGTTCTAGATACATCCCTTTTTATCCATTTTGATGACAAGTATTTTTGGACGGAGGGAGTAGTTTTTTTGAGAACTGTGATATGGATGATCCATGACTTTACACTGTTTAGTTACATATATGCACTGTAGACAAAAAAAACTCCCAGAATATAGTATAAACGTACATGTTTTTCAGCTATAACTCAAACAGATAGTCTAAAAGCAGAGCAAGTCAGGGTAGACTGACCTGAAACAAGAGAAGCAGCCCCAGTAGGCCTACAGGGGCAGCGGCAAGAAGATTGTCTGCATATGCAAACACACCAGATATCCCTGTATTTCAACAAAATAGTGGTCATATATCTTTTTTCATTTTGACATAGAAGTACATTTCCAGAGAACAGAGATATTCTATATACTTACTACCTCCAGAGCTCACCAAGTATAGCTATCGGTAATCGATAGTCTGGGTCCGGGACAACCGTTTCTCTGGTGGTCTTCTTCGCGGTCTTTCTCCCAAACTGCGAAGAAGCGGAGGACAACATAGGTTACCAGATTAATGCAAATAGAAGATCGAAAGTAGGGTACACTACGGAGGTAGTACTTGACAAAGATGTTTGTGAGCTAACCAGAGATACTATTGGTGTGCTTCGCTGTTGCTTCCGGCCATGTCTCCTCATACCAGCGAAATACCCTTTGCATGGCAGATTTGCAGTGCTCCATGATGGGCCAGCTGAAACCACATGTCTAGCTGAAGATGTATTAAAGGGAAAAAGGTCATGCCACTGGATGTGCATTACATTGGACTGCCTTCATTGATTCAGGAAACACATATGCAAGACATGAATTAATGTTTTTTCTGCAGCAAAATTAACAAACATTTCTACCCGATTCCAATTTACTGTGAGCTCGTTCAGATGAGCAGCATGTGCCCAAGTAACACAGGGCCTACCCAAACCCTATCCAGCCTAACCAAGCAGAAGCTATCGCTTTGAGCTCGGAATCACTACGCGGGCAGAGGTGCTACGCTGGACGGCAAGAGCTTCAGTGAGAAGGGAGTCATTGGAGGCAGGAAGGTACCTCTGGGCGGAGCGGCGAGGAAGAGGGGAGAAGATAACGAGGGAGTGGTCGCCATGGCTGCTGCTCCTCTCCTCTCCGCCGCTCGCTCTTCCTTTTCCTCTCGTCGTCTGGGCGCCCCCTGAATTGTCACGTATGCAAGCATAGGGCCCAGGCCAATTTAGTGGGCCACAGAACTATCATCAGATACTGCTGTTGGGCTTTACCCAAAACGATGCCGCGGCGCACGTCGCGCGTTTGCTGATCATCTTGCGGAGCAAGCCTAGAATTTTTCCGTTCCCATTCGGTTGCTGTCTCTGCTAACCGATTTTAAAATCTTGTCAAATATACTCTCGCCGTTTAGTTGTCTCTAAATTTTCTGGTTTCCACCCCGCACGCAGCTTCCACGTCTCTACACAAATACTAGTATAGCCAAGCCCCAAAAGAAAACTCACGTGGACGTGGTCAAATGCCTGGCTAGGCCGGCCCAACCTTTGTTTGGTGGCAAAAGGTGCACTCTTCTATACTAGGCTTTTCGTCGTCGACCCTTGTACAATATGAAATGTGGATGCAGGTCTTAGAAAACTAGCCACACATGAATGATACTACATCACACCCGGAAGTGTCAAGGACGCTTCTGTTCACGAGAGGTCGACGATGACATATACACAAAACAAATAGTACAGCACATTTCGTTCGGTGAGAGGGGAGTTATTGAATGTGTCCACGAGAACTGGAGAAGAAATAAAAAAATAAAAATAAATGCAAAATATAGGCATTCCCGGTTCCGATACGTGCGGAGGAGTGTAAAATAGACATTCCCGGGGGGCTCGGAGCGGAAGAAGAGGAAAAAGAGCCGGCGCTTTATTAGGGGAAGGCTACTCCAAATTGCTGGCTCCCGTCCCTCTCCGAGCATTCGCCGCTTCCCCCCCGACCCTCTCGATCCGCCCACCTTCCCCTTCCCCTTCCCCACGCGTAAGTCTCCCCGAACTCCGAAATTTCCCTGTCGAATTCGTCGCGTCCCTCCGCGCGTTTGATCTATACCTGTTGCTTCTGATCCATCCGCCGCGCCGCCGCGACTTGTAATTGCGGCTCTCTCGATTTTTTTTCGAATTTATGTACGGCCATTGGAAAACCCGCGAGGTGTTCCGTGCTTTTTCTGATGGAATTTTGGATCAGCCCCGTCTCCGCGCGATTTTCCGTTGCTGTTTTCGATTCTGGAGGAATTTAGGGGCCAATGCTATGATGTGTTTTCTTGGCGTGCTCGTGGTCGCTGTGATTTATTTTGTTCGTTTGCTGGATTTTTGGTTGGGTTGGTGAAGTCCTAGGGTCTGATGAAACCATCTTGTTCGTGTTCTGTGCAGCTGTGGTAGCCGCGCCCTCCGGCCATGGCGTTCTTCCGGGGCCTCGCCGCGGTCTCGAGGTTGCGATCCCGTATGGTGAGTGGACCCATCAGAAGCCCCGGGTTGCATTGGGTGGGGATGCGCCCTCTAAGCGTTTGTTAATGCCTTTTTTTTTTTTGCCAGGGGCAGGATGCCACCACGCTTGGTGGTGTGAGATGGCTGCAGATGCAGAGCGCTTCCGATCTTGTAAGACAACAATCTTCCTGTTCTGTTCTGTGCTTGAATTTGTATAGGATACCGTGAATTGGAAACTGCTGGTCGCTGTTTGATGGCTGGATTTCTGAGAGCGGGATTTTTATTTGTTCTGAACATGACGCTGACTGTGTTTCTGAAAATGCAGGATCTTAGGTCCCAGCTGCAGGAAATGATTCCGGAGCAACAGGTTTGTGGCTCACTCGTGCATTCTCTTGTAAAGTTGGAAAGTATTCGTGGCATCAGATTCCTTATCTTCTCTTTTGTTCACCCCTGTTATTTACCCAACCACTTACCCAACCACTGTTAACCCTTGTGAGGTTCATCTGACTCTGTGTCACATCATGCTTAGTTTCTGGCTCCAAATAGTGTAGAACACCTTTTATTCACAAATGCCATGGTGTAACATGCTAGCAAATGATAATTGTTGCAAACTAGCATTTAATACCTTGACGCCTTTGAGGAACAAATTTACCTTGTTTCAAATATATTATGCCTGCGTTGCACTAGATTAGAAGATTAACCAATTACGCTCTTAATATTATTAGTTTCACTAAGTTTAGTTTTGCACTTGAGTTTAAAGAATCAGAATAGCCAGAGCATGTGTTGGAGAGGTGCTATTTGGATTCGTCCGTCTTCCCCACTCTAACCACTTGTTTTTATGAAAGAATAATTCTGTCGGTTCAAAGTTATTTCATGCCGATTACATTTTGTTACAGGACCGCTTGAAGAAACTAAAGTCAGAGCATGGAAAGGTCCAGCTTGGAAACATAACTGTGGACATGGTATACATTTAGTACCATTTTTCTTTAAAAGCTCTGTTTCTGTGCCCGTCCAAATTCTGAACAATGTTTTGTCTTTCTCCAGGTCCTTGGTGGGATGAGAGGGATGACTGGAATGCTTTGGGAGACATCTTTACTTGACCCGGAGGAGGTATCCTTTTATTGCTCTCCTTTGTAGTGCTATGGGTGCTGTAATAAGAGCAAATTAAATATTAGCTTGCATATCTAGGAATTTTCTGTGGGTTAGAAAATATATTATTTAATTGTCTTGAGATCTCCAGTCAAGTTTCTGTGCCGAAGCTGAGCTTAATCTATCACTGTACAGTGGTAATTAGTGTGTTAATTGTATACTTTATGCTGCAGCATGAATCACTTTCCAGAATTGACTATAGCACAGTGATTTAAAAGATATGTTCACGTTTATATTTGATTAATTCATTATACATTTATATTTTAGCATGCCTCCTTCATTGCAGAGTTTTGATAGAATTAGTTCTTAGTTTGGTTTGAGATATTTAAATTTATGCATCACTGTATATCTCTGTTGATGCCTGTAATTTATGTGCTTTCTATTCAGGGTATTCGATTTAGAGGTCTCTCTATTCCAGAGTGCCAGAAAGTCCTGCCGGCTGCAGTTAAAGATGGAGAACCTTTACCTGAGGGTCTCCTTTGGCTTCTTTTGACGGGAAAGGTTTGACTTGTTATGAAACATGTACCCCTTTTTAGTCTAGTAGTCTGTGAAAATAGCTCCTTCGAAAATAGGAGGTATAATTTGTTCATTGATGTAGTAGAGGACATAACGTCTTGGTTGACTTTTCTGTTGTAGGTGGGACTTTGTCTATTTTGAGTGTGCCATGTTCTCCCTCTATTTTGTATAAGTGTTCAGCATGCGCTGATTGGTCATTGCTTGTTTCAGGTGCCAACCAAGGAGCAAGTTGATGCTCTATCAAAGGAGTTGCTTAGCCGTTCGACTGTTCCAGGTCCCTTATCCCCCCTGCTCAGTATCAGTGTTGTACAGTTCATATGTAGCCATAGACGAGCAGAAAGATTAGGAAGTCATGTTGCTATCAAATAGTCAAGTTTTATTATGTGAGTACACATAAACATTGTCCTGAATTTCTAGTATAGTATAGTTTAATGGGAAAAGCTGAGGGGGAACTTCCATTTTCTTTGTGAATCGGAATATAAGCTGTTGCTAACTCTTTTGATGTTTGGTACTGTAGTATTTTGCAAGTATAAGCTGTTATTAACTCCACTGAAATTTAGCAGTTGAAAGTTAGTATACAAGATATTCCTTTGTTCCAGACCCATTGATGCTTTGCGTTGACAACTTGTGTTTTCCTTGGATAGAATAACTTGGATTTTTGTTACTCAATATTGAAATGTTGGTTTTGAGTTTGTTGAATATATTCAATTTCACAATTTTTGTGGCAGGGACACTGTAAAGTTGCATTGCTTACAAATATTTGCTCTGTTTCTCAATTGTGATTTCCTCTCACACGGCTTATTTGACTTGCATGCAGGTTATGTCTATAAGGCGATAGATGCTCTTCCTGTTACTGCTCATCCAATGACACAGTTTACCACAGGAGTGATGGCACTCCAAGTAAGCCCTTTGTATTAACATTGTTAATTATACCACCTTTCTGAAATGAAGAACACATTGCATTGGGTGTACTGAGTTGGCAAGTGCCATTAGAAAGAAATAAGAATCAAAATTATAGAAGTAGTATTTAATTCTTTTAGACCTCCCAAGTGAGTTAATTTGGTCTGTTCTATTTTAACACTATTTCAGGTTGAGAGTGAATTTCAAAAGGCGTATGACAAGGGAATGCCCAAAACAAAGTATGCTTAAGCTCTAATGCCTTGAAATTTACTCATCTGCTCAATGGTGATCTTGCATGTCATTTATGGTGTTTTTTTTGCATAGGTTCTGGGAGCCTACATACGAAGATTGCTTAAATTTGATTGCCCGGCTTCCACAAGTGGCTTCATATGTTTACCGGAGGTAGCTTTTCTTCTATCAGATGCACTGTCTTATACTCCCTCCATTCCTTTATCTAAGGTGTATTATTTTTGGCACGGTTACCAAGGCACATAATTATAGACGTGTTAGGACAAAATTACCCTTGGCAAATTTATTCGTTAGTGGCAAGTAAATCAGTTAGTCCATGAAATTAAGAGATACATGCAATTGACATAGAGATAGTTTCCTTCTTTTGCTACAAGAAGAGATACACACAATCAGGAGAGAGATATTTTCCTTTTTCTGGAGGGCTAACAAGGGAATTATGAGAAATTAGAAGAAATGCACCTTACATTCTGGAATTTTATCAAAAAACAAATACACCTTACATAAAGGAACGGAGGGAGTACTACACTAACTGGAGCATGTTATTGCTCAATTAAGATTTTTCCTAATTAGTACACAGAGTCTATTATTCTTTTACTGCAATTGAAATAATCCTATTGCTCTGGTTCTCTGAAGGATTTTCAAGGATGGGAAAGCGATTGCAGCTGATAATACACTGGACTATGCAGCGAATTTTTCACACATGCTTGGTTTTGATGACCCAAAAATGCTGGAGTTGATGCGCCTATACATAACAATTCACACGTAATTTCTTCAATCCTTGTTTATGTTTCTATATTTTTCTCTGAAGGATGTACGTTGATTTTCCCTCGTACTACTACCTGTTTTCTTGCAGTGATCATGAAGGCGGGAATGTCAGTGCTCATACAGGGCATCTGGTAATATTTTCTTCCTTCCATCGATCTTGAATTATTTTTCTTGTTAGTGTTCCCACCATTGTCTTGTCTTGAACTGCCAAAGCATGACTGCTGGCTGCAGTATGGAAATTTGATTTGGCTGCATCATTGTGCGTATTGTATGTACACAACAGTTTGGCATGCACTGTTGCATCATACATCACTGCTGGTCAAATGTGATTGTGATTTATCCATGACGCATGTCCGATAAATTAGTTATCATGGTTCCTAGAAAAACACTAGTGACTAGAGAGGGTCGCTTCACCAATTGTTGGATAAACATAGTAGTTTTGTTCGAGCATCTAGGAGTATAATTGGAAGAAATGGTTTCAATTCAGTTCTTCGCAAAGTTGTGGTATTGATGGATCTGCTGATGGTACCCTTACTCCTAAATGCGTAGTCATGGTTAAAAGTATATGTTTATTTCTTTCTTCTGGATTATGTGTTCGTCTAGAAAAAAATATGTGTATTTTGAGGCATTGAAAATCTATTATCTGTGTGTCTTGGAGAGGCATTGGAAAACACAATACATTGTCGTAATAGGTTAGCTTAAAGGAGATCATCTAAACAGAAGGGTATAATTGACCTCCCTGTTTTTGAAGTATGTTCTAACGGTAAATAGTACTCCCTCCGTCCCATAATGTAAGACGTTTTTTTACACTAGTGTAGTGTCAAAAAGCGTCTTACATTATGGGACGGAGGGAGTATAAGGTAGCCCCAAACTTGTAGTGGATCAAATTGTAGCCTACTTGAAGTGGAGCAGCTTTGTAATCTTTTAATTTAGAGAGACTGTTTTTGCTGTTCCATATAGGGCCTTTCAATTCTCTGTGTTGCTGTTTATGTTCCTACTAGCTTAGTGTGCTTTGGTTGTTTTACTTGTTTCTATTTATATCCTCTACGCGCACTGAGCTGTCGTTTATCCAGAACTAATGGTATTTATTCGTTCACAGGTTGGAAGTGCTCTGTCAGATCCCTACCTTTCTTTTGCAGCGGCACTGAACGGTTTGGCTGGGCCACTGCACGGCCTGGCTAATCAGGTACACTTGATTTTATGTGTAGTGGATGTTCTCTGCCACATCATGCTCAACTTGTGCTTCAACAAATTGCAAAACTCCTTGTGGCCGTGCTATTTGTTACAGTATATGTGGATTGTCTAGCCCTTTCCATCAGTTCGGACTTTTGGTTGCGTTGGCTAGTGCAGGAAGCTTAACATGGTATCAGAGCTAAGGTCTTGAGTTCAAGTCCTGGCTTTCGCAATTTATCTAAAAAATTGCTGATGCCCCCCTTTGTGTCCACGTATTGGCCTCTTGAGTCATACGTGAGTTTCGCGCGCCGTCGCTCTCTTCCGGTTGCACGTGTTGACTTGTCTTCCCCGTCACACGTGAGAGGGGGTGTTACAGTATATGTGGATTGTCTAGCCCTTTCCATCAGTTCGGACTTTTGGTTGCGTTGGCTAGTGCATGAAGCTTAACATGGTGTAACACTATTTACCCACTTGCTTTTGCATATGACGTTAAGAAGAAGAAAACATAAGTTCCTGTTATTTTAAAATGGTGTATTTACTGTTTGGATGTGCATGAACTGACAGTAGTCACCATATACTGCAGGAAGTGTTGCTATGGATCAAATCTGTAATGGAAGAAACCGGGAGTAACATTACAACCGACCAACTTAAGGAATATGTATGGAAGACACTGAAGAGTGGAAAGGTAGCTTATCTCAAAACGAGTTACATCTATTCAATGAGCAAGCACTATTGTTTATGAGTTTATGGGAAGTTTGCACTGCTAAACTATTCTAGTTGAATGCTGAACAATAGATCTAAGATAATTACCTTCTATTGGATCCTCCTTTCTCCTGGGCTGGTTATGAAAATGATTTTCTCTGTTTATCTTTCTTTATTTTACTTTTCTTCATTTGAACTTCAAAATAAAGGTCTAGATTACTTCCGGTTGCGTTCATAGGTTGTTCCTGGCTATGGTCATGGAGTTCTGCGTAATACAGATCCACGATACTCGTGCCAAAGGGAGTTTGCGTTGAAATATTTACCAGAGGACCCACTTTTCCAACTGGTTAGTTAAAATCCTTGATCTAACCGCATGGTTTCTCTTCAGTTCAACAGTCTCAGTGGGATATATTACTGTTCCCTTTCAGGTCTCCAAGTTGTACGAAGTTGTGCCTCCGATCCTCACCGAGTTAGGCAAGGTAATGAGTTTCCAGATTAATCAAAAATTACTCCTTTAATTTCAGCTTTCTAGGTATGGATACAATCTTTCTTCTATGCATTTTCAGGTGAAAAACCCATGGCCCAATGTCGATGCTCACAGTGGAGTGTTGCTCAACCACTTTGGATTAACTGAAGCACGGTATATTAATTTCTCTTGCTTAAATTATCAATTCACTAGCAATACGTTTAACATACAGTACAATAGAAAATCTAGTTCAGCATCAGTAACGGGTATGCCTTGTCTGATCTTTAGGTACTACACTGTCTTGTTCGGCGTCTCAAGGAGCATAGGAATTGGATCTCAGGTTTGTTCTCCCTTTCAATTTCCAGATGCTTCTTTCTTTGGTTTTCCATCTGCTAATCTTGATCAATTATTTGTCTCACAGCTCATCTGGGACCGTGCCCTTGGCCTACCGCTTGAAAGACCGAAGAGTGTCACCATGGAGTGGCTGGAAAACCACTGCAAGAAGGTTGTGGCTTGAAGCTACACCAGTTCGTCTTACAACTTGAGTTGCCTTTGATGTTATAATTCGACGACATAAATTAGGCACGTTTAGCCTCATTTTGCCATCTTCTTTTTCCTGTCCAATAACTGGAGCAAGAGGGGCTCCCAGACGGTAGATTTTTGTACCCAAGTCAGATCTGTCAAACTTGCCATGAAAGATTAGAACACGATGCTTGGGCTTTGTTTCCCTCGGCAACGTTTTTGTACTTTATGTTGCTCGAGTTTCAAACTACACCAGTTATGGAATACGGCAGAATAACCTGACATTTCTACCGAGATGTTTGTATTTGCGAGTTACCCTATGCAATTGCTACGTTTTGTGTGCTGTGTGTATATCAACATAAAGTATCCCAGAATGTATGCTAGATGTTATACCTGGCCATCTGCCGTGCCGGGCCAGGCTTTGGGTCGGGCCTACATAAGCTCGTGACAGAAAACCTAGGCCTGAGCCCGGCCCAGCCCGGCTGTCGGGCCTGATTTTTGGGCCCAAGCCTGGCTCGAAGGTGTTAAAGTTTGTTGGGCCTCGGGCCATGGGCTGTGCCCCTTCAGTAAATCATGAAAATGGCGGCCCGGGCAGCCCGGCCCGGCCTTGAGCTCAAAATCTAGGCCTGAGCCTGGCCCGGGCGCAGCGTCGGGCTGGGCTGACTGGGCCAGGCTGCCCATGGCTAGGCCTACTAGATGTTCTTCTCAATTTACTACAAATATGATAAAAGCTTTTCTGAATAATGTTTTCGTTTTCAAGACTCGCATGAGAAGAGCTCTGGAGGAGAGATAGGGGGCTCTGGCGATGCCCCGGGCGGGACGCCCGACGCCGCGTCGCCCTCCCTTCGGCCAACCCCTCCTTGCCCCACGACTGCCCACTCACCCATCACTGGTTGGATCCTTCCCTTGGTCGCCAACTTGGCGACTTCTCCGGCGAGACGACGGTTGGTAGCAAGGGTAAAGGGTTCAAGGTGGTGCTGCATCTAGGTAAAGCCTTCCATGCTCTCGTCCTTTCCTTCTTACGCTTCGGTGTCTCCTTCGACCCTGTCTCCTTCCCGGCTCTCTCGTCGTCGGGGGCCCTTTGGGTGACCCCGCCAGCGGTGAGCCCTCCTGTTTTCCGCCACCTCCATCTCCACTCTCCTGTCTTATTCTGCCCGCGTCCTGGTCGTCTCGTCACTACTCGGGTCGAAAACCTTGTTTTCTTCGTCCAGGTGGCTAGTCCTGCCGTTGCTGCCTTCGTGGCGCCGGCGTTGGTGCCACGGCGGCCGTGCGTCTGGGGCTGCACATGTCCCTCGCTGATGCACGGGCCGCGGTCGCGCGACTCCCTGCCTGCGCCACCGACCCCCACCCACTGCCTTCAAGTCGCGAGTTATGGGGCATGGGCGCCCCTCTAGCCTTTCGGCTTGCCGACGCCCCCTCCCCCTAGGTCTTGCATGCCGCCCCTGCTCCCTCGGCCCCACTGTGACCACGTTTCGGCTCAGGATTGGCCAGCCCTTCCCAATGATTTGTATGGGTGCAATCCAGCTGCCCCTCGAGGATAGTCCGGTGCCCCTGCTACCGCTTTCCAGGGGGGAAACGCCATGCTTCCTTCTGCGGGCGCCGCACACATTTACCCCGACAGGGATGTGAGCATTGATGTGGGGGGCCGTGACGCGTCCTCTCCTCGTCCTCCCTCGGCCGGAGACAGGGGCATCCCTTATCGCCTGGCTCTCTTATCCCCCGCTGCCCCCTCCCTCCCAAACTATCACGCCCCCACCCCCACTCTCCCTCAACGGCTGCTATCGCTGTCTCTCAATCTTCCATTTTGTCA
>LR738714.1:131842980-131853445 GCA_902687465.1 Secale cereale
CCCCCCCGCGCTGCGAGCATCCTGCCTCGCTCCACACCACCGCCACCTCCACCACGCAGGCCAACCCCTTACCCCTCCGCTACCCATCGCCTTCGTTCTACCCCTCAGGCTAGGCTTCCCACGCCGCGTCGGCTCGATGTGACGCCCCCGATTTGATCGTACATTAATTATGCACGCAAATGTGTACGACCAGGGATGATATCATAACACAACTCTAGACACAAATAAAATAATACAAGCTTCATATTACAAGACAGGGGCCTCGAGGGCTCGAATACAGAAGCTTGAAAGCAATAGAGTCAGCGGAAGCAACAATATCTGAGTACATACATAAGTTAAACAAGTTTTGCCTTAAGAAGGCTAGCACAAACATCAACGATCGAAGAGGCAAGACCTCCTGCCTGGGACGTCCTAACTACTCCCGGTCGTCAGCGGCCTCCACGTAGTAGTAGGCTCCGTCGGGGTAGTAGTCATAGTAGTCGACTGGGGTGGCATCTGGCTCCTGGGATCCGCCATCTGGTTACAACAACCAGAAAGAGGAAAGAAGGAGGAACATGGGGAGCAAAGCAACCGTGAGTACTCATCCAAATTACTCGCAAGCATCAGATCTATACTAAGTATGCATCAATATCGAAGGAATGAGCTGTATCTGTGGACTAGACCTGGCCATGGGTAGCCCGGCCCGACCCGAAAAAGCCCGACCCGGCCCGGCCCGACCTTGTACAGGGGCCGGGATCGGGCCTAGATTTCAAGCCCGTTGGCCGGGGGCCAGGCCCGTGCCCGTCATATTTGCACATTCCTGAAGAAGCCCGGCCCGAGGCCCGAGGCCCGGCGGGCTTTTAGCGTGATGGGCCGGGCTCGGGCCCGATTTTTAGGCCCGACGGCTGGGCCGGGCCGGGCTCGGGCCTGGGTTTTTTGCATCGGGCTTTGGTCGGCCCGACCCGAAGCCCGGCCCGGCCCGACAAATGGCCAGGTATACTGTGGACTGAACTGCAGAATGCCAGAAGAGAAGGGGAAAAGCCTAGCCTATCGAAGACTAGCATCTTCAAGCATCTTCTGAAAACCACCATCTTGCAGCAGTAGTAGGGAGTAAAGAATAGCATTTTATTATTAACAATCATGTTGTAACAATATCCATCACATAGCACAAGTATCCGTTTCTAGTCGTAATAGATTAGGATATAAGAATGAACGTCTGTTACTGTGGATACGGCTATTCGAATAGATAACTTCCATGCAGGGGTGCACCACGTTACCCTCACGCTCGATCATCTCTGTCCGAACACACTTTCCTAGGTTAATGCCCGGCCTCGAAAAAAATGCTAAAGATTCCAATATCCCCAAATTCCTATGAAAATCCTGGAAATTGAAGAGGACCATTCACTGTAACCTGAAAAGGAAGTACTCCTACATGATTATAAACTTACTGCAGTATGTCTTGTAGCTGGGGCAGAGGACGATGCACTGGTTGGGGCAGAGCTTGTCGCATTTGCCCATAACCATGCCTTCTTGCTGTTGGTGTCCTTGCACGACAGCTGCTTGTTCCTCTGCCGGAACTTCCCCGGACTGATCATTGGTAGTTCGGCTGCTGGGCAGCAGCTTCCTAGGCGGCTCTAGAGTCTGGAACTGTCGCGGTTGCCGATCGATATGACCATCCCGTTTCTAATCGAGCAGCCGCCTGAGGATCGTCGCCGATCTCCGGATAGATTCAACGACCCCGTTTCCTGCGATCGATCTGAGTCCCGACTATCCCGTTTCCCATCGATCTAGCAGCGGTCTGGCTCGACGACGCCTTGAGTCACGCGGACGCGTCGGTGGCCCAGTGCCATGCGAGGCCCAGCGCCACGGAACAGTTATCTCTGAGAAATACATAGCAGGCTTGTATAAATATTTCGGGCCCCCAATATTTATGGGCCCTGTGCGGGCTGCACATTCTGCACCACTATGGGCCCGGCCCACTTCCTCTCGGGGCGGAGCATCGTAGATAACCTTGTCTACGCGGCTGAGCTAGTTCAGTGCTGCAACAAAAGGGAGGCGCCAACTCTTGTGTTCAAGCTCGACTTCGCCAAGGCCTTCGACTCCATCGCCTAGCCCGCCCTTCGTCTGATCATGGAGGCACGTGGGTTCCCTGCGATCTGGTGTGACTGGATGAATCTTATCTTCAAGTCTTCGAGGGCGGCAGTGCTCTTGAATGGGATCCCTGGGAGGTGGTTTGTGGTGAAGAACGGGCTGCGTCAGGGTGATCCCCTGTCCCCTTACCTTTTCCTCTTGGTGGCCGACATCCTCCAGTGCATGATCCGAGAGATGGCGCCCTCAGGCACCCCCTGGTCGATGGGGCACCGGCGGTGGTTGTCCAGTACGCGGACGACACTCTCATCATCATGAGGGCCGACCCCGATGCTGCGGCACGTCTCTAGATCATTCTGGGTATGTTCGCCGCAACGAGGGGGCTTGTGATCAACTTCCCCAAGAGCACCCTCGCCCCCCCTGCACATCCAGGTCGGGCCCCTTGCGGCTATCACGGAGTCGTTCTGCTGCGCAGTCGGCTCCTTCCCTCAAAACTACTTGGGGCTTCCACTCTCCTGCGACAAGATCAAAATTCAAAATGGACGACTTCGCGCCAATTCTCACCAAGGTGGACCGCTACCTGGAGGGGTGGCGGGTGCAGCTCCCGTCCCCTGCTGGGCGTCTGGTGCTGATCAAAGCGGTGCTCGACTCCATCCCTACCTATGCCATGGTGGCCACGCGTCTGCCGCCGGCGGTGTTTGCGATGCTCGATAAGCTGCGGCGCGCGTTCCTGTGGAATGTCGTGGATCGGGCCTCCGAGGCGCAGCGCCTGGTCGCGTGGGATCGTGTGTGCCAGGCCAAGGTTGAGGGAGGTCTCGGGGGTCCGGGCTCTCGCAGGCCAGAATGACTGCTTGCTTCTCAAGATCCTTCATTGCATGCACGCGACGGTGCCGTCGCACTGGGCATCTTGGATTTGGGCCCAACTGGGTGATCGCTCATTAGTCACTCCTGGCCCTAGGCATATCGCCCCTCCGCAGTGACCACTTGAGCGCCCTGAAGTAGCTGATGCCAAGTTACCGTGCTCTCACGAGGGTGTGTGCGGGTGACGGGCAGAAAACATCATTCTGGCACGACTTGTGGCTTACTTGTGGCCCGCTGCGGTGTGCCTTCCCTGCCATGTTCTCGCACACTGCCTCTCTGGAGGTCACGATGCGGGTGGCTCGCTGCCGCGGGCTCCGTGCCCTCCTCGTCCCCCGCCTCACCCCGATGGCGGAGCAGGATTGTGTCGTCGTCCAAGACCTCATGTGGTGCGATGTCGAGAGGGAACAGCCGGACACATGGAGTGCCGCTATTTGTTCGGGCTCCAAGGGCACTTTTTCCGCCCGTGCGGCGAACAAGCTTGCTCGGTTTGGAGGGGCCGAGGTGCCCAACGCTGGCTTCCTCTGGGCCTCTCCGGCGTCGTCGCGCGTGAAGTTCTTCATGTGGTTGCTCACCTTGGTGCGTATCCATACGAGGGATGTGCTTCTTCGGAAGACTATCCTCACGGCTACGGAGGCTGGGTGCCCATAATGCGCGGCGGAGTTAGAAACCGCCGATCACCTCATCTTCGGGTGCTCGCTTGCGCAGAGATTCTGGCAATGTGTCGGCCTGTCGCCGATGGGGGGCACAGTCAAGACACTCCATCTCTTCAACGCCTCCCCTGCGGTCGGCTCGGCGTCCCCGGCTACACCTTCGTCCTCCTATGCTACTGACGGCTCTGGAAGCAGAGAAACGCGATCATCTTTAGAGAAGGGTCGCCATCCCTGGCGGCCACTCTGAAGGACTGCCGAGATGATGCTGGGCTATTGCGGTAAGGTTCAAGGAAAGTCATCGAGGGCATGTGGATATCTGGCTCGGTGTGCTCAGTGCTGCCTAGATTCCCGTCACCGCTGTATGTGCCTTCTCCTGCCAAATATGGGTGGGGTTCTTCTGATCTCTCTCTCCCCTCGCTGTAATTTCATTAGGATGCTAGCACCCTCCGATATATATGAGAAAGACAAGCACATATGCCCGTGCGTTGCAATGAGAGAGATATTTTTTGTGATAAGCAACGGGAAATATTATTGATGTGTCATCCAAAAAAGGTCTCCACACTGGTAGGCGACAGAGCGGAGTTATGGTCTTCTCGCTCGACATGTTTGACACGCGAAATCTTCATAGTGGTGGGGTTGGTCGGCGTGGTGGTGAGCACCCAACTCATGCCTTTTTTCCTTCGGGTCCGCCTCCGTTTCGGGGTTGTGGTTGCCTCCTCATTTGGTGTCTGCGCGGCGACTTTTGGGACACGATTGTTTCGACCACTCTATCTTACAACGGCGTAACCGAATGGATCATTCATTATAGCCCATAAGTCCTGTTTCATTAGGATAATCAGGCATGAATGTGACTTATTTCTGAGGGTTTATTCTCTTTGATTATTTTAGTGCTCAAGGGCCCATAATTTTGCTCTAATTAAAGTCAAACAACATTTTTTTATTGGCATATGCCCACAATTTCTTTCATTTATAGTCATCCATCATAGAACAGACACACACTGCTAACCAATGGCCAGCGCGAATATTTAAAATATACTATAGTGTCAAATTAGAATTAGTTTTTGTTTTTTTAGCATTCACAAAAATTATGAATTGGCAAATATTCTTGGAGAATGTGAACAAATTTTTAAATCCTGAACAATTTTCAAAAAATGCGAATTGTTTTCCTTGAAAATACCAATAGTTATGGAAAAACATGAACAAAATTGGAAACATGGATAGTTCTTGAAATTCACAAACAATATTTTGTAAACATGAAAATTTTATAGAAAGACAAATATTTTTGTATTTTTGATTTTTTAAAGAGAAACATTAAAAACAATTTTAGAAAATGTTTTCTTAGACGCTAATATTATTGTGGATTTTTGAAAATTTCACCAAAAGAAGAATATATTAAATATGGTAAATTTTATAATATTTATTTTCTCATTAAAACAATATTGATGAATTAAAAAAAACAAATATTTTAAAAAATGAGAACATATTTTTTCAAAGTTGATAAAATTTTGAAACCAATTTTTTATAAAGTTCGAACAATTTTGAAAACATGAAAATATTTTGAAATTCGGACATTTTTTCTATATTTTCCTCAATATTTACTTCACGGAAAAAATAAAAATAAAGAAGGAAAAGGTAATATAAAAGTGAAAGAGAAAGGAATGGAAAAAGAAAAATAGAAATGGCCCGGCCCAGTCTTAGGCTGTGTTTGGTTCGGCTTCAGCTTCCAACTTCTGGGTCCAAAAGCCATAAGCTGAACCAAAAGGGTAAATTTACAAAGCAGCTTTTGAGAATCTGCAGCTTCTTTGTAGTGAAGCTGAAATATCCCAACTTTTTAGTTTCTCAGCTTCTCAGCTTCTAAACCAACCATTTTTGCCTGTCCCATAAAACCGAGTAGTGTTTACCCATCAATGCCACCATTGTTTCACAATCGTTTCAGTCAAACATCCGTTTCAACCAAATAGCTTCCAGCTTTTTCACAGCAGCTTTTCACAGCAGCTTTTTCACAACAGCTTTTCCACAGCAGCTTTTCCAGAATCTGCAGCTCAACCAAACACAGCCTTAGGCGCCATGTGGGAAGCTTCAGCTATTTATCACACCATGCGTCAAATAAGCTCTTCCCAAGTGCATGGGCAATAATAAGTGGGCTGGCTTGGTTGGTCCGGAGTGTGCGCGACCCAATTGCGGAATTCTGGATAAACCTTTTCCTTTTCTAGCGGATAAACGCACAAAAATTTAGTACCACCTCGGATACAAAAAGAAGAATATTAAAAATCACGGTGAATGAATGAATTTTTTTAAGAAACACACCTTGATTTATTAGTAGGTATAGATTCAAGTGGTGGAGGGCCCCCTCCCCCCGTGAAAATTCATTTTTTTTACTGTTTTCCAACACTGAGAAAAATATGCTGAATGTTAATTCAAAATAATTTTTCAACCGGGAAGGAATGGGACAATGGAACTGTTCCGATCATATTTTTGTCTCTTATTTTAAGTTGGAATGCAGGATGGATGGAAGATCCACCTGTAGAGATTGTTGATGCACCCGAATGTCAACGATTGCCGTCAGGGTGCTTCAACTTGTTGCCATCGTTGCTTCATAGGAAGCAAGGAGGAGAATGAAGGTGTGGGAGGGTAGACGAGGACTTGCAAAGATGTGGCACCCAATAATATCTTCTGAAGCATTGCTCATACAAGATCATCTAAAGTCGAAAATAGGAAATCCGTCCCCCTCTACGCCCATGGGCGCGTCGGGGCACACCCACGGACAGCCCCCATCGGTCCCTCATATATTACACTGTGCATCCACATATCTCAAATCCGGATCCTCAAATTCATGCAATGCATGCACGTCGATTATACGGTACAAACTGTTCGAATGCCAAAATTCAAAACAAAGCAAAGCAAATGATAGTTCAACAAACCAGACATGGCAAAATGAAATCAATGTCCGAGCACGACGAATGGCCTCAGAGCACTAGCCGGGCGCCTGCTCCGAGCGGAATGCGTCGTGCTCCAGGAGGAATGCATCATACTCGTCCTACATTCGGGTTAACTTCTCCGCCTGCATCCAGGCCGTAGCCGCCCTCGTCGCCTCGTACTTCCTACGGTCGTTGATCTCCATCTTCTTGTCCGCAAGCCACTTCTTCACATGCTCATCTACGAGTTGACCCCTCTGAGGGTGGACTACTCCCTCCTCATCATGGTGGCCGCTGGGATGAGGAAGATGGCCACCGGTGATGATTTGCCCCTTCGACGGAGTGCCGGAAAAGGGCTCTAGATTGGATCTCGTGGATACAGAAGCCTGCGGCATCTGGAACAAAATTTCGTCGACTCCCCCAGGGTTTTTGGAATATTTGGGCGTTTATAGAGCGAAGAGGCGGTGCGGGAGGCACCGAGGTGGGCACAACCCGCTTGGGCACGCCTGGGCTCCCAGGCGCGCCCTGGTGGGTTGTGCCCCCCTCGAGGCACCCCCAGGTGCTTCTCTGGCCCAACAGGTGTCACTAGTACGCGTCGGTGCTATACAAACGATTTTTAACCGCCTTTCCGCAATGACATTTGGAACCGTCGTCGAGTGAGTGTGGCTGATAGGGGGGGTCCTTCCCACACGACCCAGAAATCATCGGGGATAGGCCCTCCTGGGACACCAAATGAGCTCGTGTGCGATCGGGCGAGGCATCGAAACCTAATCATTTCCGTAGGTATGTACATCCCACACGGTGAATCCCAGAAAAACATTTTCGTAGGTATGTACATCCCACAGGGTGAATCCTAGAAAAACATTTCCGTAGGAATGTATATCACACACAGTCAATCCAAGGAATACGTTTCCGTTCTTATGTACATCCCACACCGTCAATCCAGGGAAAATGTTTCCATTCGTATGTATATCACACAGTCAATGCAAGGAATATTTTTCCGTTCTTATGTACAACCCACACAATGAATCCAGGGAAAACGTTTCCGTTCGTATGTACATCCCACACAGTTTTATGTGTAGGCTCGTGTGTGAAAGGTGTAACTATCACACACGCTCTACCTTGTTTAACCGTTTGCTTCAACGAACTACATCACACACGATTTGATGAAGAAAACTATGTGGCATTGGGCTATCCATCACAGGCGCTTTTACTGCTAGAACCATTTGCAAAGTTCCATGCCACATTTAGCAGGTTTATTAGTTTACAATTAATAATTCCAGTATTACGCAAATTCACATTTCATATTGAACATCTGTTTGCCAATTTCATATCAGGCACATAAATATATTATAACATCACATTACGATAGCAACATGAAAACAACACAGTACAACATATAACTAGTTCAACTTCATAAGAACAATATTAGAATAATATATTCATTTCCCTAATCAAGATCATCCAGGCTCGTCTTATCCACCTATGCTTTCAGTTCAGTAAGATCCTGTTTTGCACGGGCCAACTGGGAAAGTGCCTCCTTCGCCAACACCATCTTAGCAAAGTCTGATTTAAAAAATCTGAGCTTATTCTCCACCTTCCACTTTTTATCCCGCATCTTCAAATATTCTTCAGTGTTGATAACTATTTCTTTAAGCCTACGTCTGTTCTCTTCCTCATACATGCTCCAGAGCTTCATTAGGCACATCATCAAAGACTGTGGCCACTCTTGATCAACCCACTCCAAGTAAGAATACTTCCGTTCATCCTATAATATTTAAAACTAGATCAGCAACAATTGTAGGGGGAAATGGGTTTATAGCAACATAGAAAATCACCAATGCTTATTTTGAAAAACTGAAGAAACATGTTAATTATGACATATCTTCTCAAAAATATCAATGTGCAAATGAATTAATTTCTACCGAGACAACAACCAAATTCTGGAAGATCGGAGCTATAATTAACTACAACAACACTACAAGTTCTTACTCATGGACAATAAATAACAAATTGAACATTTTATGAGGAAGGTAAATATAACTGCAACATCATAGAGACAATGTTTGGATGATAGAAAATTGATACTAACATGTGTGTACATGCACAAATTTAGTAACATAGAACTAATAGCACTAAGTCCGTCCACTATGTATGCCAAAACTGGTGTAAAGACGCTGCTACATCTTGCATAGGTGCCCTGCACTGGCGAGCCGATGCAGCAGAAAAAAATCAGGGACCTAGACTCCGGAGCACGTAGTTGCTCCGATGCCCAGTTCCTTCGCCCCATAAAGATTTTGTATTTTACTGCTTGGTTGCTCGGATGTGTGGACCAAAGTTGGCTGCACAAACTGCTGAAGCGGTGCCAAATAATTTTCTAATGGGACCGCTGATGAGATGGCAACAATTTAAGGTACTAGGTACAAACTGTGACACTGTCTTAGGATGCGTTTGGTTGAAGGTGTGGTATGAATGGGTTGGGACCATGACATTGTCTGAATCACATATAACAAATAATTTGTCACAATGAAAGAAGGTCTCACCTTCTCTGCACATGCTCGAAACTTTCTCCCACTGTCCACAGATTCAAACGCAACTAGCTTCACGCATGAAGATTGATGGTGACAACGAGCAGATAGATCTTCAACCACCCCGCTCCATTCGTTGCCACTGATGGTCCTAGGGAGCTACAAGAGGAAGAAATGACTCAAATCGACCACCGAGTAAAAATCCTTCATTCCAACTCATAGCCCGAGAGAGAGAAGAGAGGCATACCCGGGTGGTGAAGGAGTCGTCGCCGGAGGAGGAACCGCTGGAGAGGTCTTTCAAGAAGACCATGGCGACCCCAGCAGTAGGATGCGAGACGACGAGAGCGAGGAAGTGGATATAGCTTAGGAAGAAAGGAAGGAAGGAGGAAATAGGGGAAATGTGACTTGTGGTCGGGGAGAAAAGGGGGTGGGGAAGGGGGGAGGGGGCGGAGGCAGATACTTTGGCGGTAGGCCGAAATTTTGGAAATGTGGAGGAAAACTTTGCGCGCGGTGCCGCTGGACCATTCACTTTGAACGATTGTGTGCATCGCAAACGATTCTTCTGCTTTACGCGCATGGGATTAGTTTGATAATTTCAAATTTTGGCGGAAATTTCCTCAGGTACGCCATTGCATAATTTAACATCGCTTGCTAATTTGGGCACACAAAAGAGCGTATAGCAGACAGACCACACTTACGAAATCGAGCAATTTTAGTAATTAAACAGAGCCAGTTGACCTAAACATTGCTCTAACAAAAGACCAACATTAAAAACAAAGCCTAAGTACACATAATTTTCACAAATCCACCGCTGCACCGGCCTATGCATCACAGTGTGAGATGAGACGTCGATGACTTGTCCTGGCGACATGCCGTTGTTGGTGGACTTTGCGTCCCCCTGCTGAAGTCGACCACGTCCCCGTCCTTGTCCTCGTCCTCGGCGTCGCCCTCAAGGTTGTAGTACTCGTAGTAGTGGCTGCGCCAGAGCTCGCGTTGATACTCCACTGCCGATTCCTCGACGGACAGACTCTTCTCTACCTCGACCTCGGCCACGCGCAACTCCTCCTCCCGGCGCTCCTCGATCTCCGCCGCCTCCTGCATCTCCAGCTCCCGCTCGGTGACCTCATGAGGAAGAAGGTGCTCCATGGCCACCGCCGCCTTATCGGATGTGGGTTGCATGCTGGAGTCCGAGGTGGCCTAGAATATCTTGGAGTGTGCATGCTCGATCTTGGCATGGATGGCCTCGACCCGGGCGAGGGCGACATCGGCGGCACGGACGGTAGCTCGAGCGCTCTCGGCGTTTGCAGCCATCGTCGCAGCAGCATCTGCAGCTGCTCTGTCGGCTGCCGCAGACGCCCTCTCGGTAGAAGTGGCCACGCTCAATGCGGATGCAGCGACACTCTCGGCGTAGGCGGCCGCGCTATTGGCGCAGGCGGTGGGGCTC
>LR738714.1:131853479-131939380 GCA_902687465.1 Secale cereale
GGGGGGGGGGCATCGTACGGATTTTCACGAAGCGTACCCACGACGTCATCTTTGCAAGTAGGGGGTGCGGGAATGGGGATAGGGATTCGTGGATTCGTGGGTTGCCGACACTGGAGCGGATGAGCCGGCGAAGCTTAAGGAGGGAGACTTAAATAGACCCATATATTTTCATCGCAAACGGTTCCTAGAAAACAACTGTGTGTGATGTTGTAGATATTTTTCATTAGCCGTGAAAGACGAATTTGGAGTAAAGTGGCAACGGATGGTGTTTTAAATGTACGAGAAATTTTGTCGTACTAATACAACTGTCATGTCAAATTTTGGAAAATTTCAGGGGTCATTTGTCCTTTTAAGGCATTTAAGTGATCTTCTAGCCTTTTAATGACCGTAATTGAAATTTGAACGACATGTACATGCAACAGCTAACCATAACGGTTTGAAAAGTCATATTTTGTGTACTTGTGTGCGATTTAATTCCATGTGCAGTAAATTGTAAGGCATTTCAAACATATTGGTCTAACGGATATGACACAATTAAGCATGGAGTGCCATGTCATTTAAACTCAAAAAAATTAAAAAACATCAGAAACACATGAAATCTTGGTTGATATAATGTCATGCCACCAAGATGATGTGGTAAAGTTTTTGGCACGTGTGACGAAAGTTTGGACACACATCCCTCACAAACCAGAGCAACTCACTAGAAGCCTCGTGGTTCCGAGAGGGAACAATGCATGTTTGATGACGAATGGGAGATAGCTTCCTCTTACCGCCTTCAATTTTTTTTCTACGTGTAACGTGCACTAATACAACTGTCATGTGAAAATTTGGAAAATTTCAGGGGTCATTTGACCTTTTGAAGACATTTTAGTGATTTTCTAGCCATTTAATGACCGTAATTCAAATTTCAACTACATCTACGTGCAACGGCTAACCATAACGGTTTGAAAAATCATATTTGTGTACTTGTGTGTGAGTTAATTCCATGTGCAGTAAATTAGAAGGAATTCTCAAACATATTTGTCTCACGACATGGACACATGCATATATATGCATGGAGTGCCATGGCATTTAAATTACCAAAAAATAAAATATCAGAAAAACATGAAACCTTGGTTGATGTAATGTCATGCCGCCAAGATGATGTGGTAAAAAATTGGCATGTTTGACGAAAGTTAGGACACACACCCCTCACAAACTGGAGAAACTCACTAGAAGGCTCGTGGTTCCGAGAGGGAACAATGCATGTTTGATGACGAACGAGAGATTGCTTCCACGTACGGCCTTCAATTTTTTTCTACATTTAACGTGCACTAGTACAACTGTAATGTGAAATTTTGGAAAATTATAGGGGTCATTTGACATTTTGAAGATATTTAAGTGTTTTTCTTGCCATTTAATGACCGTAATTCAAATTTGAACTACATCTACATGCAACGCCTAACCATAACGGTTTGAAAAATCATATTTGTGTACTTATATGCGAGTTTATTCCAGATGCAGTAAATTAGAAGTAATTTCCAAACATATTTGTCTCACAACATGGACACATGCATATGTATGCATGGAGTGACATGACATTTTATTTCCAATTTTTTTAAAAAGTTTTAGTAACACACGAAACCTTGGTTGATGTAATGTCATGCCACCAAGATGATGTGGCAAAAAAAATTGGCATGTTTGACGAAAGTTTGGACACACGCCCCTCACAAACTGGAGCAACTCACTAGAAGACTCGTGGTGCCGAGAGGGAACAATGCATGTTTGATGACGAACATGAGATAGCTTCCTCTTACGACCTTTAATTTTTTTCTACGTTTAACATGCACTACTACAGCTGTAATGTGAACTTTGGAAAATTCTAGGGCTCATTTGACCTTTTAAATACATTTTAGTGATTTTCTAACCATTTAATGACCGTATTTCAAATTTGAACTACATCTACATGCAACGCCTAACCATAACGGTTAGAAAAAAAAATCATATTTGTGTACTTGTGTGCGAGTTAATTTAATGTACAGTAAATTAGAAGGAATTTTCAAACATATTTGTCTTACGACATGGACACATGCATATGTATGCATGGAGTGACATGGCATTTTAATTCCAAAAAATTTAAAAAATATATCAGAAACACATGAAACCTTGCTTGATGTAATATCATGCCACCATGTGGTAAAAAAATTGGCATGTTTGACGAAAGTTTGGACACACACCCCTCACAAACCGGAGCAAGTCCCTAGAAGGCTCGTGGTTCCGAGAGGGAACAATGCAAGTTTGATGACAAACGGGAGATAACTTCCTCTTATGGCCTTCAAATTTTTTCTACGTCTAACGTGCGCTAATCCAACTGTCATGTGAAAATTTGGAAAATTCTAGGGGTCATTTGACCTTTTAAAGACATTTAAGTGATTTTCTAGCCATTTAATGACCGTGACTCAAATTTGAACTACATCTACATGCAACACCTAACCATAATAGTTTGAAAACTCATATTTGTGTACTTGTGTGCGAGTTAATTCCATGTGCAGTAAATTAGAAGGACTCAAACATATTGGTCTCACGACATGTACACATGCATATGTGTGCATGGAGTGACATGGCATTTTAATTGCAAAAAAATTAAAAAATGATCATAAACACATGAAACCTTACTTGATGTAATGTCATGCCACCAAGATGATGTGGTAATTTTTTTTGCATGTTTGATGAAAGTTTGGACACACACCCCTCACAAACTAGAACAACTCACTCGTGGTTCCGAGAAGGAACAATGCATGTTTGATGACGAACGTGAGATAGCTTCCTGTTATGGCCTTCAGTTTTTTTCTACGTTTAACGTGCACTACTACAAATGTATTGTGAAATTTTGAAAAAATTCTAGGGTCATTTGACCTTTTAAAGACATTTAAGTGATTTTCTAGCCATTTAATGACCGTAATTCAAATCTGAACTGCATCTACATGCAACGCCTAACCATAACGGTTTGAAAAATCGTATTTTGTACTTCTATGCGAGTTAATTCCATGTGCAGTAAATTAGAAGGAATTTTCAAACATATTCGTCTCACGGCATAGGCATATGCATGAAGTGCCATGGCATTTTAATTCCAAAAAATTAAAAAATGATCAGAAAAGCATGAAACCTTGCTTGATTTAATATGATGCCACCAAGATGATGTGGTAAAAAAAATTGGCCTGTTTGACGAAAGTTCGGACACACACCCCTCGCAAACCGGAGCAACTCACTAGAATGTTCGTGGTTCCGAGAGGGTACAATGCATGTTTGATGACGAACGGGAGATAGCTTTCTCTTACGACCTTCAATTTTTTTTCTACGTTTAACGTGCACTAATACAACTGTCATGTGAAAATTTGGACAATTTCAGGGGTCATTTGACCTTTTAAAGACATTTAAGTGATTTTCTAGCCATTTAATGACTGTAATTCAAATTTGAACTACATCTACATGCAACGCCTAACCATAATGGTTTGAAAAATCATATTTTTGTGTACTTGTGTGCGAGTTAAAAAATCATTAGACGATGTAAATATCTGGTGTTCAAAAAAGAAAATGTAAAGTTCTGGCAAGACAACCAACCCCCACACGATCGACACTCTATCTCGCGGCTCGAGGTTTGGCTAGTGAGTGGCGGGGATCATTAATCAGACACGGTTCAGTATTGGAAACAATCAGCTATTATGTTCACACACGGATTTTGCTACGGGAATCGTGTGTAATTCAAACTAGAGTACTCATAAATTCCGGCGACTGGCATGTGTACTGTCCCCGTCGATCTAGATTCCGACCGCCAATAAATACTACCTTGCTCACGTCGTCCCGCCTACATTGTCATTTACATCCTCCCCTCGCTCGCCCTCTCTCTCTCTCAAATCTCTGCCATGGCGCCGCTGGTCTGCCCACTCGCCGACAAGGAATCGCCGACCCCCCGAGGACGCTCACTTGAATAGCAGCGACGATGACCCCTATGCACAACCAGACGAGGTTGTGCCGGACCCCCCAACTTTGGATTGGTATTGGGGACAGTACAATCTTTGTCTGTGGAAGTTGCTGCGGCCGGCTGAGAAAGCCAGGCAAGTGGCGTTCAAGAAGGAGATGGCGGAGGAGGAAGCTAGGTACCAGGCGGCCTATGAAGCCCGTGATGCCGCCTGGAAAAAGAAGGCAGTAGAGATTTGTGGGAGGGCGCATCGTCGTGTGGAGGAGGTGTACGAAGACAAGTACTTTGCGAGGAAGGTTATATGCCCCTGGCGCCTCATCGCTGCATGGAGGTGGGCCGATAAGCTCCAGCGTGCCACCGACGAGGAGCTCCGGTGGGCGCCCAACGAAATAGCAAGATCGTTCGGGCGCGTCCGCTAGCAAGAGGCAGATCGGTACGTCCAGCACTGCGAGGCGGAGTACTACCTCCACACGGGAAGACGCCGCGCACCAGGGAGCTGCTAGCAAGGGGCTGCCGGAATACTGGCCCCAGGAGGGATTATTAGTTTTAGTATTGTTCGTTTTCAATTTTATGCATTGTACCTAGTAGTTAAGTATCATCACGTATGTGATGATATTATATATATATTCTGTGATGAACTAATGAACAATTAATATATATTATGAATTCCATTTTCTATCTGTTTTTGTATACTAATTTGAATCTAGATGTTATCCTCCATCGCAAACGTTTTGCACCTTTTTTGACAGTTTTTTACACCACCATTTGCGATTATTGCATTGCACACAGTTTCATCGAAGGGTCTCTGATCGTACTGTCGCGTTAGCAGCATCCTGCAATAGTGTGTCTTCTAGTCCAAACAAAAACCTCGTAAAGTTTTGCTGCGTTTGGACTCCATTTGATATTGATTTTCTGCGATGTAAAAAACAAGCAGAAAACAATAACTGGCACTTGGCACTATGTCAATAGGTTTGTCCCAAAATATGATATAAAATGACTGTAAAATTATTGTAAAATATCCAAGAATGATAATATAACGACGTGGAATAAAAAAAATTATAGATACGTTGGGGACGTATCAGCATCCACTACTGCAGGATGCTGCTAACGCGACACTACGATCAGATACCCTTTGATAAAACTGTGTGCGATGCAATAATCGCAAAAAGGGGTGTAAAAAACCCGTCAAAAAGGTGCAAAATGTTTGCGATGATGGATGCATCAAACACGGTTCTGATTTTAGTTGCGTGTGCGATGTAGGGCATACAGTTCATTCCAATTAACTGTTTGTGATGAGGAGGAATAAAAGAAACAGGCAGCCGGACAAAGGTGTGTCTGATATACGACATACGGTTCGCTCGGGTGAACTGTTTGTGATTAGGCAACACAAAAGAAACGGTCAGCCAGATCAAGGTGTGTGATATATATGGTATGCAGTTCACTTGGATGAACTGTTTGCATTGAGACAAGAGAACAGAAACGGTTCAATATAACAAGATGTGTGTGATACGCGGCAAACAGGTCTGTATTCAGAAATGTGTGCGAAGACCGATAATAACACACACGATTGCTTCTAATAAGACGTATGTGATATGCTTTGTCTACACAACATCTATTAGCCATTGGGTGACGGGCGGTCATCCGGGTACGCCGTAAGGATGCGAAGAGGGCATCATATATCAACAAGGACTAGCTGTTCCACCAATAGCTCATCTAAGAGAACTCTCATGTTAACTGTGCTCAGGCTGGAGCAGCCATGAGATGGGTGACCGAATGGGAAGTTGTCAATATTTCAAAACCCACTGATGGGATGGATCATGAAGGTCCTTAGATCATAAATGTCCATTAAGGACCTTCATGATACATCCCATCAGTGGGTTTTTTGTTTTGTTTTTTAACACATGTTAAAGAATTAAAGAAGGTCTACCGCATTACTTTTTGACAATGTGTGATACGTGGCATACAGTAGATCCATCCGACCTGTTTGTGATGGAATAAGCTGTGTGTGTTGTGGGGCAGAATTAACCTCAAGGTCCTTGTTTTGTTTTTTTTGTTTTTTTAACACATGTTCAAGAAGGTCTACCGCATTACTTTTTGACAATGTATGATACGTGGCATACAGTTGATCCATCTGACCAGTTTGTGATGGAATAAGCCGTGTGTGTTGTGGGCAAACGCTTGCTAGTATTCAACCATTTGCGATTGATGAATTCATCACCGACGAGCAGGCGCCACGGCCCGTCATGGCCGAGGCGCTCCCCGGCAAAGCGATGGACGACGTCGTGATTCGCGTCATCGCCAGGGTTGAGCATACCTTTGGCGCATGGCGCTTGAGCGCCGCGGATCAAGATAGGCATGTCAGCGCCGATAGGCTGCAGCTCCCCGTACAACATGATCGATGGCGCGCCGCAGAGCAAGCTAGGTGTGTCCGCGCCGATAGGCTGCGGCTCCTAGCACGGCGAGATCCGTTGGAGCACCGCAGAGCGAGAGGCGCGGTGCGCCGCATAGCAAGAGTGGATCCATCAGCGCTTGGCTGCTGTCGACACGGCATCCCTACTGGGTACATGTGTAATACCCCGGACACACCCGCCTGTGGTCGTTACTCCTGGACGGATTTAGACTGGCCTCACAGATGAATACTAGTCTTTTCTGCACACTTTGTCCTCACTCGTGCGCACCCGGGAGCAACTTCCCGGTCAGTCACCCATCCTGAAACTACTCCAAGCCGAGCACGCTTAACTTTGGAGTTCTGTCCGAATGGGCTCCCGGAAAAGAAGGAATTCCTTATTGATATGAGTAGTCTATCATCCCTAATAAGCCAGACTATCACATACACCCTCACTCAGAGGAACCGACGTCCTCATCGGGCCATAGGAACGTTCCCTCTTGGCACATACGTATGTGCATCCAGTCCGGTACATGTGCCATGCCGTGTGTCACGACGGGTCACAAACGTCATGAATAACATGACTGCACACCTGTCCGCAAACATCCGTGTAACCACGAGGGTCGGCTCTGATACCAACTTGAAACGTCCCGGATACACCCGCCGGTGGTCGTTACTCCTGGAGGGATCTAGACTGGCCTCACATATCAATACTAGTCTTTTCTACACACTTTGTCCTCACTCGTGCGCACCTGGGAGCAACTTCCCGGTGGGTCACCCATCCTGAAACTAGTCCAAGCCGAGCATGCTTAACTTTGGAATTCTGTCCGAATGGGCTCCCGGAAAAGAAGGAATTCCTTATTGATATGAGTAGTCTATCATCCCTAATAAGCCAGGCTATCACAACACGTCGTCAGTACCCCCATTCCTCGCCAGGAGTGGGTAGAGGCCCTCAGCATCGTAGTTGCACCAGAGGCCAGCTGTGCCGTACTTGCACCGGAAGCCTATCGCGCCATTCGCCTTGTCCGCTGCCCGCTAGATGCCAACGCGCTGGTTCGTAGGCTCGACCGCCTCCTTGGCCCAGGTGTCCACCTGGGCACAGTAGAGGAACATGGTCGTCGCATCAACTGGTGATCTCCAAAGAAATAGCCACCTTGGAGCTCGAGATCCCGCTCCGAATGTACCGCGAGCGTGTCGACCGCTTGGACGAACGCCTACATGAGTTCAGGCAGAGCCAAGAGCTATCATAGGCAAGGGCTGTTAGTCATGGTCTCATGGACGCGTTTTGTTTTGTTAAGTCGTTTCGACGTTGATAACTATGTATTAACAGCAATCATAGTATTGCTCTGTTAATTGCTCTGTTTCAATGTGTGTACTCCGTCTTCCATTCTTATGTGTTCTGTTTCAATGTGTGTATATACGCTTTCCATTCTGTATATGTGTATGATAACAGCTAGATTCAAATTAGTATACAAAAACAGATATAAAATGGAATTCATAATATATATACATATGTATATTAATTGTTCATTAGTTCATCATAGAATATATATATAATATCATCACATATACGTGATGATACTTGACTACTACGTACAATGTATAAAATTGAAAACGAACAATACTAAAACTAATAATTACTCCTGATGTGCGGTGTCATCCCAGCGCGGAGGCAGTATTCCGCCTCCTCCGCCTTGCAGCGCTTGACGTACCGATCTGCCTCCTGCTGGCGGACGAACACGGACGATCTTGCCATTTCGTTGGGCGCCCACCGGAGCTCCTCGTCGGTGGCGCACTCGAGCTTATCAGCCCACCTCCATGCAGCGATGAGGCGCCTAGCGCCTTTGGCCTTCCTCGCGAAGTACCCGTCTTCTTACTCCTCCTCTGCACGACGACGTGCCCGCCCCCAAAGCTCCACCTTATCCTTTTTCCAGGTGGCATCATGGGCTTCATAGGCCGCCTGGTACCTAGCTTTCTCCTCCGCCATCTCCTTCTTTAACGCCACTTGCCTGGCTTTCTCAGCAGACGATAGTGACTTCCACAAACAAAGATTGTACTGGCCCCAAAACCAATCCAAAGTTGGGGGGTCTGGCGCAACCTTGTCCGGCACCGCGTAGGGGTCCTCCTCGTCGCTGCTGATCGAATGAGCATCCTCGGGGGGCGTCGACTCCTCGTCGGCGTGTGGGCAGATCGGCACCGCCATGGGAGAGCTTTGAGAGAGAGAGAGAGAGTCGACCGAGGGGAGGATGTAGATGAGAATGCAGGCGGACGACGTGAGCAAGATAATATTTATTGGCGGCCAGAATCTAGATCGATGAGAACAGTACATACGCCTGTCACCGGAATTTACGAGTAATGTAGTTTGAATTACACATGATTGCCGCATTAGAATCTGTGTGTGAACATAATAGCGGACGGTTTCCAATACAGAACCGTGCATGACTATTAACCCCTGCCATTCACCTTCCAAACCTCGAGGCGCGAAATAGAGTGCCAATCGTGTGGGGGCCGGTTGTCTTGCCAGATCTTTACATTTTCTTTTTTGAACACCAGATATTTACATGGTCTGAAGATTTTCTAACTCGCACACAAGTACACAAAAATATGATTTTTCAAACCGTTATGGTTAGCCGTTGCATGTAGATGTAGTTCAAATTTGAATTACGGTCATTAAATGGCTAGAAAATCACTTAAATGTCTTTATACGGTCAAATGAAGTTAGAAAGGGTTGAAAATTGATGATGTCGCTTTGAATGGTGCATCTTGAATACACAAAAAGTCAGGAGTTCAAATAAGTTCAGATAAATGAAATCCCTTAGTAACAGATGAGTTTTCGTCCGAAACCCTCATACTTCGAAAGAGATTGTCCATTTTGTACACGAAGTGCGTCCAGTTTTTGCCGTAACCCTCTCAACTTTTTAGCATGTGCTATGTGGGTGAAATAATGATACCATGCATACTTTCAACTGTCGGATTTAGGGTTCCGGCTAAACCCTCAAGGTTCGAACTCTGGGGTGCACACGAAGATCTCTCCTTCTGCCCTAGCCCTTCTACTCGACAGTTCTAGGCCTAGCTCGTTAGATCCAATGAACAAGAGACACAAGATTTATACTAGTTCGGGCCACCGTTGTGGTGTAACACCCTAATCCAGTGTGTGTGGTGGATTGCCCTGTAGGCAGCAGAAGAACTAGTACATGGATGAACTGCCTCCTGGGGAGAGGTGTTCTTGCGCTCGGGTGAGCTTGAGGTGTGTGGCCTTCTATCTAATCAACTTGAGGTGAGATCAACTCTGTCTCCGACGAGCTGATCCCAATGGTGGTGGCTAGTCCTATTTATAGTGGCCAGGGTTCTCTTCCAAATATTGAGCGGGAAGGAATCCCACAACAGCCCAATTTGGAGGGGAACAACTAGTACAAGCTATCCTGACAAAAGGTGGCCTTCGCTGCCAAAAGCTCTGGTGGTGACGCCACCGTGGGCTCCGCGATGACCTCCGTCCTGCCGTCCTGCTGGTCTTGGTCTCGTTGCACTGATACGGAAACCTTTTCCTAACGGCTCGGGACTCCGTGCCTGCACCTGCTCCTTTAGCACCGAAGAGGAAACTGGCACTCTGCGCCCGCTGGCGCCCGCCTGGCTTTAGTCGTCACCGCTCACGTCATGAGGACCTCGCGAGGTGCCCCTTGCCTTGATATCTCCGATCCTCACGAGCCAGCCTGACGAGGCCACTCCAGGGGATGTCCTGTGTCGTCCGCCTCGCGAGGCTTGTCCCCTCGTGAGGGTCTTGAGTATCATTGAAGAAGTTGGGCCACACTAGGCCGCCTTGCGAGCCACGCTCTGGGCCGCAGGCAGGCATGTCTGGGTACCCCCGTTCCCAGAACGCCGATAGTAGCCCCCGGGCCCAAGGCGCGCTCGAGCTTGGCTTCGCGGCGAAGCCAAGGGCCAAGTGCGGAGCGCCATGGGCCGTCAAAGCCTGCGGCCTTGTCTGACGCGTGGCGGTTGATGGGATGTGGGCGTCTCCACTTCCCCACGCAGCCTCGGCGGCTGCGTGACTTGACACGTCCCGGCATGCACAACAAATCATCATTACATGTGATTTCGGGGGCTGGCGGTTGGCCTTCTCCTAGCTATAAATAAGGCGGCGAGTGGAGCCTTTGCCGCCCATTTCATTCCTTTGCTCTTCTCGCCCCTTCTTCCCTGTGTTGTGCTTGATCGCGCTTCTCATTGCGCTGATTCAACGATTATCTGCCGCCGAGAAGGGGAAGATCCCTCGTGAGGAGCCAACGGTACTTCCCCCGAAGAAGAGGCCGCTCCGTCCTCATAACGCTGTCATGAAGCTGGAGGTGACGAGGCCTTGGCACGAGCGTCCTCCCCTGGCTATCCGTTGCCCCTTTATGCCAGGGCACCGGGCCATGGAGGCGGAGCTGGCGCTCAGCACCGCCCGCGCCGTGGCTGCATTGACTGTGCCGTTGTGGTGCACGCTGCTGTCCCGAGAGCTCATGCTGGAGGCTCCTCCCGTGAGTTCGTGGTGTGGGCAGCGATGCCTCGTAGATCTTGTATTCGCCTCCCGCCATTCTTCGCCGCGGAAGTGCCGCTGAGGGGGCCGCTCGGGCTTTGGTTGCGACACGCTGAGTGCGGGGCCCCAGCGACGAGGGCGGAGGTCGAGGTCGTCTCCTCCGGCAAGGTCTTCATGACTCGTCTCCGTGCCATCCACTTCGAGTTCGACGACGTCTCCGTGCTTCACTTCAAGGTGTTCAACGAAGAAGGACGCCGCCTGGAATGTTGCCCCGGGAAGGGCCACCTAGAGTATGCTGCTGGCGACGCGCCGGATGTCGATTCCGCCGCCAGCTTACCCAGTGGCAGCAATGCCCTCCAGAGGTCTAGCAGCTTTTCTGAGTCCACCGAGTCCCCGGAGACAAGTGACGATAGCTACGTGCCTCCGAGTTCTCAACGCGCCCGAAACTCGTCGGGCTCGCAAGCACGTCGCTGGTGGTGACCCCCTAGGGTCGAAGGTGGCCCGCTGTTGATGGCGCCATAGTTGGGGTCTCCTCAAGACCCTTGGTGGCGTTCCCTGCAAGGATTCAAAGCCAACCCCACAGAGGCGTGTAAAGAACTTGTAATGCTTATGCTTCTATCCTACTGTTTCACCAGCGCACTCTGTTCGCGAGCCTTGTTTTAGCAATTTCGCCACCCTTTTTTACCCTTTTGGTTGCATAGTGCTCTATGCCGGCGGGCCCCAGTCCCAAGGAAAGCTGCAGCCATCGCTGGTATGCTAGGTCGCGATGAAGTGGTCAAGGCCAGGAGGTGAGTGGCCCGAGGTCTGGTAAGAGCTCCTGAGGCGCGACGCTCAAGAGGCCCCCCTTGGCGTGCAAGTGGCTCCCTGAGGTTAAGAAAGCGTGGTAGTATTGCTGAAACATTTCTATCAAACCCTACTGAGTGAACGTGGGTAAGGCATCGAGGGATCGATGACTTATCTTGGTGACCACAGGGCGGATCCTCGTACAACGTGCCTGGATCGTTCATTAGGCTGAGATTTCGCGATTCCCTCCTGCTGGCCCTAGAGTTCTGTGTCGGCAAGGCCCGGCCCGCACGTACCTCAGCCGCCGCTGGCCTTGACCGGAAACCAGGACAAGACCAGGGAGTGAGGGGCTACGGGTCTAATTAGGCCCTTGGGTCGCGATGCCCAAGGGTCCCCCTTGACGTATGAACGGACCGGAAGGAAGGGAATGCTGGACTCAGGCCTTGATGTTCTGCGTCGGCCGGGCCCAGTCCGCGCGTACCTCAGCCGCCGTTGGCCTTGACCGGTGACCAGGACAAGACCAGGGAGTGAGGGGCTACAGGTCCAGTTAGGCCCTTGGGTCGCGATGCCCAAGGGTCCCCCTTGACGTACAAACAGGCGCGAGCTCTCCGGTCCGACCCCGCCTCCTTTCGCGCTTCTCGATGTTCTACGTCCTCGGGTCCCGACCCTCGAGCGAAGCTCAGCTGCCGTTGGTATGCCATGTCGTGATGCCGTGGTCAAGGCCAAGGGGTGAGGGCTGGAGAGTCAGTTAGAGCCCCTGAGACGTAGTGCTGAGGGACCCCCCCTTGAACGCGCAAGCGAACCACGTGAAGAGGGGAGTCCGGTGGGACTGCCTGTCGCCGTGCTCCTGAGACTCTGGTGGGTTAGCCTGCAGCAGAACAACTTAGGCCCGCGCCCGCGTCGGGCTTCCAATAATCCCGCTGGGAGACGAAGGCACCGGGGACCTAGTGAGGTGACGCTTGCGGAGCGGGCCGCGGATCAGAGCTCGGTCCCTCGGGTTTGTTAGCGTTGCTGGGACGGACCCGAGCACAAGGGCCGTGCCAATGTACGCAGCTCCATCGAGATGAGCAGAAGTCCGTTGGGTGGCGGTGGAGACCCGGAAGTGTGATGGTTAATTGATCGATCTGTATGTAATATGACTTAGGATGGTAGCACTAGCTTTGGTAAAATGCAATGGAGATACACGCCACCAGGGTAAACCTATGCGGCCTGGGGGTAGTGCAGCCCAAGGGGCGCCCCCAAAGGGTGACCAAAAATGCGAAAAGATGCACGCCGCAGGGACAGACCCGTGCGGCCTGGGAATAATGCTGCCCGAGGGTTCGCTCCTAGTTGAACAGAAATCGAAAGATGTCACCTAGCATAGTTGCTGAAGTAGTGTCGGTGTAGCACAGGGTGCTCGACGAAGGCGCTGCTCCTCATGTGCCGCTGGCCCCGGCTCTTCGCGAGGCTCCGGGGCTCCTCAGATCTCATGAAGAGCCGAGTACAACTCCGCCTGGATCTCCTTGTGCTTGGCCTCGCGAGCCGCCAGGACTTCCCGCGTGTGGCGCTGGTGCAGGGTCGCCTGGTTCGACAGGCCGAAGGGCATGCACACGTAGCTGTGAGGGGGACCCTGACACCAGCCCACCTGGGAAGGCCAGTAGAGCTCCTGAGACGCGATCTTGTTGAGTGCCGGGACATTGACGCAAGTGCGTAGCCCGTCTCTTGAGCCTGGGCCGACGACTGCCCTCGGAGGAGCCGGGTGGCGCTCGCCTCGCATGGCTCTTGGCTCCTGTAGGTCTTCGATGGTCTGGTTGGTGAACTCCTGAGCGCTTGGTGCCTCGCGCCTTGAGGCCTCCGGAGGGAAGTGTGCAGCAAAGCACCCTTCCACATGGTGCCCGAGCACCTCCCTCGTGACGTTGGCTAGGTCTGAGGCCCTCCAGAGGAGAGCCCCCGAGCCCAGCCTGAGAGGGGTGCCGGGCGCGCCTTCCTATGCGAGAGGGGGAGGAGGCCCCATGGTGCTGCCTCCCTATGCTGCGTCCTCATGAGGCTTCAGAGCCAGCAGTTGCTTCTTCTTCTTCTTCTTCTTCTTCTTCTTCTTCTTCTTCTTCTTCTTCTTCTTCTTCTTCTTCTTCTTCTTCTTCTTGGGAACGACCTCTGGTGGGTAGATGATGTTGTCGTTGTCCGGATCCTCAACCGCCGCCGCCTGGTAAGCGCGCTCGAGCGAGCACAGTGCGTTCTTTTCCTCGCAGGCGATGGTGATGACGCCGCCGCTTCCAGGCATCCTGAGAACATTATAGCCGTGGTGAGTTACTGCCATGAACTTGGCTAGGGCCGGATACCCAAGGATGGCATTGTAAGGGAGATGGATGTGGGCCACATCAAAGTCGATGAGCTCGGTGTGGTAGTTGTCACGCTTGCCAAAGGTTACAGGTAGGCGAACTTGCCCCACAGGAGTGGTGGAGCCATCAGTCACTCCGGAGAAGGGCTTGGTAGGCAGCAACTGCTCGTAGGGTACTTGGAGGCTGTCGAATGTCTCGATGGATAGGACATTAAGCCCCGTGCCACCGTCAGTGAGGGTCTTGGTAACTTGGACGTTGCTGATGACGGGAGAGCAAAGCATCGGGAGGGCGCCAGCCGTAGCTGCGCATTTGAGCAGGTCTGCTGAATTGAAGGTGATGGGACACCTGGACCACCTAAGCAGACGGGTGGCCTCGAGCTTGGGGAGAGCCGCATTTACTTCACGGGCGAATTGCTTGAAGAGGCGCTAAGAAGCTGGGGCCTGTGCTCCGCTCAAGATGCAAGCGATGGCACGCGGCTCCTGGAAGCCCCCAGCCCCCTCGTCCTGGTCGTCGTTCCTCCTTGGTGGCGGCAGTGGTGGTAGGCCGGCCCTGCACTGAGGATGGTCCTCTCGGGGCTGATCCCTCCAGGCGTCCTTGCAAGGCTGGCCGCGCCAACGGTCCTCCCGAGGCTGATGACGCCACTCCTGACGGGGTCCACGGTCGTCCCAGCGTCCTCCGGTCCGACCTCCCCCACGGCCGTAGCCGCGGATGCTGCGCTTAGGGTGTTGGATGACGCGTCCTTCGCTGAGAGCCGGAAGCTCTTGACAGTCATGGGTGTTGTGGCTATGCCCGTTGTGGGTGGCGCAAAATGCTCGGCCATTCTTGGGTGGCTCCGGATAGTCGCGGTCGCGCTTCATCTCTGGTTCAGCTGCAAGCACTGTCGCTCCCTTGTGCTTTACGTCCTTGCTCTTGGCCTTCTTGTCTTCGGTTTCAGCAGCGGGGAGCTCGACGAGTGAGAGGCGCCCCTCCTCTGCCCTGGCGCACTTGGTAGCGAGGTTGAACAGCTCCAAGGATGTGCACAGATCTTCGTGGATGGCGAGCTCTTATTTCATCTTGACGTTGCGGAAACCATCCGAGAATGCTGAAATGATGGCCTCGTTCGTGACCTTGGGGATCTTGACGCGGACACTGTTGAAGCGCTGGATAAACTTCAGCAGGGTTTCTCCTGGTTGCTGCTTGATACGCCGCAGGTCGCCCGCGGTCGGGGGACGATCTCGAGTGCCCTGGAAGTTGGCGATGAACCTATCGTGCATCTTGCTCCAGGTGGAGATTGATTCCGCGGGCAGGTTCAAGAGCCACGAGCACGCACCATCCTTGAGGGCCATGGGGAACCAGTTCGCCATGATCTTCTCGTTGCTACCGGACGCCTCGATGCTCAGCTCGTAGAGCTGCAGGAACTCCGCAGGGTCAGGGGTGCTGTCGTAGCGTGCAGGCAGGTCGGGCTTGAACTTCCTAGGCCAGTTGACGTTGCGCAGCTCGGGAGCAAGGGCCTTGCAGCCTGCTGTCGACACCGGTGCTTGCTGGGGTGGTGGGACTTGGTATTGGTGTTCGCATGCCACCGCGGCGGGGGGCGCGCGGTCTCGATGCTGCAATGGAGGGAGCGCGGGTGCTCTGCCATGGGGCCGCTGGATCTCCTAGTAGCTTCCTTCCTCGCGCGTTGGCACCGCATGTGGGCGGTCACGCCGCGGGCCTAGACGCCTTGGGTATTGGACGATGCCTTGATGTTGGGGTATCAGTCGGGCTTCTTGGGCCTCGTCGTCCTCGTGGGGAGGTGGACGAGGCAGGGAAAGGGACGGTGCCGGAGAGCCCCCAACGGCACTGATAAGCTCGGCTATGGGGTCGAGCCAATCTTCGTAGAAGTCGTCGACAGGGTGGTAGCTCAGGAGCTCTCGCGCCATGAGCAACGCAGCCTACGCATCCACGGGTCTGCGACGAGCATGGGACAAAGAGATCGCCGGAGTTAGTGACGGGGTAGCGGTGCGTCCATCGCGTCGCACGAATGGGTGTAGAGACGATGCCTGCTGTTCTTGCCGCGCCGGACCGATGGCGGCGTTGGCAGCAGGTGATGGAGAACGACGGGGTGGTCCGCCGGTAGGAGCGGTCTGAGCGACGCGGGCGGCAAGGGCAGCCCGCCGCTCAGCACGGGCTCTGCGAGCGTCAGCCATGGACTGCTGGAACGATGGAGCACTGAACGATGGAAGGGAAGTCTCATCACACCCCTACCAGGCGCGTCAAATATCGGATTTAGGTTTCCGACAAAACCCTCAAGGTTCGAACTGTGGGGTGCGCACGAAGATCTCTCCTTCCGCCCTAGCCCTTCTACTCAATAGTTCTAGGCCTAGCTTGTCAGATCCAATGAACAAGAGACACAAGATTTATACTGGTTCGGGCCACCGTTGTGGTGTAACACCCTAATCCAGTGTGTGTAGTGGATTGCCTTGTAGGCAGCGGAAGAATTAGTACATGGATGAACTGCCTCCTGGGGAGAGGTGGTCTTGAGCTCGGGTGAGCTTGAGGTGTGTGGCCTTCTATCTAATCAACTTGAGGTGAGATCAACTCTGTCTCCGATGAGCTGATCCCAAAGGTGGTGGCTAGTCCTATTTATAGTGGCCGGGGTTCTCTTCCAAATATTGAGTGGGAAGGAATCCCACAACGGCCCAATTTGAAGGGGAACAACTAGTACAAGCTATCCTGACAAAAGGTGGTCTTCGCTGCCAAAAGCTCTGGTGGTGACGCCGCCGTGGGCTCCGTGATGACCTCCGTGCTGCTGGTCTTGGTCTCGTAGCACTGATATGGAAACCTTTGCCCGACGCCTCGGGATTCCGCGCCTGCACCTGCTCCTTTAGCGCCGAAGAGGAAACTGGCACTCTGCGCCTGCTGGCGCCTGCCTGGCTTTAGTCGTCACCGCTCACGTCATGAGGACCTCGCGAGGTTCCCCTTGCCTTGATATCTCCGATCCTCACGAGACAGCCTGGCGAGGCTGCCCCAGGAGATGTCCTATGTCGTCTGCCTCGCGAGGGTCTTGAGTGTCGTTAAAGAAGTTGGGCCACACTAGGCCGCCTTGCTAGCCATGCTCTGGACCGCAGGCAGGCAAGTCTGGGTACCCCCGTTCCCAGAACGCCGACATCAACCTTTTCAGAGTTCATTTGTAGTGGTTTTCAATTTCAGGGTCATTTAGCTTAAAAAATCAGCAAATGTATGAAAAATACCAAATGAAGTCAGTAAGAGTTGAAAATTGATGTTGTGGCTTTGAATGGTGCATTTTGAACACACAAAAAGTCTGGCGTTCAAATAAGTTCAAAAAATGAAATACCTTTGTAACAGATGAGTTTTCGTCTGAAACCCTGACACTTCGAAAGAGATTGTCTATTTTGTACACAAAGTGTGTCCACTTTTTTCCATAACCCTCTCAAGTTTTTAGCATGTGTTATGTGGGTGGAATGATGATACCATGCCGAACTTTCAACCTTTCAGAGTTCATTTGTAGTGCTTTTCAATTTCAGGGTTATTTAGCTTAAAAAATCAGCAAATGCATGAAAAATACCAAATGAAGTCAAAAAGGGTTGAAAATTGATGATGTGGCTCTGAATGATGCATTTTGAACACACAAAAAGTCTGGAGTTCAAAAAAGTTCAAAAAAATGAAATACCTTTGTAATAGATGAGTTTTGTTTCGAAATCCTCGTACATCGAAAGAGATTGTCCATTTTGTACACGAAGTGCGTCCAGTTTTTGCCGTAACCCTCTCAGCTTTTTAGCATGTGATATGTGGGTGAAATGATGATACCATGGTAACTTCCAACCTTTTCAGTGTTCATTTGTAGTGTCATTTAGCTTAAAAATTCTGGAAGTGCATGAAAAATACCAAATGAAGTCAGAAAGGACTGAAAATTGGTGATGTGGCTCTGAATGGGGCATTTTGAACACACAAAAAGTCTGGAGATCAAATAAGTTCAAAAAAATGAAATACCTTTGTAACAGATGACTTTTTGTCTAAAACCCTGATACTTCGAAAGAGATTGTCCATTTTGTAGACGAAGTGCATCCAGTTTTTGCTGTAACCCTCTCAACTTTTTCGTATGTGCTACGTGGGTGAAATGATGATACCATGCCTACTTTCAACCTTTTAAGAGTTCATTTGTAGTGCTTTTAAATTTTAGGGTCATTTAGCTTAAATAATCAACAAATGCATGAAAAATACCTAATGAAGTTAGAAAGGGTTGAAAATTGATGATGTGGCTCTGAATGGTGCATTTTGAACACACAAAAAGTCTGAAGTTCAAATAAGTTCAAAAAATGAAATACTTTTGTAACAGATGAGTTTTTGTATGAAACCCTGATACTTCGAAAGAGACTGTCCATTTTGTACACGAAGTGCATCCAATTTTTGCCGTAACCCTCTCAACTTTTTAGCATGTGCTACGTGGGTGAAATGATGATACCATGCCAACTTTCAACCTTTTCAAAGTTCATTTGTAGTGCTTTTCAATTTCAGGGTCATTTACCTTAAAAATCATCAAATGCATGAAAAATAACAAATGAAGTCAGAAAGGGTTGAAAATTGATGATGTGGCTCTGAATGGTGCATCTTGAACACACAAAAAGTCTGGAGTTCAAATAATTTCAAAAAAATGAAATACCTTTGTAACAGTTGAGTTTTGGTCCGAAACCCTGATACTTCGGAAGAGATTGTCTATTTTGTACATGAAGTGCATCTAGTTTTTGCCGTAACCCTCTCAACTTTTTAGCATGTGCTATGTGGGTGAAATGATGATACCTTGCCAACTTTCAACCTTTTCAGAGTTCATTTGTAGTGCTTTTCAATTTCAGGGTCATTTAGCTTAAAAAAAAAATCAACAAATGCATGAAAAATACCAAATGAAGTTAGAAAGGGTTGAAAATTTATGATGTGACTCTCAAACGTGCATTGTGAACACACAAAAATCTGGAGTTCAAATAGTTCGAAAAAATGAAATACCTTTGTAACAGATGAGTTTTCGTATGAAACCCTAGTACTTTGAAAGAGATTGTCGATTTTGTACACGAAGTGCATCCAGTTTTTGCCGTAACCCTCTCATCTTTTTAGCACATGCTATGTGGGTGAAATGATGATACCATGCCAATTTTCAGCCTATTCAGAGTTCATTTGTCATGCTTTTCAATTTCAGGGTCATTTAGCTGAAAAGAATCATTAAATGCATGAAAAATACCAAATGAAGTAAGAGAGGGTTGAAAATTGATGATGTGGCTTTGAATGGTGCCTTTTGAACACACAAAAAGTCAGGAGTTCAAATAAGTTCAAAAAAATGAAATCCCTTTGTAACAGATGAGTTTTTGTCCGAAACCCTGATACTTCGAAAGAGATTGTCCATTTTATACACGAAGTGCATAAAAAAGGTCATATTTTCATAAAAAAATATCTACAACATCACACACAGTTGTTTTCCAGGAGACGATTGCGATGAAAATATCTGGGTCTATTTAAGTCTCCCTCCTTAAGCTTCACCGGCTCGTCTACTCCAGTGCTGACAACCCCCGAATCCACGAATCCCGTTCCCCATTCCCGCACCCCCTTCTTGCAAAGATGACGCCATGGAAACGCTTCGTGAAGGCCCATACAATGGCCGCGCGCCCCCCGAGCGCCGTCGCCTACGCCAAGAGCACGACCGCTTACACCGAGAGTGCCGCCGCATCCGCATTGAGCGCGGCCGCTTCCACCAAGAGGGCGTCTGCGGCAGCCAACAGGGATGCTGCAGCAGCCGAGACGGCTGCTGCAGCTGCTGCGATGGTGGATGCAAACGCTGAGAGCACTCGAGATGCCGTGCGTGCCGCCGATGTCGCCCTGGCCCGGGTCGAGGCTATCCACGCCAAGATCGAGGATGCACACGTCAAGATATTCCAGGCCACCTCGGACTCCAGCATGCAACCCATGTCCGAAAAGGCGGTGGTGGCCATGGAGCACCTGCTTCCTCATGAGGTCGCCGAGTGGGAGCTGGAGATGCTGGAGGCGACAAAGATCGAGGAGCACCGGGAGGTGGAGTTGCGCGTGGCCGAGGTCGAGGTAGAGAAGAGTCTGTCTGTCTAGGAATCGGTGGTGGAGTACCAACACGAGCTCTGGCGCAGCCACTACTAGAAATACTACAACCTTGAGGGTGGCGCCGAGGACAAGGATGAGGATGAGGACGCAGTCAACTTCAACAGGGGGGACACGGAGTCTACCAACGGCGGCATGTCGCCAAAACAAGTCATCAACGTCTCATCTCACACCGGCGATGCATAGGCCGGCGCGGCAGCGGATTTGTTAAAATTATGAGTACTTAGGCTTTGTTTTTAATGCTGGTCTTTTGTTAGAGCAATGTTTAGGTCAATTGGCTCTGTTTAATTACTAAAATTGCTTGATTCAGTAAGTGTGGTCTGTCTGTTGCATGCTCTTTTGTGTGCCCAAATTAGCAAGCGATGTTAAATTATGCAATGACGTACCCGGGGAAATTTCCACCAAAATTTGTATTATCAAACTCATCCCATGCGCGTAAAGCACAAGAATCATTTGCGGTGCACACAATCGTGCAAAGTGAATTGCCCAGCGGCACCGCGCGCAAAGTTCCCTCCGCATTTCCAAAATTTTGGCCTACCACGAAAATATCTACCCCTACCACTGCCCCCTTCCCCACCCCCTTTTCTCCCCGACCACAACCAACATTTTCCCTGTTTCCTCCTGCCTTCTTTCCTTCCTAAGCTATAGCCGCATCCTCGCTCTCACTCTCTCGCATCCTACCATCGGGGTCGCCATGGTCTTCTTCAAAGACCTCTCCAACGGTTCCTCCGCCGGCGATGACTCCTTCACCGCCCGGGTATGCCTCTCTTCTCTCTCTCGGGCAATGACTTGAAATGAAGGATTTTTACCCGGCAGTCGATTTGAGTCATTTCTTCCTCTTGTAGCTCCCTAGGGCCATCATTGGTAACGACTGGAGCGGGGTGGCTGAAGATCTATCTGCTCGTTGTCACCATCAATCTCCATGCGTGAAGCTACTTGCGTTTGAATCTATGGACAATGGGAGGATATTTCTAGCATGTTCAGAGAAGGTTAGACCCTCTTTCGTTGTTACAAATCATTTGTTAGATGTGATTCAGACACTGTCACGGTACCAACCCATTCATACCACACCTTCAACCAAATGCATCCTAAGACAGTGTCATAGTTTGTACCGAGTATCTTAAATTGTTGCCATCTCATCAGTGGTGCCATAAGAAAATTATTTGGCACCACTTCAGCAGTTTGTGCAGCCAACTTTGGTCCACACATCCGAGCAGCCAAGCAGTAAAATACTAAATCTTTATGGCACGAAGGAACTGGGCATCGGAGCAACTACGTGCTCCGAAGTCCGCGTCCCAGATTTTTTTCCGCTGCATCGGCTCACCAGTGCAGGGCCCCTGTGCAAGATGTAGCAGCAGTTGTCTTTACACCAGTTTTGGCATACATAGTGGATGGCCTTAGTGCTATTAGTTCTATGCTACTAAATTTGTGCATGTACACACCTGTTAGTATCAATTTGCTATCATCCAAACACTGTCGCTATGCTGTTGCAGTTATATTTACCTTCCTCATAAAATGTTCAATTTATTATTTATTGTACATGAGTAAGAACTTGTAGTGTTGTTGTAGTTACTTATAGTTTCTGATGTTCCAGAATATGGTTATTGTCTCAGTAGCAATTAATTCATTTGCACATTGATCTTTTTGAGAAGATATGTCATAATTAACATGTTTCTTTAGTTTTTCAAAATAAACATTGGTGATTTTCTATGTTGCTATAAACCCATTTGCCCTACAATTGTTATCGATCTAGTTTTAAATATTATAGGATGAACGGAAGTGTTATTTCTTGGAGTGGGTTGATGAAGAGTGGCCAGAGTCTTTGAAGATTTGCCTAGCGAAGCACTGGAGGATGTATGAGGAAGAGAATAGATGTAGGCTTAGAGAAACTGTTGTCAATGCTGAAGAATATTTGAAGATGCGAGATAAAAAGTGGAAGTTGGAGAATGAGCTCAGATTTTTTTTAAATCAAACTTTGCTGAGATGGTGTTGGCAAAGGAGGAGGCACTTTCCTAGTTGGCCTGTGCAAAACAGGTTCTTACCAAAGTGCAAGAAGAGGTGGATAAGACGAGCCTGGATGATCTCGATTAGGGAAATGTATATATTGTTCTAGTATTGTTCTTATGAAGTTGAACTAGCTATATGTTTTACTGTGCTATTTTCATGTAGCTATCGTACTGTGATGTTATACTATATTTATGTGCCTGATATGAAATTGGCAAACAGTTGTTCAATATGAAATGTCAATTTGCGTAATACTGGAATTATTAATTCTAAACTAATAAACCTGCTCAATGTGTCATGGAACTTTGCAAATGGTTCTAGCAGTAAAAGCGCTTGTGATGGATAGCCCAATGCCACACAGTTTTCTTCATCAAATCATGTGTGATGTAGTTGATAAAAGCAAACAGTTTACCAAGGCAGAGCATGTGTGATAGTTACACCTTTCACACACGAGCCTACACATAAAACTGTGTGGGATGTACATACGAACGGAAACATTTTCCCTCGATTGACTGTGTGGGTTGTACATAAGAATGGAAACGTATTCCTTGGATTGACTATGACTGATATAAATACGAACGGAATTTTTTTCCCTGGATTGACTGTGTGGGATGTACATAAGAACGGAAACGTATTCCTTGGATTGACTGTGTGTGATATACATACCTACGGAAATGTTTTTCTGGGATTCACCGTGTGGGATGTACATACCTACGGAAATGATTGGGTTTCGATGCCTCACCCGATCGCACACGAGCTCATTTGGTGTCCCAGGAGGGCTTATCCCGGCGGTTTCTGGGTCGTGTGGGAAGGGCCCCCCTATCGCCCACGGTCACTAGGCGACGGTTCCAAATGCCGTCGCTGAAAGGGGTTAAAAACCGTTTGTATAGCACCGACGCGTACCAGTGATCCCCAAGCTTGATTCTTGCTCGGCCTCGAGTAGATAAATGATAAAAACAGAATTTTGGATGTGGAATGCTGCCTAACATGTCATATCATATTCTTTTCTTTATAAAATGGACGTTTGGACTTTTATATGGTCAAAACAATAGTCTAGTTTTGACATGAGATTTAAATGATCAAGCATATCAACAAGCAACCATGTCTTTCAGAATATCAATGCTAAAATAAGTTATCCCTAGCCCATTGATCCATTGATGAAACACACTCGCATATTAACTACACCCAATACTCAAGTACGATCATAGTGCCTCCTAGTTGGTCCTTTATAAGAGAAGATGGAGACTCAAATTCAAAATAAAAATTGCATGAAGTAAAGGAAAGGCCCTTCGCAGAGGGAAGTAGGGATTTGAAGAGGTGCCAGAGCTCAAAGTTTAAATTGATAGATATTGTTTTGTGAGAGGCATACTTTTCCCGTCAACGGAAACGACTTAAGTTCATACTTTCCATGCTAGATATATCATAGGCGGTTCCCAAACTGAAATTAAAGTTTATTCCCTTTTCCACCAAACTTTCACAAGCCATGGCTAACCGTATCCACGGGTACCCTCCATACCAACACCTTCCAAGGAATTTATTATTTGACAACATAAAGTAAATTTATTTTTCATTTCGGGACTAGGCATCCCTAATACCTTTGCTGTACTCTCGTGCAATGACAAGTGAATAAACACTCCTTGAGAATAACACATCTAGCATGGAGAAATATCGGCCACCCCTCACCGCCTCGTGAGCGGTACGGGCACACAAAACATAAGTTTATTTTGAAAATTAGAGATGGCACATACAAATTTGCTTAGAACGGCAAGGGAATACCGCATATAGGTAGGTATGGTGGACTCATGTGGCAAAACTGGGTATAAAGAGTTTGGATGCACAAGTAGTATTTCTACTTCGTACAAGTGGAGGCTAGAAAATAGATTGAGAACCGACCAACCAAGGAACGAAAACCATCATAAGAGAACATTGAACATAACTAACACCTAATAATGCAACACAAGTAGGATATGATTTCATTGCATGTCTATTGACTTTCGTGCTTGCATAGGGAATCACAAACCTTAACATCAATATTCTTACTAAACATAATTACTCATTAACATGGCTCACATATCAGTATCATCATATCTAAAAAATATTAGAAAGAATCAAGTTTATTTTGTCCAATGATCTTCATGAAAGTTTTTATTATATCCCCCTTGGATATCTATCATATTGGGACTAATTTTATGTGTTGCTTTTGATAAGCTCAAACAAAACTAAGTGAAGAACATGGTCATACAATTTTCTTTCTCTCAAAATAATCTAAGTGAAGCAAGAGAGTATTTACACAAAAATATTAAAGCACACCATGCTCAAAAAGATATAAATGAAGCACTATTAAAGCACACCGTGCTCAAAAAGATATAAGTGAAGCACTAGAGCAAATGACAAACTACTCCAAAAAGATATAAGTGAAGATCAAGCGAGTAGTTATGTAAATAGGTACCTATGAGAAGACTCTCTTTTATTTAAAAACTTTCAGATCTAAGTATTTTATTCAAACATCAAGCAAAAAATGACATTTCAATAATAGCACACTTCATGTGAAGAAGCGAAAACTTAGGTTCAACCGATACTAACCGATAATTGTTGATGAAGAAAGGTGGGATGCCTACCGGGGCATCCCCAAGCTTAGATGCTCGAGACTTCATGAAATATTATCTTGGGGTACCTTGGGCATCCCCAAGCTTGAGCTTTTGTGTCTCCTTAATTACTTTTATATCACGGTTTTGTAATTCTCAAAAACTTCATCCACACAAAACTCAACAAGAACTCGTGAGATAAGTTAGTATAAATCAATGCAAAACCTTATCATTATCTACTGTAGAAAATCACTAAAATTATTATTTAATATTGTATAATAAATTCCTCTGCATATTTAATACTCTCATCCTCAAATAGAATCATTAAACACGCAAACATATGCAAACAATACAAACATAACAGCAATTTGTCTAAACAGGACAGTCCGTAAAGAATGCAAGAGGATACATACTTCCATAACTCAAAAAATTATGAACTTTTACCATGCTGTAGGAAATTTATCATAGCTTGCTTTTCAAAAAGTTTCAACATTTTATCACATTCTGACATTTCTCGGAAATTTTTGCAACAACGACAACCTTTCTGTTTTCAAACAGCAACAAGTAGACTTGCAAAATAAGCATGGTAAAGGCTATCCTTGACACTTTTATTGAAATAAAAGATACAAAACATTATTCTAAATACCATGAAGCAAATCCTAACAAAATAAAATGATGCTAAAAGCAAAACTGATATCATGTGACCAATGAAAATATAGCTCCAAGTGAGGTTACCGATAATGTTGAAGACGAAAGAGGGGATGCCTTCTGGGGCATCCCCAAGCTTAGTTGTTTGGGTATTCTTTGAATATTTCGTTGGGGTGCCTTGGGCATCCCCAAGATTAGGGTCTTTCCTCCCTATTCTCCTCATATTGACATCTCACCCAAAACTTGAAAACTTCAATCACACAAAATTTAACAGAACTTTGTGAGATGGGTTAGTATGATAAAACAAATCATTCACTTTGGTTAATGTCAAAGACAAGATTCATAATTGTTTCCACACAATGACTAATGTAGCATATCATTTCTACAATTTATATTGACCAATATAAGCCACAGAAACTAGAAAACAAGCAAACTATGCATTGAAAACAGAATCTATCAAAAATAGAACAATATGTAATGATCTGGACATTCACCATACTTCTGCAGCTCTAATTTTTTTGAAAACTTAGGACAACGTAGAAAATTTGTATATCAATCACGTGTAAAAATTTCAGAAAATTAGCACATTCGAGTGATTTATTGAATTTTCTGCACTGGACGCAAAACTTTCTGTCCCAAAGGCTTTACTTGGCACTTTACTGAAACAAAACATGTAAAACATGATTACTACAGTAGAATAACCATGCAGACACACAAAAACAGTAAGGGTAAATGTTGGTTTGTCTCCCAACAAGAGCTTTTCTTTAATGCCTTTTAGCTAGGCAAGATGATTTCAATGATGGTCGCATAGAAATAAAGAGTTGAAACAAAATGGGAGCATCATGAAGCATATGACTAGAACATTTAAGCCTAACCCACTTCCTATGCATAGGTATTTTGTGAGAAAATAATTTATTGGAACAAGAATCAACTAGCATAGGAAGGCAAAACAAGCAAAACTTCAAAATTTTCAACACGTGGAGAGGAAACTTGATATTATTGAAATACCTACAAGCATTTATCCCTCTTTCATAATAATTTTAGTAGCATCCTAAATGAATTCAACAATATAGCTATCACATAAATCATTCTTTTCATGATACTTAAGCATAGAAATTTTGCTACTCTCCACATAAGCAAATTTATTCTCATGAATAGTAGTGGGAGCAAATTCAACAAAATAACTGTCATGAGATTGAAAATTAAAGTCATGATGACAAGTTTCATGGTTATCATTATTCAATATAGCATACATGTCATCACCATAATTATCATAGATAGCAACTTTGTTATCATAGTCAATTGAAACATCCTCCAAACTAGTGGATTCATCACTAAATAAAGTCATGACCTCTCCAAATCCATTTTATCAACATAATAATCATAAAGAGGAGGCATGCTACCACTATAAAAAATTTCCACACAAGAATATCATCTTCATCAAACATAGCATCCCCAATCTTATGGCGTTGCATATCATTAGCATCATGGACATTTAAAGAATTCATACTAACAACATTGCAATCATGCTCATCATTTATGCCAAACATTTTATAACATTCTTCTTCTAACAATTGAGCACAATTTTCCTTTCCATCATTTTCATGAAAGATATTATAAAGATGGACAATATAATGCAACCTCAATTCCATTTTTTTTGTAGTTTTCCTGTTACAAAACCAAACTAGTGATAAAACAAGAAACTAAAAGATTCGATTGCAAGAACTAAAGATATACCTTCAAGCACTCACCTCCCCGGCAACGGCGCCAGAAAAGAGCTTCATTGACGGGATGTGAGTGCCGCTTACCTAACCTCCCCGACAACGGCGCCAGAAAAGAGCTTGACGTCTACTACACAACCTGTTCTTGTAGACTCGTGTTGGGCCTCCAAGCACAGAGTTTTGTTGGACAGTAGCAAATTTCCCTCAAGTGGATGACCTAAGGTTTATCAATCCGTGGGAGGTGTAGGATGAAGATGGTCTATCTCAAACAACCTTGCAACCAAATAATAAAAAGTCTCTTGTGTCCCCAACACATCCACTACAATGGCAAATTGTATAGGTGCATTAGTTCGGGGAAGAGATGTTGATACAAGTGTAATATGGATAGTAGATATTGATTTTTGTAATAGTAACAATAAAAAACAGCAAGGTAGAAGTAACAAAAGTGAGCACAGACGGTATTGCAATGCTTGAAAATGAGGCCTAGGGTCCGTACTTTCACTAGTGTGATCTGCCAACAATGTTGACATAGTTGAATCATATCCAAATCCCTCAAGTGCGGTGTAGAGTTCACTCCAAAATTACTTGTTGTATAGAAATTTTTGTCAGGCATGAAACCACCACAAAGATATTCTTTAGAATAACACCTTAAGATGCAAATCAACCAAATCCCTAATATCACCTAGATATTCCAATTCCACCGCAAATATCCGTGGGTTTGGTCATACTATAAGCATCACACAATTTCAGATTCATCTATTTTATCCCCAAGGAGTGCCCCAAAATATCTATCGGAGAGTCAAGATGAGAATGTGTGCCAACCCCTATGCATTGGCCCTAAAGTCACGGATCTCGTAAGTTGATCACAATAATATACATCAAGTAAATATTAGATATCCCAATGTCACTATAGATATCCTCATGCAAAACACATATTAAGTGCTCTTCAAATCCTTAAAGTCTCAATCCAATAAGAAAACTTCAAAGGGAAAACTCAATTCAAGAAGATAGAGAGGGGAAAACTCCATATGATTCATCTATGTCAACAAATCCCGCGTTACATCAAGATCGTTCAATCTCAAGAACACAAGAGAGCGATACAACACATAGCTACTGGTACATACCCTCAGCCCTGAGGGTGGACTGCTCCCTCCTCATCATGGTGGCCGACGGGATGATCAAGATGCTCACCGGTGATGATTTCCCCCTCCGACGGAGTGCCAAAATAAGGCTCTAGATTGGATCTCATGGATACAGGCGACTGGAACGAAATTTCATCGACTTCCCCGGGGTTTTTTGGAATATTTGGGCATTTATAGAGCGAAGAGGCAGTGCAGGAGGCCACCGAGGTGGGCACAACCCACCTGGGACCCCAGGTGCGCCCTGGTGGGTTTTGCACCCCTCATGGAACCCCCAGGTGCTTATCTGGCCTAACATGTGTTTGTTGGTCCCAAAACAAATCCTTGTAAAGTTTCGCTGCGTTTGGACTCCATTTAATATTGATTTTCTGCGATGTAAAAAACAAGCAGAAAACAACAACTGGCACTTGGCACTATGTCAATAGGTTAGTCCCAAAAATGATATAAATGACTGTAAAGTGATTGTAAAACATCCAAGAATAATAATACAACATGGAACAATAAAAAATTATAGATACATTGGAGACGTATGAGTGGAGGACAGCGAGGGTCTGGCCACGTGAAAGATTGGATGGCAGCGGGAGGAGGAGGAAGGGTTTGGTAGATTTGGTGCAATTTAAGGTGGGATCGGGCTGTCGGGTCCGACGTGGCAGGCGTTGATACGTCTCCAACGTATCTATAATTTTTGATTGTTCCATGCTATTATATTATCCTTCTAGGATGTTTTATGGGCTTTATTATACACTTTTATATGATTTTTGGGACTAACCTATTAACCTAGAGCCCAGTGCCAATTTTTGTTTTTTCCTTGTTTTTGAGTTTTACAAAAAAGGAATATCAAACGGAGTCCAATTGACGTGCCGATTTTTGGTGATTTTTTCTGGACCAAAAGAAGCCCTCGAAGTAAAAGAGTTGGGCCAGGAGAGCCACGGGCTGCCCACGAGGGTGGGGGGCGCGCCTACTCTAGGTGGGCGTGTGCCCCTGTCTCGTGGACAGCCCAAAGGCCCCCCTGACTTGTGCCCTACGCCAAAAAATCCCATAAATACCGAAACCTCCGGAAATTAACCTAGATCGGGAGTTCCGCCGCCGAAAGCCTCTGTAGCCACCGAAAACCAATCTAGACCTTGTTCCGGCACCCTGCCGGAGGGGGGAACCCTCACCAGTGGCCATTTTCATCATCCCGACGCTCTCCATAACAAGGAGGGAGTAGTCCACCCTCGGGGCTGAGGGTATGTACCAGCAGCTATGTGTTTGATCTCTCTCTCTCTCTCTCTCTCTCTCTCTCTCTCTCTCTCTCTCTCGTGTTCTTGAGATTGCACGATCTTGATGTATCGCGAGCTTTGCTATTCTAGTTGGATCTTATGACACTTCTCCCCTCTACTCTCTTGTAATGGATTGAGTTTTCCCTTTGAAGTTATCTTATCAGATTGAATCTTTAAGGATTTGAGAACACTTTATGTATGTCTTGCACGTGCTTATCTGTGGTGACAATGGGATATCATGTGATCTACTTGATGTATGTTTTGGTGATCAACTTGCGGGTTCCGTGACCTTGGGAATCTATGCATAGGGGTTGGCACACGTTTTCGTCTTGACTCTCCGGTAGAAACTTTGGGGCACTCTTTGAAGTATTTTGTGTTGGTTGAATAGATGAATCTGAGATTGTGTGATGCATATCGTATAATCATGCCCACGGATACTTGAGGTGACAATGGAGTATCTAGGTGACATTAGGTTTTTGATTGATTTGTGTCTTAAGGTGTTATTCTAGTACGAACTCTATGATAGATTGAACGTTACTACGGACTCTTGAATAGATCGATCAGAAAGAATAACTTTGAGGTGGTTTCGTACCCTACCATAATCTCTTCGTTTGTTCTCCGCTATTAGTTACTTTGGAGTGACTCTTTGTTGCATGTGAGGGCTAGTAATATGATCCAATTATGTTATCCTTGTTGAGAGAACTTGCACTAGTGAAAGTATGAGCCCTAGGCCTTATTTCCTATCATTTCAACACTGTTTATGCTCACCTTTACCACTTGTGACCTTGCTGTTTTTATATTTTCAGATTACAAAAACCTATATCTACCATCCATATTGCACTTGTATCGCCATCTCTTCGCCGAACTAGTGCACCTATACAATTTACCATTGTATTGGGTGTGTTGGGGACACAAGAGACTCTTTGTTATTTGGTTGAAGGGTTGTTTGAGAGAGACCATCTTCATCCTACGCCTCCCACGGATTGATAAACCTTAGGTCATCCACTTGAGGGAAATTTGCTACTGTCCTACAAACCTCTGCACTTGGAGGCCCAACAACGTCTACAAGAAGAAGGTTGTGTAGTAGACATCAGGCGTGTCTGGGCGCCCCCATACCCGCCCCATATCTGGGCTGGATATGTGGGGTGCCGGTCAGCCCGGGCGTTTGAGGCCCGTCTAAGGGGATTGTGGGTCAAAAAACGTGATCGAACAGTGACCGGACGGCCCGCTCGGGCGTATGAGGTAGGTTTGTGGCGCCCGGCTCTAGATTCTCTAACTAGAAAGCATGCATGGACCAATGTTGATGCACAAATCCACAAAATAATTTGTTTTTGTTGACGTGCAAGAATCATATTTTGACTTATATCGAAGGTCGTCGTATACTTGACAAAGTGGTAGCACGATGTTTTTAAAACATGTTCCATCGCCTCGTGGGAGCGCTACGTATATTGTATGGGAGAGTCGTCGAGAGTGGTGCCCGACGCACATGACATTTAGAGTGCTACTGCTTCTGGCATCCCACGACTCCCGACTAGTCTAAGCCTTACAAGGTCTGTGGGAATCCAAGCTGTCGGCCTTCGTTTGCCCTCCTGAAGGGGCTTGGGAAAAAGAGAGTGACCCTCCACTTGAGTGTGTTCAAGTGATAGTGAGTTGATTGCATGCCCATGGGGGCTTTATATAGCGCAGGGGTACTTGACAAATGAAAGACTACCCTTGAAGTATGGAGTGGGATGGTAGAACTTGGTGATTTTCGTCCATTGACCCATGTGCTCCCTATTAGGCTAGAAGATGGGTTGTTGCCCATCAGGGGAGAAATCTCTACACTAGGAGATGGCTTCTTGCTTGGGCTTCTTGGCGCCCCTGTATTCTCATTTGATATTATTTTTAGTTGGTCTACTTTGTTTGACTGGTTTTGACTGATGGTGTGACCCTCCACGTAGGATAGGGGGTGGCACCTTCAGTAGGATTAAAATCCTATACTACGATAATTTTGATTTGGTTTCTAGTGTTGTTTGCGGTTTGTGTAGCACATTTTATTGTGTTGGAAGCATGGTATACTATGCATATTTTTCACTAGAGTAAAGCAAGCTCATGTCAGCATGGAATTAATACCTTGGAAGTAATGTGCTCCAATTACATTCCCCCTACTTCATACAACTTTTTTTTCATGCTTCAATCCCATGCTTTGATCACATCCCCCCTTGATACAACTTGCTTCCATGTATCAATGATGCATGCATCGATCCAATCATCTGATTTGATCTTTTTACCAAGAATACACACAACGTGCGTATCATATTTTATAGAAGAAAAGGGTATAGAACCCAGTTCACTGCATAGTATTATAGAATTTACACCATCTTACATCCACAATTCCTACACAACCAACACCCACATATGGATAACTCATGTCTTGCCCATGTTGGTAGGGAAGCGAATAAGCGATCAAGCTCCCCTTTCAACATTCAATGCTTCCACGATCGGGCTTCCTTGACAATATGCATCACCACTACTTAAATTGACGGGGATGCACTATCAAACACAATGGCATCCCGACGTTTCCATAGCACCAACATGACAAGATTGAAGATGGCTCATAGATCCTTCATCCCTTGTCCATCATTTGATTTTGTTGCACACCAATCTGTGAGAATCTAGTCTGGTATTGGCACACATTCATGCCTTTTGAAAGTGGTACATATGAGCATTCAACCCGTTCTTGCGAACACAAATGTCAATAGTATGTGATCAATGGTCTCCTCCAATTGCTCACAAAAGGGCAGACATCTTGGTGTGGCAGCCCTCACTATGGTAGATAGTCCGATGTCCAACATCTGTTCCTAAGGGCAAGCCATGCGAAAATCATCATTGAATAGGTGCCCTTCACTTAAATGTGAACTCTGCTATCAGCGCAACCTCTTTGCCTGCAAATTTTGCTGCATATGCTGATTGTACAAAGAATTGTCCATCTTGCTCCCAAACCCAATACACGGTGTCAGTAGCTTCATCTGCCAGCTCAACCGTGCTGATTGTTTGGCGAACATCCATAAATTCCACGCAGAATGCTAGAACCCATATTGGGGCCAACATCCTAAGCCCAGGTTTCACTTGTCAGAGCCTCCTATATAGTACTTGTAGCACTTGTATGGCTCGGGATACAGGCATACAAAGCCGGTGCAAGCTCCTCAATCCATGCCCTATATTTCATTTGATCTTGTCAATGACTTGAACATTCCAATTCACGTCACACCCTCGGTCGTCAACCTACATTTAATATATCAAGCTTGTAAGTAAACACATGGATAATGGAGTGAAGAGTATCCATATTACATATTAGGGAGTAAATGTGTGACATGATAATATGAAGCGCTATGATATTGGCGAATAGAACAAAGCCAATATTTATGTCGTTGGAAACAGGCTGCCTGCTTGATTAGAGTACTCCGCTCCCCTATTTTAGCGAACATGTTGATGCACCTCGTGGATAGACGTGACAAGGAAAAAAAGAGTATTATCGATACTATCTTGTGATTTACATCATGCACACACTAGATATAAAAATGGATCATGCAAACTGATCGTATCTTAGATGGTTAGCTTTCTTGTGGTGGAATCAACCCACCAGGATTAAAGTCCTAGACTTGGCATTGATGGTCGCATTTTCCTGAGTTTATTTCAGTGCTGGAGACTTCTTCAATCATAAGAAGATGTGTCGGTTCAGTCTCACAGAGGTGCTTATAGGATAGGGTGTATGCATGTGTGTTTATAGAGCTGAGTATATGTGCGTATGTATAAGCATCTGCTAATAAAAAAATAAAAAGGGATTTGTTTCTAGATGTGGCGTTGTTATTGCATACCTAATTGACTCAATCAAACATAAAAAGTAAAAAAAATACCAGACAAATCTCCGCGTAGAATCAATGATATGGGGTTTAGATGTGCAATACTTAAGGCACATCTAGATATGCTTCAACAAAACTGTATAAAAGAGATCGAAAGAAGCCTCTAATTAGCATTTGAATAAGATGCTTTTGGAACCAGAAAAACTACCAAAGTCATATAGTTATAAGTACATAGACTTAAAAATGAACTAGCCTTTATTCGGATGTCCGATTGGGTTCCAACAGAGGCTTTGCACATCCTTTCAAACTCTCGTGTCGTATCCAGTAGTGTGTGTGTAAAAAATGACTCTCTTATGAACCGGTCGTTTGACATAACTTCATAATAACTTGTTGAGTATATGTACCCTAGATCTTGAACCTTTGAGTCTTTCAAATGATAGGCTAGTGCCCTGTACAATGATACTTTCAGAAAGACAATCTCCTTATAGGGATGAAAACCGAGGATGCCCGGACATCCGTAGTAACAATTACCAATCACATCTTTCTTGTCAAGAATATCATCATTTTCGGAGTCCCATTCATACTCTTCTTCCAATAGCTCCTCCTTGGATGATGAGTTCAGTATAGATTTCTTTTGCAATATAAATTTCACGAAGCCAGCATGTTCATTATGCTCTTTATAATGTTTGACACCCTCATCAAAGTTAATATCTTGTAACACCCATGAGCCAATTACATGTTTTTATAATCTCGACGTTGTAGATAGATCTAAGACAAACCTTTCCTTCTCGAATAAAACCCCTCTTCCCAAATAGCCCGACTTTGAGGAGAACACATGCAAATCAAGCACAGGCGATGGCCATTCAGATTTCTCCATCACCTCTGAATTGTTGTCATGAAAACCTCTCATCACTCTTTTGTAACGTAGACGTGGGATTACAAAACCTCATAGTGGGGTGATAACGTTGGATCAAACACGAGTAATCTTCATAGGTGAAATCCGCATCTACGTCCACAAACATTGACAGACGTGGTGGCAAGGATTCCCGTTGTCCAGTGGCAGGGTTAGCCACATAGTCCTTGAATAAGAGGAGGCCTTTGCAATGATCTCGGATCAAATGAAGGAGGCCTTTGCAATGATCTCGGATCAAATGAAGATCTTGGAGAAAATGATACTCACCAGCGGATGGCAGGTATTCGAATCTACCAGAGATTGAGGGCCCCACCGACGTGTCACACCCCAATGGTGAATTGGGGATGAACTCGATCTAGATCTCACGAACAGGAGGGAGAAATTAGGAAACCCCTAGGGTTTGTTTCACTGTAAGATATATGTTTGTATATAATGAAATGGTTTTCAGAATAAGCAATGCCATTACAAGACGGGGTCTGCTAGCTTTATAGCTCAGTGGCACATGGGTGACGGCAACCGTGTCGGGAAAGAAAACGCTATAGGAATGGTAAAACGATACTGTAGGACGGCGAGCTGTGCGAGCCGTTAGATCGGCCATCTGATGTTTAATCTGAGCTATCAACTAACTGAAGGTAAGGAACACCTGATAACTGAAGATACGGTCCTGACAATACCACCGGCTGAGAGCTAACTTGTACTCAATGAGGTGATCTGTTAAACCATCGATCGATGGTCTCTTTGACAAATGTCGACAGGGTTTTCTTCATGAACTCCGCATCTTCCCATGAGGCTTTGTCAGGAGGGAAGTTTGCCCACTGGACCAGCCACTGAACCACATGCAAGTTGTTGCGCAGGATCTGGCGAGTTTCCAAGACCAGATTCAGTTTAGTAAGTATCAATCCATCTACCCAAACTAGGCGTAGATCAGCGTAAGGCACAACTTTCTACCCAACGTGCTTCTTCAATTGGCTGGCATGGAAAATCAGATGAATGTTGGTGCTGTCATGTAGGAGTAATTTGTACGCCACATGCCCCACTTTGGCCATGATGCAGAAAGGTCCATAGTATTTGCTTTGGAGCTTAATGTGTGTGCGTTGTCCGAAAGCATTCAGACGATACGACTACATTTTGAGACAGACCATGTCACCAACTTCTAGGACTCTCTCGGTGTGCTTACGATCATCATATTTCTTCATACGAGCTTGAGCATCTGTTAAATTGATTTTTAGGTGCTGGAGAAGTGCATCTCTGTCTGATAAGAATTGCAGAGCGTCCATGGTCAGACTGTCTGGCAGAATGTTCTTACAGATATTGGGAGGTGGATAGCCATATGCTGCTTCAAACAGTGTATTCTGAAGAGAGCAGTGGTAAGAAGTGTTATACCAGTATTCTGCAACGGAGAGATCATGTGCCCATTTCTTTCGTTGTGTTGAAGTCAGACATCACAAATAATTCTCAATACATTGATTAACACGCTCTATTTGTCCATCTGACTCAGGATGGTATGTAGAGCTGTAACGTAGTTTAGTACCCATCCCTTTGAAAATATCCTGCCAGAGCTGGTTGGTGAAGATACTATTCCCATCAGAAACGATGGCTAATGGTGGACCATGTAGTTTCAGCACATTGTCAATGAATGCAGCCACAACAGTTTGGACAGTGAACGGGTGAGCAAGGGGAATAAAGTGAGAAAATTTTGATAATCTGTCAACCACCAATAGGATAACATCCTTTTCTTGGGATATAGGTAGGCCTTCGATGAAATTCATGCTAAGGTGTGTCCATACCATGTCAGGTAGCTGGAGGGGGGCTAAATACCCAGGATAGGAACAATTTTCTCCTTTGTTTTTCTGACAAACAGGGCATTCAGCGATAAACTTGTCTACTTCTTGTTTGAGACCAGACCAGTAGAAAAATTGCTTAATCTTGTGGTATGTGGCCTTCATGCCTAAGTGCCCCCCCCCTTGGGCTGAAGCATGTAGTGCTATCAATAGTTTAGCTCTCAGAGATAAGTGTTTGCCCACATAGATTTTCCCTTTATGTCTTATGATCCCTAAGTGCAAAGTATTCTAGTTCACTCAGTGGTTGGGGGACAACAGTAACTTCTCCAAGAGTGACTTGCAGGCACTGTTATTGATGTAAGATTCTTCTACTACAGAAGTCCATTGTGGAGTCACCATTGAGATAGCCATAAAAGAGTATTTTTCTTGAGAGGGAATCAGCAACAATGTTTTTCTTGCCCTTCTTATACTGGAGGGTGAAGTTAAACTCTAAGAGCTTCAACATCAATTTATGCTATATGTGAGTGTTGACTTTCTGGTTTGTCATGAACTGCAGACTTAGGTGATCTGCTTTGATGATGAGATTATTGCCTAGAAAATAATGTCTTCACTTTTTTAATGCAGCTAGAATTGCTAGTGCTTCCTTCTGATATGTGGAGAGGGCATCATTTCTAGGGAAAAGTGTTGAGCTGTAGTATGCTAGTGGTCTTCCTTGCTGCATCATAACTGCTCCCAGCCCTACTCCAGAAGCATCTATCTCAAGAACAAAAGGTTCAGAAAAGCTTGGAAGAGGAAGAACCGGGGCACTCGTCATTGCTTATTTGAGCTTCTAGAAAGCATAGGTTTGGTTGTTTGTCCAAAAGAAGTTGTCCTTCTTTAATACATCATGCAATGGTCTTGCTATAGTGCCAAAGTTTTTGAAAAATCTTCTATAATATTCACAGAGACTTGAAAATCCTGTGAGCTACTTTGGTGTGGTAGGGGTGGGCCACTCAGCAACTGCTGCTATTTTAGAAGGTCTATAGAGACTCCATCAATAGTAATAATGTGACCCGAATAATCAACTTGTGGAATGGTGAAGACACACCTGGAGAGTTTTGCATAAAGCTGATGCTCCTTGAGTAATTGTAAGACTATTTGCAGGTGATCCAAGTGTTCAGAAAGATACTTGCTGAAAACTAGGACATCATCAAAGAAAACCATCATAAATTTTCCGAGGTATGGCCCAAAGATGCTATTCATGAGGGATTGGAAAGTTCCAGGGGCATTTGCAAGTCCAAATGGCATAACTAAATACTCATAGTGCGCAAAATATGTCCTGAAGGCAGTTTTGGGTATGTCATTTTCATCCATTCTTACTTGGTGGTATCCAGATCTGAGATCCAACTTAGTGAAGTAAGTTTCTCCATGTAATTCATCAAGTAAATCCTCAATGACAGGTATTGAGAATTTGTTTTTAACAGTAGCAAGATTTAACATTCTGTAGTCAATGCACATCCTCCAAGTGCCATATTTTTTCATCACCAAGATTACTGGGGAGGGGTATGGACTTTCACTAGCTCTGATGATCTTATCTTCGAGCATTGAGTCAATTTGTTTTTCCAATTCATTTCTCTGCATGTGAGGAACTCTATAGGGCCTGGAATTAGTTGGCACTACTTGATCTTTCAAGGGAATCTTGTGATCATGTGATCTTTTTGGTGGCAAGCCCTTAGGTTCTTGGAAAACTTCAGTGAATTGCTGTAGTACTTCTTCTACAGGATGAGGTATAGATTACTTTTCCGGCACTTTCATAGTGATGCCTCTTATGAGTTGTAAAACATAGCCAGGTGCTCCTGATGAAATTAGTTTGTCCACTTCGGCAACTACAATAGGAGTTGCTTCTGATAATGTATCACAAGCCTTGATTGTGATAGGGGTAATCTTGTCCTGCATAACTGTGATCTGTCTGGGGCTGCAGTGAAAAGCAACAGGACTGTGACTGGCCATCCAATCACTTCCTAGCACCAGATCATGCCCAGGTAGATCTAGCACTCTGAACTGCTGTTGGAATTTGCTATTGCCTGCAGTGAATCTTGTTGTGGGTACAAATGAACCGGACCATAAAGTGCCTCCCCCAGCAACAGTTACAACCTTGGTAGAGTCCCTGATTATAGTACATGATGTTGTTAATGCAAATTTGAGGCTGATAAATCTTGAGTTGCTTCTTGAGTCCACTAAAGCAATGCCTTGCTTTCCCCCAATGTGGACCAATATAGATATGGTGTTGACATTATCAAATTGCATAGCTTGTGTTGAAATTGTCATACAGTGTTCCTCTGACTGTGGATGTTCCTCCATGTCCTATTCCTCGATTTCCTCTTGCTCTTTTGGTTGTTCTGTAGGATCTTCACTAGTGAGTACATTGAGTGCAGGAGCTAACTTGCACTTGTGGCCATGAAACCATGCATCACCATACCTTCAGCATTTACCAGGCTCTCTGGCTCTTTGGTTCACCACAACTGGTTTAGGATCTTTAGTTATATCTGGCACATGAGAATATGTTTTTTGAAAGCTAGAAAAGCTTTTGCGGGTACTAGAATGTGGCATATATGCTTTCTTCTCTGCTATGATCTTTTCCATATCAACTGCTAACCAGTAGGCTTCAATGAGAGATGTAGGTCTGAGTGATCTAAGTTGAAAATTGATTTCTGAACAAAGGCCATTGACATAGCATTTGACGAACCATTGTTCATCCATAATTGGATTGTCAGTTTGTATTTCTGCCATCAGTTCTTCAAATTGCTCAGTCTAGTCTGACATTGTTGAAGTGCCCTGTTTCAGGTTGTTGAACTTCTCTGTCAGTTCATAAGAACTTGCCGAGGAGAATCGGTGCATAATTTCTTCACTGAACTGTGCCCATGTCTACTGTTTTTTAATATACAGAAATGAAGCGGCCAAACATCAGCCTTGCCAACAACATACAACTATGCTAGGTTGACTTTGTACTCAGTAGGAGCACCGGCCATTTGGAAATACTTATCACATTGGCGAATCCATCCTGCTAGGTTGTCCCCACCGAAACGTGGGAAATCCATGCGCGGACCCTTGGTGATACTTTTGAGAAATTGAGTGCGCATCTGTTGCTCGTACTGTTTCTGAAATTCATCCCAACTCTGACGAACACCAGGTGGTTGAAAACTATGAAAACCCGAAGTACGAGCAGTTTTATATGCTGTTGTTGGAGTCCCATTGCCTGAATGTACATCCATGGTTGTATTAGTCCATATCCAGGAGGAACAGAAGGTCCGGGGACTTGGATTGGTGACAAGCGAGGAGGAATTTGGGATGCAAAGAGTCTAGTCTTCTCTTGTTCAAGGGCCAATCGTTTCCTCAATTCTTCACTTAGTTGTCTGTCACCTTTGACAACTGCTTCTTTGTTCGCTTGTGGTTGCATGGAATGCCGATTCCGGCGGTGCTGGTAGCTCTTCCGCCATTAGGGCCTTGAGGTGCGGCCGCACTTGCTCTATGGTGAACAAGCCATGAACCGGCTTGGGCGGTGGCACCGGCTCTTGGTCAGAAGCCTCGTCGATCGTCTCGTTGTCATCGGTGAGCTCGACGAGCTCCCTGGCGAGCCAACATGTCCGATTGCTGGACCGAACCATTGCCAAGCACGAGTCTGCCCGTCCTGGCCCACCCAGACCCCCTACCTCACCCATGCGCGCTTCCCACCCAAAAAGGTCAGCGCCGACCGCATCACTTCTAGGTGTAGACGACTGCTCCGTGTTCAAACGACACAACTGCCATCCGTCCATCCATTTGCTGCCCACATTAATGGCACGTGGTTGCCGAGGCAGCTACTCTGGCACCACCCATCCGTCCCTCCGCCGTGCACCATTCCTACATAAATTACTGCCCTGGCCATAGCCGCGGTCATCCACCTCCTTTCCCTTTCTCCTCGCCACACCAATCTCACCATGGCTTCCTCGCTCTCTACCGCTATCTGGGATGGGTGAACGACGGACCATAAGAACGATGACATCCCAATGGAGAATGTGGTTGTTGAAGAGCCTGCGCCATCCTCGCCGGTGCATTGCACCATGACCATCGGCGAGGCCCATGCCCAATACATGGACATGGCGAGGCAGGATCAAGAGGAGAAGTTCTAGGAGGCGCAGGCCGACACCGCCTACAACTAGCAGCTCCTCCAAGAGCACCTACAAGCGGAGGATCAGATAACCGCTGAGTGGGAGGAGTAGGAGGCGCTGCTCGAGTCGTACCGCTCCGCCAGCGAGAGCCTCCTCGAGCGCTGGCGGTACCGCATGCTGGTGGCGGAGGTTGCAGCCGCCTACAAGGAGGAAGATGAAGCTGGCGAGGCACTCTTTGGCGACACCGAAAACGAGGCGGAGGACTTCGCCAGCTCCACCGAGGCGACGCCCCACCGACAACAAGTCAGAGGACTTCGCCGGCTCCGCCGAGGCCTCGTCTTGTCGGGAATGAGGCAAAGAACAACACCGGCTCCGGTGAGGCCCCTCCACGCTGGAAACAAGCCAGAGGACTTCACCGGCTCCTCGAAGGCCCCGCCCTGTCGAGGCCCCGCCCCAACAAGAATGAGGCAGAGAACATCGCCGGCCCCGCCCTGTCGAGGCCCCGCCCCAACGAGAATGAAGCTGGCAACATTGCAGACGACATTGCCGGCTCGGCCGAGGCCCCGCTCCGCCTTCAACGAGGCGGAGGATTTCCCCCGCTCCTCCGAGCCACCACCCCACCGGCAAAGAGATAGAGGACATCGGAGGCTCCGTCATGGCCCTGCCCCGCCGGCAACGAGGCTGCACCACACGAAAAACAAGGAAGAGTAGAAGACGGTATGTGATGGCTTCTCGCCCCTCGTTGGTTACCCTAAGTGGAAGGTGTGAGATGCAGTGTAGCGGAAGTTTTCCCTTGGCAATACCAAGGATCGATTTCCCTGAGACTCCCAGTTTCAACAAGAAGGTGTCAACTGCTAACGGCGCCAGATATATTAGCAATCAACGTGGACCTGCACACAGATACAAATAACTTTGCTCCCAACGAGTACAGAGAGGTTGTCAATCTCTCCGGCCTTGTAGTTTACAAAGGATCAAACGCAAGTGATAGTAGTGATAGATATAATTGCAATAGTAAATAAAAGCGGAAAGTAAATAGCGGATGTGATCAATGATGGTAATATGGACCGGAGTCCCATGACGTTCACTAGTGATGTCTCTCTCCCAAAAGACGATAAAACAGCTATGTGAGGTAAACGAATTACAGCTGGGCAATTGACAGGACCATGTGCGCAAACCAATGCTGACTAAGTTGCAAGAAAGGTAGAGGTTCAAAGCATGGGCGGTACGCCGAGGTAAGTAGACCGAAATCCATCTGCATCTACTACTAATCATCCACCTTGAGATATCTATCCAGAACATCTCGCTGGTATTAAGTTGCGAGTCCCACCCATAGTGTAAACTCAAAGCAACAGACAACTGCATTAAAAGAACTTTGCGTAAAGTAAACAATCCTTGCACCCGCGGGCACAAGCACCGTTGTTTTCCCCCTTGTGGCAACAACACATCCCCTAGACTCATGTTTCTGTCACTCAAGCTAGTCATCGAGGGGCATGAACCCACAATCAAGCATAACGTTCCCTATTGGAGTCACTACCTACTACTTGGCCAAAGCAATAAATAACAACGGAGAACATCCAAAAATTACTTACGAACATAAATATAAAAGAGGTGAATCAAATATATTACTCAAACACAATCTGAACATAATCTCATAATCCATCGGATCCCAGCAAACTCATCATAGCAACAGCATAAGGATTACATATGTGCCTCGATCATGTAGGGCAGCTCACGAGGACTAATTAGTGAAGCACAAGAACGGGAGGAGAACATCACATAGCTACTGGTCATGGACCCATGGTCCAAGGGAGACTACTCACAACTCATCCGGGAGGCGTCCATGGTGGTGGAGAAGCTCCCGGTGGTGATCCTCCCCTCCGGCAGGGTGCCGCGAAGATTCTCCTGGTGCTCCCGATCTTGGAAGCGGCGGCGGCGGCGGAACAGAGATGAGATCGCGAAAAAGAGTTCCCATCTCGAGGGTTTCGGGAGACGGTATAAATATTTGCCAAAGGGGGGCATCAGCGGAGGCTCGGGGGGCCCAGGCGCCCCCCCGGCGCGGCCCGGGGGGGGCGGGGGGCGCCACCAGGGCGCCTAGGGCCCTGGTGGTCCCCCTCCGGCTATGCTTCGGGTGCCTGGTAGCTTCTGGAACGCTGATTTTTTATATAATTTTTCCGGTATTTTTCTGGCAGTTCTCGTAATGGGAAAACCTGAAATACAAAAACAGCCAAAAATAGAAACTGGCACTGGGATGCACTGAGTTAATAGGTTAGTCCAAATATGATCAAAAGTGTATGGAAGTGTATAAATATCATAGCAATATCACCCAAAAGAGGCATGGAGCAAGCAGAAATTATAGATACGTTTGGACGTATCAACATCCCCAAGCTTAATTCCTGCTCGTCCTCGAGTAGGTAAATGATAACAAGAATAATTTCTATGGTGACATGCTATTAACCATATAGGACTTTTCATAGTCAAATGACAAAAGCTTACTGAGATAATGAAACTATAGTAATTAAGTTGCCTCATGAGAAAATCACAAAGAACTGAAAGTTTTACGATATGATACTGAAACATCAAATAGATTTGCAATGAGCATGGTGTGCAAATATGATAAAGTTATATCTAGCTTGCCCCCTTTAGTGAAGCAAAACATAAATGCAGGGGCACCTCCAAGGTTTAAGTGATGACTAGATACAATGATTTCAAAATAAACGATATCACAATCATGCAAAAGACAATGCTACTTTGGGACAATGCACATTACACTCAGAATGACAATCATGCTCTCAGTAGTTGGTGCTTTTAAAAGAAGGTGGAGACTCTCGAACTGTGGCTTTTGTTGGCAAGGTTGAAAACCCGTAGTCGGAAACAAAGACAAAACATGTACCAGAGCTCTTGGTTTTAAAACAGAGGTAATAATTATTTTTTTAGATTATGCATGTTTCGTCAACGAATGCTAGCAGACAACTCAATCACTTCTTGAGATGGACAAGTTTCGAGGAACGGCTCCCGAATGAGGACGATCACGTCCTCTTAATCTCCTTTGTTTATCACTGCCAAAGTTTTCTGATTTTTCATGAACAAAGCGTGAAGGAGGGTTTGTTTGTTATATTATCTTTTTGAGCCGGGCGCACTCAATGCCAGTTCCTTCTCGTATTATGGGTTTGCACATTATACATGCAATCCCGGGGTGAAGCTTGTCCAACTTAAAAAGATTATGAATTAACTACTACTTCCTCATAGACTTACAACAGAGGCACAAAATAGGAATGCTTTTCTTTGAATAATTTCGAGATGGTACATGCAAGTCTCCGTTAGGAATGGCAGGTAAATACCATGTAGGAAGGTATGGTGGACTCATATGGCATAACTGGTATAAAGGAATGTGGATGCACAAGCAGTCAGTCCGCTTAGTACAGGTGGAGGTTAGCAAAAGACTGGGAGCGACCAACTAAGAGAGCAATGACGGTCATAATCATGCAGAGCAACAAAGCAACATTGAATCAGGCATGGAAGTTATATCGCTACTCAGAAACAAAAGTTCATCAAGGCTTGACAGACTTTCTTTACAGTCTTAAATATGCGTGAGCATACGCCAAGTCAATCAAAATAAATTCTTGAAGGAAGATATTACTAAACCATACCACATCATAGGCAAACAAATCATGTTGGTATCCCAATAACACATTGGGAACCCCCCAGCTATTTGAGACTAACCATAAGAAAACATGAACTACTAAGCGTCATTATGCACGTAGCATCTTTATCATAGACATATCAACCAATGCAACGGAAGCAAACTCTCTTAATAAGATAATCATGATAACTAAAGAGAGTTCAAGCAACCAACTAAACGAAAGCTCTTTAGAAAGATAAGCATGAATACTAAGAGCTAAGCATGATAGTAGCTATTAAAAGGCAAAGAACACACACAACAAGGATAGACATGAAAATTCTATGTTATGTTCTAGGTAGAAGTGGAGCGTGTTTCTCTCCCACATAAAGAAAGCTGAGTTCCGACTCGTTATGAAAAGCTAAGGAAAACTAAAAAGGAAAACTAAAAGCAAGACGCTCCAAGCATAGCACATAACACATGAAGTGATTAAAATATAGTGGAACGAAGACGAACTGATAATGTTGATGGAGAAGGGGATGCACGGGGGCATCCCCAAGCTTCGACGCTTGAGTCTCCTTGAATATTTCTTGGGGGTGCACGGGGGCATCCCCAAGCTTGAGCGTTTGACACTCCTGAATCTTTTTATCATCTTCCCTCGCACACTTGAAAACTCCCTTCATACATAACTCATCATAATCTGATTAGCGAGGTTAGTACCCATAATAAAATAATTGTTCCTTGCTGGGAATAAATATATTCTTGAAGGTCTACTGTTTCTCAAGATTGCCAAAAGGTTTTTGCAAAGAAAAAGCAAGCTCTAGGTTTGCAAAATGAAGGAAAGGCAAAACAGGTCAGAATCTGTGAAAAACAGAACGACAGGTAGTAAATGATTTTTTCGGGGCACTTCTGCAACTCTAATAAACAAACTCAAAACATATGCATTAAAGACAATTGTATAGAGCACGCTGTCGAAAAAATTCAGACCAAAAAGATGGTCTGGTGATTTTATGCGAATTTTTCTATCCAAGGACAGAATCTGTTTCCTGGACAGCACGTCACAACTTTTGAACTTTCTTGCAATCAGAGGCTATACTTGGCACAAAATTGAAAAGCAAAGATATAATGATGATGCTACTGTAGTAACAACATCAAGACACAACAAAAAGCAAAATAAAATTTATTCATGTGGGCTGCCTCCCAAAAGCGCTTTCTTTTATGCCTTTAAGCTAGGCATAATGCATAGAGGAATCAATAACCATCATAATGATCGGAGTTATAAATTGTTTCAAATGGTTCCTCAACAAGTTCACTCTTGTTCCTTCTAGGAAAGGGGTACACACCTTTTGCCTTCCCGCGTAAGCGGATTTGTCCCTTACCTATATCGATGAAGCCTTTTACTGCTCGGAGGAAGTCCCTTCCAAGCACTATATTTCCTTGGTTTGGCTCCATGATGAAGAAATCAATCATTGCAATCCCTTTAAGGAATTTAACTGGCATGTCTTTTATTCTTCCCTGGATTTCAGAAATATCTCCATTAGTGTGTTCATGATAAGATGGTAATCTATCCATGTTAAGTTTTAAAGAATCATGAACAATTCTTGGCATAGTAGAAACCATAGATCCAATATCATAATAAGCAAGGAAGTCTTGATTAGAGATGCTAATCCTAACAAAAGGCTCCCAATCATTGTCTATTTCCAAAATGTCTTTCTTATTGGGTTTGGGTTTCTCTACCTTCATCAAGTCTAGAGCATCCATTCTCTTTTCAATAGTAGCAAGTCTATCTATGACAGTATCAAAGTAATGATCATAAACAAAGTAACTAGATAGACCATGTATAATTTCAAGAGCTCTAGCTTCATCACACTCTAGGAAATCTCCCTTAGCTATAATATCAAGAGAGTGTTTTCACCATTTAAAAAGACCATGGTAAAAATTTCTAAGCACAATTTTCATAGGTATCCAAGGCATAATTCTTCTATGTGCATCAGAAATTCTGTCCCATGCCTTCTTCATATTTTCTCCATCCTTTTGATGGAAATCTAGGACTTCAGATTCCCTCAAAGCACCAAATCCTAACATGCTTGACTAAACAGAAAGGACTACTAGCAGAAAAGCAAATTTTTTTTTTAATTTTTGATAGAAGACACTAAAGCAAAAACTGAAAGGTAAACTAACAAGACTAAAAGCAAAGGTAAAAGATAGCGTGCAACTCCCCTATCCTGAAGAGTGGAGTCCCCGGCAACGGCGCCAGAAAACTTTGCTTGATGGCTTCTCGCCCCTCGTTGGTTACCCCAAGTGGAAGGTGTGAGATGCAGTGTAGCGGAAGTTTTCCCTTGGCAATACCAAGGATCGATTTCCTTGAGACTCCCAGTTTCAACAAGAAGGTGTCAACTGCTAACGGCGCCAGATATATTAGCAATCAACATGGACCTGCACACAGATACAAATAACTTTCCTCCCAACGAGTACAAAGAGGTTGTCAATCTCTCCGGCCTTGTAGTTTACAAAGGATCAAACGCAAGTGATAGTAGTGATAGATATAATTGCAATAGTAAATAAAAGCGGAAAGTAAATAGCGGATGTGATCAACGATGGTAATATGGACCGGAGTCCCATGACGTTCACTAGTGATGTCTCTCTCCCAAAAGATGATAAAACAACTATGTGAGGTAAACGAATTACAGCTGGGCAATTGACAGGACCATGTGCGCAAACCAATGCTGACTAAGTTGCAAGAAAGGTAGAGGTTCAAAGCATGGGCGGTACACCGAGGTAAGTAGACCGAAATCCATCTGCATCTACTACTAATCATCCACCTTGAGATATCTATCTAGAACATCTCGCTGGTATTAAGTTGCGAGTCCCACCCATAGTGTAAACTCAAAGCAACAGACAACTGCATTAAAAGAACTTTGCGTAAAGTAAACAATCCTTGCACCCGCAGGCACAAGCACCGTTGTTTTCCCCCTTGTGGCAACAACACATCCCCTAGACTCATGTTTCTGTCACTCAAGCTAGTCATCGAGGGGCATGAACCCACAATCAAGCATAACGTTCCCTCTTGGAGTCACTACCTACTACTTCACCAAAGCAATAAATAACAACGGAGAACATGCAAGAATTACTTACGAACATAAATATAAAAGAGGTGAATCAAATATATTACTCAAACACAATCTGAACATAATCTCATAATCCATCGGATCCCAGCAAACTCATCATAGCAACAGCATAAGGATTACATATGTGCCTCGATCATGTAGGGCAGCTCACGAGGACTAATTAGTGAAGCACAAGAACGGGAGGAGAACATCACATAGCTACTGGTCATGGACCCATGGTCCAAGGGAGACTACTCACAACTCATCCGGGAGGCGTCCATGGTGGTGGAGAAGCTCCCGGTGGTGATCCTCCCCTCCGGCAGGGTGCCGGGAAGAGTTCTCCTGGTGCTCCCGATCTTGGAAGCGGTGGCGGCGGCGGAACAGAGATGAGATCGCGAAAAAGAGTTCCCGTCTCGAGGGTTTCGGGAGACGGTATAAATATATGCCAAAGGAGGGCATCAGCGGAGGCTCGGGGGGCCCAGGCGCCCCCCCCGGCGCGGCCCAGGGGAGGCGCGCCACCAGGGCGCCTGGGGCCCTGGTGGTCCCCCCTCCGGCTGTGCCTCGGGTGCCTGGTAGCTTCTGGAACGCTGATTTTTTATATAATTTTTCCGGTATTTTTCTGGCAGTTCTCGTAATGGGAAAACCTGAAATACAAAAACAGCCGAAAACAGAAACTGGCACTGGGGTGCACTAAGTTAATAGGTTAGTCCAAATATGATCAAAAGTGTATGGAAGTGTATAAATATCATAGCAATATCACCCAAAAGAGGCATGGAGCAAGCAGAAATTATAGATACGTTTTGGACGTATCAGTATGTCACCACCGCTCAGGTCCAAGTAAGTCCACTGCTCATACCCTCCGGTTGAAGCCAAGCTTGGCGGGTTGAACATCGACGGCCAATTAGCTGCTTGGCGACGACGCGGAGTCGGACAACTGCGCTTCCTATGGCTCTGGAGGCGGAGCTGGAGAAGAACCTTCAGTTCTTGGGCTCAGCCGGACATGGGGAATGGGCGCCGATGATCCTAGATTAGGTTAATTAATCTATATCTCCAGAGCCGGACGAGCACATCTTTTTGGTTGAAGAATGTTTGAAATGTAATGAAATCTGGCATGTTTATATGAAATCATGCCATGTATGAACGAATTTAGACCAGTTAGTTTGAATTCTTGTATCAGTTTGAACATTCAAAATGATACGTTCTAGAATTATGCTCAAGATGCATAGTAATCACCGCTACAAAAAAAGACACATGTGTGACATTTTGGCCCGAACGAATTTCTTTTCTGTCATGCTTATGACACTTCTATGACGATAATTGTGACAAAACCCGGTACCATCATAGATGTGGTGGGATCCTACTTCTATGACAAAAAATCATGACAGAAAATGGGCTTTTCGTCCTGGGTGGGCCGGAGACGCACCTCCATGACATTCTTTGGGTTGTCCATGACGGAAAAAATCGTGGTAGAAGCGAGGGCAAGGAAAATTTCGGGGAGTTCCCGGTTACGGTAGGTGGTCGGGGCCGAGCGATGCATGGAGGTTTGCGCATTTATCTCGCATATGTACGCGCGTGTGTGTGAGGCATTGGGCTCTAACTGAACCCGAGCGAGCGAGGTGTTCGCTACTAAACCCGAGCGATTGCACTAGGCTACATTACTGAACCCGAGCGATTCCTTCGCTACCACTGCTAACTTAACCCGTGCGATCGCTGCTGCTGCTTACTGAAGCCGATCGAACCTACTGCCTCTTGATAAACCATTAACACGGGGTTGGTTGAACGAGTTGAGACATATGTGGTTGGGGTTGGATGAACAGTTCCTGGTGGGGGTTGGATGAACAGGACCCCGTGGAGGGCTTGTTGAACAGTACCCCGAGAGGAGGCCGCCATAGCAGAGCGACCGGTTGGGGGTGGATGAACATGACCCCGTGGAGGGCTTGTTGAATAATAGCCGGTGGAGGGTTGGTTGAACAGTAGCCGGTGGAGGCAAAGGAAGACGCGGTGCATGAACAGTGCAGGTCGAGGCTCGAGGAAGTCGACGGTGGGTGAACAGTAGCGGGCCAGCCTCGAGGCAAGGGGGCGCGCCCTGGGAAGGGGGGCGCACCCCCCACCCTCGAGGGCAGGCCTTCCGTCCCCGGACTTGGTCCAGAAGTTTCCCGAGCGTGATTTCCTCCAAAAATATCTCTCACGAAGGTTTCATTCCGTTTGGACTCCGTTTGATATTCCTTTTCTGCAAAACCCTGAAATAGGCAAAAAACAACAATCTGGACCGGGCCTTTGGGTTAGTAGGTTAGTCCCAAAAATGATATAAAAGTGAATGATAAAGCCCATTAAACATCCAAGACTTCATAAATAATAGCATGTAACAATAAAAAATTATAGATACGTTGGAGACGTATCAAGCATCCCCAAGCTTAATTCCTGCTCGTCCTCGAGTAGGTAAATGATAAAGAAAGAATTTTTGATGTGGAATGCTAACCAATATAGCTATTCAATGTAATTCTCTTAATTGTGGCATGGATGTTCAGATCTGAAAGATTCAAGATAAAAGTCTATATTGACATAAGAAATAACAATACTTGAAGCAATATTAACAAAGCAATCATGTCTTCTCAAAATACTATGGCTAAAGGAAGTTATCCCTACAAAATCATATGGTCTGGCTATGCTCCCTCTTCATCACACAAAATATTCATATCATGCACAACCCCGATTTCAGCCAAGCACTTGTTTTCATACTCTATTCTTTTCAAACCTTTCAACTTTCACGCAATACATGAGCGTGAGCCATGGATATAGCACTATGGGTGGAATAGAAGTGGTTGTGGAGAAGACAAAAAAGAGGAAGATAGTCTCACATCGACTAGGCGTATCAACGGGCTGTGGAGATGCCCATCAATAGATATCAATGTGAGTGAGTAGGGATTGCCATGCAACAGATGCACTAGAGCTAAATATGAATGAAAGCTCAACAAAAGAAACTAATGGGTGTGCATCCAACTTGCTTGCTCACGAAGACCTAGTGCATTTGAGGAAGCTCATTGTTGGAATATACAAGCCAAGTTCTATAATGAAAATTCCCACTAGTATATGAAAGTGACAAATCATGAGACTCTCTACAATGAAGATCATGGTGCTACTTTGAAGCACAAGTGTGGAAAAAGATAGTAGCAATTGTCCCTTCTCTCTTTTCTCTCATTTTTTTGGAGGGGCTTTTCTATTTTTTTTATTTGCCCCTCTCTATATTTTTTTTGGGCCTTCACTTTTTTTATTGGCCTTTCCTCACACGGGACAATGCTCTAGTAATGATGATCATCACACTTTTTGTTACAACTTGAATTTACAACTCGATACTAAAACAAGTATGACTCTACATGAATGCCTCCGACGGTGTACCGGCATAAGCAATGAATCAAGAGCGGCATATATGAAAAACTATGCATGGTGGCTTTGCCACAACTACGATGTCAACTACATAATCATGCATGGCAATATGACAATATGATGCGTGTCATATGAACGGAACGGTGGAAAGTTGCATGGCAATATATTTCGGAATCGCTATGGAAATGCCATGATAGGTAGGTATGGTGGCTATTTTGAGGAACAATATGGTGGCTGTTTTGAGGAAGGATATATAGTGGGTTTATGGTACTGGCGAAAGTTGCGCGGTACAAGAGAGGCTAGCAATGGTGGAAAGGTGAGAGTGCGTATAATCCATGGACTCAACATTAGTCATAAGAACTCATATACTTATTGCAAAAATCTACGAGTCATCAAAAACAAAGCAATCAACGCATGCTCCTAGGGGGGAGGTTGGTAGGAGTTAACCATCGCGCGCCCCCGACCTCCACACGAAGGTTGGCACTCTACAAATACCTCATGCTCTAACTTCGTCACATAGCGGTTCACCATACGTGCATGATACGGGAATCACTAACCTTAACACTAGTATTCTTCAATTTCATAATAATGTCACTAGCATGACTCTAATATCACTATTCTCATGTCTCCAAACGATTATCAAGCATCCAACATCTCACTCTATTCAATGCACTTGGTGTGAAAATTTTACTACATTGACATTGGATGTTTATCATGTGAAGACTAGTTTCTTTAGCCTAAACACATTACCATGCTGTTTTAATGGACTCCCAAATAGATATAAGTGAAGCATGAGAGTTCAACAATTTCTACAAAATATTACCACCACCATGCTCTAAAAGATATAAGTGAAGCACTAGAGCAAAAACTATTCAACTGAAAAGATATAAGTGAAGCACATAGAGTGTTCTAATAATTTCTAGGCCAGATTTAACTCCCTCAAATAGGTGTGTCCAGCAAGGATGATTGTGGCAAACTAACAATCAAAGACTCAAATTATACAAGACGCTCCAAGCAAAACACATAACATGTTGCGAATAAAAATATAGCTCAAAGTATAGTTACCGATGGATGAAGACGAAAGAGGGGATGCCTTCCCGGGGCATCCCCAAGCTTAGGCTTTTGATTATCTTGTTTTTACTTGGGGTGCCATGGGCATCCCCAAGCTTGGGCCTTTGCTACTCCTTGTTCCATAGTCCATCAAAGCAATACTCAAAACTTGAAAACTTCACAACACAAAACTTAGATAAAAATTCTCGTGAGCTCCGTTAGTAAGAGAAAGCAAACCACCTCTCAAAGGTACAACAAGGAATTCATTCTTTATTTATATTGGTGTTAAACCTACTATACTCCAAGTTCTCTATTGTCGGGGTTTTGGGACGACATATGCCAATGGATGGCTTATCATGCATGGGGTCAAAAGAACGTCGCCGGGCTCGGGAAGCGGGATAAAGCGATACTTAGGACGCCTACGAATCTTACCCAGGTTCGGGGCTCTCCAAGGAGATAACACCCCTAGTCCTGCTCTACGGGGGCTTTGCGTCATGACTGGTAGCACTAGAGTAGCTACAAGATTGCTCCTTGAGCTGTGAGGTATAAAGGGAGAAGATGAACAAGGCTAGCTCACCTCCTCTCTCTATCTAGGGTTTTATCTTGTGATCGTCTAATAGCGAACTATCCAACCCGCCCCTCCTCATGGAGGACCCTGGGGGGTTTATATAGGCTTACCCCCAGGGGTGCAATGGTAAACTCGACGATGTGGCCCCTGACCGTCAGTGTCTCCTGGCGCCGGCTTCGCCGCCTGTCTGTTGGGGCCCGCCGCCCGCGGGCCCCTCGTGATTGTCTTTCACTGTGGGGGTGCTTTTGCTGACGACAGCCTCGTCGGGAAGGAGATGGCTACAGTACCATCGCCCCTTGCCGTACGCTGTTGCCTTGTCCCGTCCCGTCCTCTTGATGAGGCCCAGACTTCTAGGGTGGGTTCGCCGTCTGCTACCAGAAGGCCGTCTCCCCTGGCCGCCTGCCAGGGGCGGTTTGTTCGTGAGCTCACCCACTGACCGAGGGGGCCAGTCGCCTGCTGGCCCCGCCATTTGCGGGTAGTGGAATCGTGGCCTCCTCTGGCCGCTGCTTGGTCACGAGCTTCGTGGCTACAATGACCCGCCGCTTAATGGATATTTATAAGGTGCACGACCACTGTAGCCATGCCCTTACAGATCTTCTAAGGACATGTTCTCCTGTAGCCAAGCCCCCGCCCCGCTGGGGCCCCCTCAGCGTGTTCTCTGAGGAAGGAGTGCGGGGCCGTCTGCTGGCTGGTGGTGTTGGTGTCGCCGCCTGCTGGGTCCTTGCCGCCTGCTGGCAGCTGGCTCCTAGGGAAGGCTACCCTAGGAGACGGCTCGAGGAGCAGACGGCCGCAGCTGACCAAGCGGCTGTCATTTGTTTTAAAATACCAAGGGTAGGCGCCGGGGGTACCCGTGGTCAATATCTCTGAGAGTAGTCCCCGAAGCTGGTGGAACACCGATGCGAGTGTTGGAGATGCTGAGGGGTTCGAGCAGCTTCTCCCCTCAGGCATGCTTATCGCCTGTCACTCGTCTGCTAAAGGAGTCCGTCTGCCGATAGCCGGCTCTGCGCTGCTGGAGCCGATCCCTGGCAGCCGCATCGCCGTCTCAGAATCTTCGGCGAGAAGGCGCCGCCTGGTTAGCGGGCAGTCGAACAGGCCCGCGGACCGTTGGCAGCACCCACGCGTCACCGTCCTGTCGTATCGGCCTGCCAGCCCACGCGCGTGATAGGACGTAACAGCGGGCCGGGGCCCGCCACCAAGGGCCTCGGACCCCGCGCGGATCCACAGTGGCAAGGGTATTCGATTACCCTCCCACGCGCATTTAATGCGCGCGGATTAGGCGCGAGAAAATTGGGGGTCGTGCGGGACGTGGGGTGGTTAAGCCCACGCCCGCCCCCTCGCCTTCGTCGCCTGGGCCTATATATAGGCCGGGGGAGAGGGCTGGCGCTGCTCTCGCGCTCACTCTCCCCCGTCCTTCATCTTCTTCCTTACTCCTCCTCGCCGCAGTTACAGCGAACCACCACCCGAGCCATGGCCGGTCTAGCGCCTTCCCGACGCCACGGCCAATGGGACGGCAGCGACGTCTTGCAAGAACACATAGATGTTCTCCGCCGGTTGCGGAAGCTGCCGTCGGCCGACAGGGTCGCCGTGCGCCTGGCGCCGGTGATGGAGATCAGGCCGGCCCCACAACAAGGCGAGCGGGTCATCTTCCGCTCGCACTTTGAGTGCGGGTTTGGCCTGCCGGCGAGCGGCTTCTTCCGCTCCTTCCTCGACTTCTTCCACATCCAACCGCATCACCTCACGCCAAACACGGTGACAACCATCTCTTCCTTCGTCGTCCTCTGCGAGGCCTATCTTGGCATCTTCCCCACCGTCGAGCTCTGGACGGAGCTCTTCTATGTGAAGTTGGGCACCGCCGTCCAGAGCGTGGCTGCCCAGTGCGGGGGATGCATCGCCGTGAAGCGCACCGGGGCGAGAAACTTCTTCCCCGCGCCAAAACTCGTTGGATCGGTGAAGTTGTGGCAGAAGACGTATTTTTACGTCTCCAACGTCGACCCCGAGGAATATTTTATCTGCCTGCCGGAGTGGGTGCCGGGGCCGCCTGCTGAGCCTTGGGACTCCTGGAGGACCCGGCCTGTCGCCCTGACTGAAGGCGCCTCCGTCGCCATGCGCCGTCTCCGGGAGCTGAGAGGCGACGAGGGCCTGGAGTTTGCAGATCTGCTACTAACGTTTGCCGAGCGCCGGGTGCTGCCGCTGCAGCGCCGGCCCCACCTCATTTGTGACATGAGCGGGCGCCTGGATCCCGGCCGGACCTGCACCAAGCCCCTGCCCTACGGGGAGGTGGCCCGGCTGGTGAACCACATGTCCAGCTGCCAGGTCTTCGACTCCGGCTGGGCCTTCAGCAAGGCTCCGTACAGCCGCAACAACCAGCCACCCACAGTAAGTTTTTCGTCCTTCTCTTTTCTTTCTTCTTTGTCCGGCTGCTGTAGCCGTCTAGTGCTGACACCCGGCTCAGATCTTCCCAGGCCAGCCGGCGCCGGGCTCCAACCAACGGGGCCACCCCTAGAGCCGGATCGCTCCCAGAGCGATACGAGCGACCCCGATCTTGGGGCCGCCGCCGCCATGGAGGAGGAAGAGGTGGCAGGCGGCGGGGACCAGCCGTCGAGCGCCGAGCCAGAAGGCGGCCTCGAGAGCTGGCTAGATGATGATGAGGGGATGGAGGAGGCACCTGTCCACGCCAGCCGGCAGGCGGGACCGTCTGGCACAACCGGCGACGGGAAATGGCGGTCCTCGTCAGGGCCGACTGGTGCCCCGCCCAAGAAGCCTCGGCTGTCAACCGCCGCCACGAGGCGTCAGGAAGCGGCCGCCAGGGCAAACATGCCGAAGAAGCCCAAGGCCAGGCCGGCCGTGTCTGGGTAAGTACCCCTCATTCCCTCTTTGCGTCTTATTCTTCTTTCACAGCTGATCCTTTCTTGCTTGATTCTTTGTTTCTTTGGAACGTCCGTGCAGCACGCCGCTTTCCCTCTTGCAGGTGCCAGCGGGCTCTGTGGTAGGAGGCCCAGATGCCCCCCTGTGCCCCCTCGCGTGGATCCTGCTGCCGCGCTCCGGGAGGCGACAGAGAGGAACGCCCGCGAGGCACGCGTGGAGCGCGAGGCCGTGGAGCGTGAGCGAGCGGCAGCCGATGCCGCCGCCTAGGCGGAGGCCGAAGCCGCCAAGAAGGCCGAGGCAGACGCCGCCCGTGTCTGAGAGCGGGGAAAGGGCCCCCAACAGTCAACGGGCCACGTTGTCCGCCCGGCGTCAGGGGCTCAGGAGCCGTCTACCCAGGCGCCGACTGCTGACGAGCAGCCGGCTCCAGGCGATGGAGGTGACGAATGTGTCATCTTGGAGACGCCGCCACCACCCCCCGCGCCGCCTGCTGGGGAGCAGGGCAGCCGGCCGGTGGGGACGACGGTGCCGTCGGTTGGGGGCGCGCTGGTGGTTGGCCAGCAACCGGCCCCCCGAGACCCAGCCCGCCGGCGCCTTGCGAGGGCGGCCTCTATGCCCCAGCAGGTGGAAGTCGGCGGGGCCAGCTCGTCCGCGCCGGAGAACGAGGCGACCAGCGCGGCTCCATCGAGCTGGAGATCCGGAGGAGGCGGCGCGTGGATCGTCGCGTCGCGGGACGTGTTGGACCGCATGAACTCCTTGGGCAGCGTCGTGCAGACGGTGATGCAGGAGTTCATCGCCACGCGATCCTTTGTTCGGATAAGTGTGTTTCATTTCTGCTTTTATTCCTTCAATTTTTTCCGTGGGGGCGCGTCAGCGCACCCACTGGGTGTAGTCCCCGAGTTCCGAGCCGGCTACTGAGCAGGCGGCTTGGAACTCCAAAGTGTATATCCAGATCTGATCTTGCTTCTTGTTGCAGGAGTACCACAACCTCCGCGTGGCCTCCTACAACGCGCATCGCCAGGAGCTGGCGCAGCTGCAGACTGCCCTGGTAGACAGCCGAGGTGAGTGTCTCTTCTTCTCCTTGCGGGGATGCGTCAGCGCACCCGCTGGGTGTAGTCCCCGAGTTCCGAGCCGGCTGCTCAGCAGGCGGCTTGGAACTCCAAGGTTATGTCTTCTACTGCCGACCCTTGCTCTTTTTCTTTCTCATTTGCCAACGGTCGTAGCCAGCTTCCGCAGCCAGCTGGGCGAGGCCTAGACGGAGCTGGCCGCAAAGGAGCAGGAGCGTGCCCTCGCTGCCCAAGACCGCGATCGCCTAGCCAAGGAGCTGGCGGACCAGGCGGCGACCCACAAGGCCGAGCTCGGCAAAATGTCTGACGCCGAGTCCCTTCTGCGGGCCGAATTCGAGACTGAGCACTCGAATTGGACCGAGAAGGAGGCGGCTCTCCAAGACGGCTACGTAGCCATTGGAGACATGGTCGACGGTGAGACATCTATCTTCTCATTCTATTTTCATCGTTTACAGCAGCCGTTTTCTTCTGATACTTGTTCTAGTCTTGGTAGAATTCTTCCCGGGCTACTCTGTGGCCGCCACCCAGGCCATTGAGGCCGAGCGTGCTGCGAGGCGCCAGGCGGGCGGGGAAATCACACCCAACGCGCCTAGGACCCTGGCCGAGGAGCTTCTTGCCATACGGGTGCGTCTTCTACCAGTCCGCCGTCTTCTCTGCCGTCTGCAGCGTGCCGGCGCCCAAGTCCTGGCCGCCCTCTGGCCAGGTGTGCCAATGCTTTGCACCCCCAGCTGGACGGCCGCCTGGCTGGAGGCGGCCGGCCAGCGCTTTGAGGCCTGGAAGGGCTCCGCGGCAAGGGCTGGCGCACGGACCGCCCTGGAGTTCGCCAAGAGTTGGTATCCAGGCCTGAACCTTGAGCAGCTGGAGACGTTCCGCGCGGAGGCCCAGCCGGAGTTGGCTACGGAGCAGAGGGAGCTCGTCCAGCGAGCTGCCGCCCTCGCCGAATATGCCGACACTTCCCTCTTCATCCCGGAGCTGGATGACAGGGGCCATGTAGTGCCGCCTGGTAACTTCGGGCTGGACTTGGCGGCGTCGGAAGAGCCGGACGAGGAGATCGCCTCCAACGAAGGCGATGAGGATGAGGAAGGCAGCGACGAGGAGACCAGCTCCCAGGAGGCGGACCCAGCAGGCAGTCGTCAGCCTGACCAGTCCTCAACAAGCGAGCCAGGAGTGACGGCACCGCCTGCTGCGGGAGACGGCCAGACCGAGACCCGCCAAGCGGCATCCCCAGAAGCCGGCTCCGTCGTGCCACCTGCCCAGCCTGCTGCTCCTTAGGATTTTCATCTATACCATCTGTCTTTCTGTAAGACACGCAGGGTTAATCCGAACAATTCCACCCGCTGGGTGTATTTAGTAAGTTATTGCTACAAGGCGGCTCTTAAGGCCTTTTGGATGTAAATATTCTTTTTAATGCAGCATCGTTTTTATGCAATTGTACCGAGTCCTAGGATTAGCCTTGCCCTAGTTCCTTGTGGCGATTTTCTCCTTGCCAACCCCTTGTACTGCCGCCCTGCCAGCCAGGCGGCCACTCCGTGGTTCTGTGGCCGGGTCAGGGACTTGGCTGTGTTCGGGGTGGGCAAGTATCTCGCCCTCTGGAAGACGGTCTGGCCAAGCCTAGAACCGGCTGGCCGGCTGCTCGGCAGCCGGCAGTTAATCTTAAGGGCCGGCTGGCCCTATGTCTTTTTTCCTTAGCCGTTTTTCATGTGGGCATCACTTCTTGCCTTTGGCTCCGGCCAGCCGGACAACCGCATTCTGCGAGTCTGTGACTTGATGCAGGAGAGGGCTTGGGTGCCATCACATTACTTGTCTGACTTTTTAAGGAGAATTCTCTAGACATAGGGCCAGGCGGCCAGTCCCCGGGTCATCTAGTAGGCTCCGGTGCCGGACGAAGGAGTGAACAACAATCACTCAGAAGCATAATTCTTATCATATAGATAAAGGGTTGGGCAGTCCCCGAGAACTCCTCGGGGTTCCCACTGATTCTCAAAATAACTTCAGATAGCATCACACATACTGTTTTTCAGCTATAAAAGCGACGAAGAAGGTACGCGTTCCATGGGTGCTCTGACTCCTTGCCTGAGTCGTCTCTCTTGCGCGCTCTTGGCTTCTTGGCGTCGATGAGGTAGTAGGCGTCATTGCCCAGTACCTTGCTGACGATGAACGGTCCTTCCCAAGGAGCCGAGAGCTTATGCTGGCCGGCTGTTCGCTGGATCAGCCGGAGCACAAGGTCTCCCTCGTGGAAGGAGCGTGGCTTCACTTGCCGGCTTTGATAGCGGCGGAGACCCTGCTAGTAGATGGCGGAGCGGCTGAGTGCTACCAGTCGGGCCTCCTCCAGCAAGTCCACGCCGTCTTCGCGTGCTTCTTTGGCGTCAGCCTCTGTGTACATGGTGACGCGGGGCGAGTCAAACTCAACGTCTGTTGGGATGACGGCCTCGGCCCCGTAGACGAGGAAGAAAGGTGTGAAGCCGGTGGATTTGTTCGGAGTGGTTCTGAGGCTCCAAAGGACAGACGACAGTTCTTCGATCCAGCAGGCGGCCGACCGCTCCAAAGGTTCGACCAGCCGGGGCTTGATGCCAGATAGGATGAGGCCGTTGGCGCGCTCGACTTGGCTGTTAGACTGTGGGTGGGCAAAGGACGCTAGGTCCAGCCGGATGCCCTGAGTTGCACAGAAACGGGCATGTGCGCCTTTGGCATAATTTGTGCCGTTGTCGGTGATGATGCTGTGCGGTATACCATACCGAACTGTGATGTCTGCGATGAATGTCACATCAGTTGGGCCATTGAGTTTTTTTGATTGGCTTGGCTTCGATCCACTTGGTGAATTTATCTATTGCCACAAGTAAGTGTGTCAGGCCTCCTCTGGCAGTCTTGAAAGGTCCCACCATATCCATACCCCAGACGGCAAATGGCCAAGTGATCGGAATAGTCTTGAGTGCAGAAGCTGGCAAGTGTTGCTTGGAGCTAAAGCGTTGGCAGCCGTTGCACTTCTTCACCAAATCTTTGGCGTCGTCCAAAGCAGTCGACCAGAAGAAACCGTGGTGGAAAGCTTTGGCTACGAGAGATCTTGAGGCCGCGTGGTGGCCGCACTCCCCTTGGTGAATGTCCTTCAGGATGGCCAGCCCTTTGGTTGCTTCTACACAGCGTTGGAAAACGCCTGTCGCACTCCTTCTGACGAGCTCTTTGTTGACAATGGTGTAAGCTAAGGCGCGGCATTGAACTTGTCGTGCTGAGGTTTCTTCTGCTGGAAGCCCCCCCTTGAGCAGGAATGTGAGGATTGGCTGTCCCCAAGACGGCGCTGAGACTCCAATTGTTTCGGCCAGAGAGACCAGGGTGGTTGGGCTGGGAGGTGGAGGGCTGGGTTGAGCCGCCTGCTGTGTCTCCGAAGTCCCCGAGCCGTCTGCTGGAGCCGGCGCCTCCTGGCCGTCTGCTGGAGCAGTCCCCGAGCCAGGAGCTGGCGCGGCTGTAGGTGATCCATCTGTTGGAGTTGGAGTGTCGTGGCCGCCTGCTGGGGCAGTCTCTTGGCTAGCAGCCGAAACCGCGGGGCCGCGTGCCTCGGGGTCGGCTGGTATGAAGATTGACTCCGACTCTTGTGAAGGCTTGATAGACGGTTTGTGCAAGCATTGGAGATATACGCTGGCTGGTATTGCTTGGCGGGTGGAACAGATTCGCGCCAAGGTGTCCGCTTGCGTGTTATCAGCTCATGGCACATGGAGGAACTCGCAACCATCAAAGTGTCCACTGATCTGCTAGACAAGGAAGCGATAGCTTGCCATGTTTGCATCCTTGGCGTCCCAGTCCCCAGACGACTGCTGGACAACCAAGTCTGAGTCACCGTAGCACAACACTCGGCAGATGCCAATCTCCTTGGCCATCCGGAGCCCGTGGATAAGTGCCTCATATTCCGCCACGTTGTTGGAGGCGGCAAAGTGGATCTGCAGAGTGTACTTGAGCTTATCGCCTTTGGGGGAGGTGAGGACGACGCCGGCTCCCAGGCCGGTGTGCATCTTTGACCCGTCAAAGTGCATCCGCCAATGGGTTGAGTCTGGCATAGGCGGCAAGTACTGGGTTTCGGCCCAATCGACGAGGAAGTCGGCCAATGCTTGCGACTTGATGGTGGTGCGCGGCTGGTAGAAGATGGTGAAGGGGGCCAGCTCGATGGCCCACTTGGCCACTCTTCCTGAGGCATCTTTGTTCCCCATGATTTCAGCAAGCGGGGCCGTGCAGATGACCGTGACAGAATGCTCTTGGAAGTACTGCTTGAGTTTCTTGGCGGTGAAGTACACGTCGTAGCACATCATCTGGTAATGGGGGTAGTTCTGCTTGGACGCTGATAGCACTTCGCTCAAGTAGTAGACAGGCCGCTGGACGGGCAAGGCTCTGCCGTCTTCTGGGCGCTCGACCACAATGACAGTGCTGACCACCCGGCTGGTGGCGGCTATGTAAAGGAACATGGGTTCCTTGTCTGTTGGCGCCGCCAGGACAGGCGGGGTGGACAGCAGTCGCTTGAGCTGCTGGAAGGCTTCGTCCGCCTGGTCGTTCCACTTGAAGCAAGTGGTCTTCTTCATCAGTTGGTATAGGGGGAGTGCCTTTTCTCCTAGCCGGCTGATGAAACGGCCGAGAGATGCCAGGCACCCCGTGAACCTCTGGACATCCCACACACGGGTCAGTCGTTCCATCCTCTCGATGGCTTTGATCTTCGCGGGGTTGCACTCAATGCCGCGTTCGGATACCAGGAAGCCAAGGAGCTGGCCTACTGGTACCCCGAAGACGCATTTCTCCGGGTTTAGCTTAATCCAAAAGCGGCGCAGATTCTCAAATGTTTCTTGGAGATCCTCCAAAAGGGTTCCTCTCTTCTCCGTCTTCACCACAATATCATCCACGTAAACATGGGCATTCCTGCCTAGCTGCTTGAGGAGACACTTCTGCATGCAAAGCTGAAAGGTGGCGCCGGCATTTCTCAAGCCGAATGTCATGGTCAGGTAGCAGAAGGCCCCAAACGGCATGAGGAAGGCAATCTTCAGACGGTCAGCTGGATCAAGCTTGATTTGGTGGTACCCCGAATAGGCATCAAGGAAAGACAACAGCTCGCATCCGGCTGTGGAGTCAATCACTTGATCTATTCGTGGCAGAGCAAACGGATCTTTGGGGCAAGCTTTGTTCATGCTGGTGTAATCAATGCACATGCGCCATTTATTGTTCTTCTTCAGCACCAGGACTGGATTCGCCAGCCACTCGGGATAAAAGACTTCCATGATGAAGCCGGCTGCTAGCAGGCGGGCGACCTCCTCCCCAACGACTCTTCTCTTCTCTTCTGACAGGCGGCGCATCGGCTGCCTGACAGGCTTTGCATCTTCTCTCACGTGTAGCTTGTGCTCGGCGAATTCCGTCGGGACACCAGGCATGTCCTTGGGGGACCATGCAAAGATGTCTCGATTCTCAAGGAGGAAATCGACGAGCTCGCTTTCCTATTTGCTGTCTTGGCTTGACCCTATGATAGCAAATCGCTCCGGGTGAGATGGGTCCAAGGCAATCTTCTTTGTGTCCTTGGAGGGCTGGAACGAGCCTTGCGGCTCCGCCTCCTTGGGATCGGCTGGTATGGCCGGCTGCTCGCCAGCCATTGCCACCAGCCGCTCCAGGCGGCACTTCTCCTCAGCCACAACAAGGGTTTCAGTCAGGCGACTGCTGGCTGTTGCACATGCAATGGACTTCTCGTAGTCCCCGGTTACGGTGATTATTCCCTTGGGACCAGGCATCTTCATCTTGAGGTAGGCATAATGGGGGACTGCCATGAACTTTGCAAGTGCGGGCCGGCCCAAGATCACGTGATAGGGACTTTCCAGATTTACCACTTCAAACCAGACCGGCTCCCTCCGAAAGTGCGCCTTGTCACCAAACAGGACATCGACCCTGGCCTTGCCGATTGGTGAACAAGAGAGGCATGGCACAATGCCATGGAACACGGTCCTGGTGGGCTGAAGCTGCTTCTCTTTGATGCCCAACTTCTCCATGGTGTCTCGTACATTATGTTGATGCTGCTGCCGCCGTCCACGAGGGCCCTGGAGAAACGGCAGGCCCGCCTGTCAGTGGAGAGAGTGGCGCCCAGGACCAAGGCATAGGCCCCTGGAGATGGCATGACAGCCGGGTGATCCTCTCGGCTCCAGCCGACAGGCCTTTCACACCAGTGCATGAATTCTGGGCTTTTGACTGCAATAGTGTTGACTTCTCTGCGTTGCTGGCGCCGGTTGCGCCTATCATCCGTCTAGCTGATGAAGACAACATAGGCTCCATTTTCTTCTGGGAATTCATCCTGGATCTGGCCGACAGGACGAGCAGCCGGCAGGTTAGGAGGCGGAGCTGGCTGTCCAGCAGGCGGCGGAGGCAGAGGTTCTCCCCTCGCAATCCTCGTGAGCCAGTGGCACTTCCCTATGGCGTGGTTGGAGGGCTTCGCGCCGCTGTGGAACTTGCAGGGGGCGTCCAAGGCTTGATCAAAGGAGAAGGTCGGCTGCCACACTAGTTTGCCGCCCTTCTGGCGCTTGGGCTCCGCTTGAGCTTCTGGCTGCTGTCCGTCGACCGCTGCCACCAGCCGACTGTTGGCAGCCGGCGCGGGGGCCTTGCGCTTCTGGTCGTTGGTCTGCTGGCGCCGGTTGGATTCTCCTGCCGGCGTCTTGGAAGTTGGAGGGGTCATCTTGCCAGAAGTATCCACTTGCAGCTCGGTCTTCATAGAGGAGTCAGCGGTGGCGTACTTGTCTGCTATGCTCAACAGCTCATCCAGCATGGCCGGCTCGTCGCACAGGAGCCTGTGCTTGAGCAAGATGCCTTCTCTGCACCCGGCCGTGAAATACTCGATGGCTTGTACCTCGTGCACTCCCTCATAGGAGTTTCGCAGCTCCGCCCAACGCGTCAAATAGTCACGAGCCGACTCGTCCGGGCCTTGGACACACAGGGAGAGCTGACGCGGCTTGGGAGGGCGCTTGTAGGTACTGGTGAAGTTGCGAGTGAAGGTGTCGGTGAAGTCTAGCCAGCCGTTGATGCTGTTGGGCTTGAGGCTGTTTAGCCACGTCCGAGCCGTGCCCTGGAGCATGAGGGGCACGTACTTCACCACGACACGCCTGTTGCCTGTGGCTATGCTGACTGCCGTGGAGTAGTCCACCAGCCAGTCCTCTGGTTTCACTGATCCATTGTACTTGGGGGTGGCTCTTGGGAGCGAGAAGCCCTTGGGGAAAGGCTCGTCGCAGATGCGAGGGCCGAAGCAGGCCGGACCGAGGTCATCTTCTTCTCCAACCGCCTGGGAGCGAGCCAGACGGTCCAGACGGTGGCGGGCGTCGTTCTCCCCGACCCCCTCGCGGCGGACCAGGTGGCCTGCCAGAGAGGGGTGGTCAACAGGCGGAGGAGACACGCGCCTCTCCCGCTTGGGAGGATGTGACGCCCGAGACCGACGTCCCAGAAGATACTAGAAGATTCCAGAAGATTCCAGATGTTCCGGGGTCTCCCGTGTGTTCTTTTTGCTTGCTTTATTTATTTTGCATTGCATCATATCATCATGCCATCATGTCATTAATTTATTTTGCATCTCAACCTAATTAAATCGTGTGGACCTTCGGTCCATTTAAATCAAGGGAAGATGTCTTCTCTTTATAACATATAAAAGCCTCTCAGTATTTAGGGAGCTATATTTATTAATTATACCATTGCTTCGGAATTACCCGTAACACACTTGCATAGTTCCCCATGTCTTTTTCCCTTCGAGTTTCTCCTTAAAAACCTTCCATGTATTTCTTTTCCCAATTATCGAGGCTCCTCCAAAATCTAGACTCCTTTTATTGCAAGCTAAATGTTTTAGTTTGCATGTCCCTATTTTTGTTGGATCTATTTTGTTGGGTTGGTTTTATTCCATAAAGCCTTACAAAAATGTCCAACATTTTATCCTTGTTCTTTGACCTTCTTTTCTTATTTTATTTTGCTCTCTCTCTCTTTTATTTCTGTTTAAGAAATAAAAAGAGGAGCAGCCAGCCCAGCCGGCCTCTAGACCTCTTAGGAGGGCCCAGCCGCCTCCTATCCCAGCCTCCAGGCCTCCTACCCGATTCCCTCCTTCGGCCTCCAGCAGGAGGGGCCCAAGCCGCAGCTGGCCCAGCCGCCCTTCTCTCCTCTGCTGGCCCATAGGCCATAACCACCTCCTGGCCCAACCACACTTTCCCTTCGAACCCTAGCCCGCAGCTCGCTCCACCCCCTCGCTCCTCTCTTTCCCTCGTCCGCCGCCACCCCTCATGCCCCGATCTCCCTCGTCCACTCTCTCGTCGCCCGACCCCGCTCACTTCCTCCCGATCCCAGCTATCTCCCGTCTCCCTTCCTCCCTCCCTGCGAGCCGCCTCGGCCTCTCGCCTTCTGGCCCCGGCGCCTGCTCCCTCGAGGCCGCACCCCAGCCGGCGACCAAGGCCGCAGGAGCAGCGCCGTCCAGGCCGCGACCTCCCTCCGGCCAGGCTCCCTCGCCTCCTCTCCAGCAAGCACGAGTGCTCCATCCCGCGCATCAGCACGCCCGGCCTCGTCCTCCCCGCCCGGCCACCAGCGCCTCGTCGCCTCCCCCTCTCCTCTGCGCCAGGACCGCCGCGCCCGGCCTCGTCCCTCCAGGGCGCCGACCGCCTTGCCGAGCCCGCGGCTCCCTCCGCGCGGCCCCTCCTCGAGCACCCCAGTGCCGCGCCGCCGAGCCTCCATCTTCTGGGCCGCCGCCCCCCTGCTGCCTTGCCGTGCGCCTCGCCTCCCTTCCGCAGGACCTGCGCCTGCGCCTCCGCCTTGCTGCTGCTGTGCTTCTTTTTTTCGTTCGGTTTTGCGTTTTGTTTATGTCCAGCAAATAAACATGGAGCAGCAAGTGCCACGACGACGAGAACGTCTACGTACGTGTACGGCTATCTTCGGTGAAGAACGAGTACCTCTACCGCGTCTCCGGATTCGTCAAGACACCAAGTACCACGACGACACTACACAACGCGTCAAGTACCCCTTCGTTTGCGGCAAGTTCGACCACACGATGATACGACAAGTACCCCTCCGATGCAAGTACGTCTACGAACCGGAACGACTACGCAAGATGACAGGCCAAGTACCACGAGGACCCGAACGACTACCGTCGCCGTGTACCACTACCTTCGCCGAGACCCTCAAGTACCTCTACGAACGGAACGACTACTCGTTGGCAACCTCGTGTACAACTACTTCCTCTCCGATGAACGAGAACAACTACTTCCCTCTACGGCATGTACCACTACCGTCGCCCCGTGTACCACGACTCGTGTACCACTCCTTCCCACGACGACCACGAGAACAACTACGCCTTCTTCCTCTACGTCTCGAACCGCCCCGAAACACACGCTTCAAAGGTATAACGAGACGACCCCGTGGATGACCCGTGTGATGCTTGTTGTGGTTGTATGAAATGTTTCCCGTGGGTGCATCGTGTCCGTTCCGCCCTTTTTTCATGTTCCTCGGTTGCCTCGTCGCCGACTCGTGGGAACCCGATAACGGGATCGCCCCACCTTTCATCTCGTTTGACTCGTTCACTCCACCTTTTGTTTTGCACCGGACTCTCAACGAGTTACCGGAACCGAGGTGTTGCGATGCATCATTTTCGGATCGTTGCCGTGGCACTCTTTCCTTTCACCACGGTGACAATGCTCCTTATCATCTTCTTGTTAACCTTCTAATAAAATTGCATAAACTTGGTCATGTCATCCGCATCATGTTAACAACTTTATAATGTGTGAATTGTTGTTGCTTATAATTATTAAATATGCACATGGGGATTTTCCGGATATGTTGTTGTTATTTTCCGGCCTCATTTAAAATGCCTAAATAGTTAGTTTACTTATGCTTCACCTCTTGCCATGTTAAAAACATTTAATCTTGTCTTGTAAATAACGAGAGTCAACTAAATAATTGAATGTGGTGTTTCGTCAATATGCAACTCGTTGCATATTGATCTCCACTTAACTTGTAGTATTTGTTTGTGCACTTTGCCATGCCATGCATATTTAAACCGGACATGCATCTTGCTTGCTTGTGCATCATGCCATGTTTATGATTGTGTGTTTACCGTGTTGTTCTTTCTTTCCGGTTGCTTCTCTTGTTAGCTTCGGTTTCGTTCCGGAGTTGTGAGGATTCTCTCGTCTGTGTTGCTCCGTCTACTTCATGGATCCGTTCTTCTTCCTTGTGGAATCCCAGGCAAGATGACCGAACCCGGATACCATTACTATTTTTGCCTATTGCTAGAAGTCTCGATCTATAGTTTTGCCTCGATGCCCATGTTTTCCTGTCAGCCTCCTATTGTAACCATGAACCTATTTAACCACCCTACCTACGCAAACCGTTGCTTGGCTAAGTACGCTTCGCTCAGCCCCTCTTATAGCATTGTTAGTTGCAGGTGAAGATTGAAGATGCTTGCTTCATGTTGAAGTTTGGTTGGGCTATATCACACTATATAAATGCTTAAATGAAATCATCTATATATTGGCAAGGGTGGAAGGCTAAGCCTTTTGCTTGGTGTTTTGTTCCACTCATGCCGTTAGGAACCGTATAAACCGGTGTTATGTTCCTTGATTATGCGTTCCTAACACGGTTGGGGTGTATGGGACCCCCTTGATAAACCGCTAAGTGCTAAGTCTTTTCCAGCAAGTCCCAACATTGGTACTATTTTCCTAATAACAAACTAATAAAACTTGCATAAGGGCCTTGAAAACCCTCTTTTATTCTTAATTCCACAACCCCGGGCCAGTGCTCCACATGAGTGTTGGTCCGAAACGGGGAGCCTGCGGGGCCACCTCGAGGAAACTCAAGGTCTGGTAAAAACCCGTAGCTTCGCCCATCCGGTCGTGTCCTGAGACTAGATACGCGCGGCTACCTATCAGGGTGTCGACACGCCGGGAGGATTTGCTGGATTAGCCTTACCTTAGTTCGGTTTAACTTGAGCACGGGATTCCGAGAATACTCGGGTCTTCCCACCTATGGAGTTGCGACTCCGCGGATCGTGGGCTTGTAATGGGTCAAGTTGGAACACCCCTGCAGGGTTTGAACTTTCGAAAGCCGTGCCCGCAGTTATGTGGCAGATGGGAGCTTGTTAATATCCTGTTGTAGATAACTTGACACAATGATTCAATACACTACCAGCGTGTGTACCGTGACTGTCAATTTCCGAATAGGGATTCGGGAGTTGAACACGGTGGGGTTATGTTTGACCGGCTTTAGTTAGGATCACTTCGTGATCATCTTTCGACCGATGCTCTTCTCTTCTCGCTCTCTATTACGTAAGTTAGTGCTAGTTGCTGCTGCAGCCTCTTGTTGTTCCTTCACCTCTCGTTCTTTCTTCAGCCTTATCCTCTCCCAAGGCTTAAATAGTCTTGTTACCCTGGAACGGGATTGCTGAGTCCTCTGTGGCTCACAGTTACTTCACCACACCAGATGCAGGTTCAGCCGAGTTCGATGCAGGAGCTGGTTCAGTGCTTCACCAGGAGCTCGTTGAAGAGTTTGGTCGTTTGCTTGTGACATTTTGACGATCAGTAGTGGTTTCTACTAGGATTCGATCCTGACCTGTGGCTTTATGTTGTTTTGGTATCTTTCTTTTGATCTTCGCCCGTAGTCGGGTTGTGATGTTTTGAATGATGTATTGCTTATGTATTGTATTGTGTGAAGTGGCGAGTGTAAGCCAACTATCTCCTTTTGCAATTTAATCCCTCTTTTACATGAGTCGTGCAAAGATACCAAACTTGAGATCATTCTAGGATGGGCTTATACCTTTAAGTCGTGCCTCGACACGTAGGAGGTATAGTCCCATCCTGGGCATTACAAGTTGGTATTCAGAGCCTTCTCCGACCTAGAAGCCCCCACTGATTGATCGAATCGTTGACGGTTGAGTCTAGGCACACACTGAAAATGTTTTGAGTCCTATATATATATCAGAGAGTAGGATTTCTTTTGCTCCTCTTCCCCTTTCTCTCTGGTGAGGACTCCTGACGATTACTCTTGCCTCTTCTACTTTCAAAAATTGCACCAAATTTTTTTTAGGAATCCCGCGAGTATTCTGGGATTGTTTCGATGTTCTTGTGACAAGGATATTGTTCTCGATGCCTCCTGTTCCCGAGGAGTTGAGCTTCGGGGTATTGTTGTCACAAGCATATCGCGGCAGTACTAAATACTTAAGACGGCTGACATCGAAAATCTCTCCTATACGGCCAGTGGCAAGATAACCCCGACATCACCCAGTACTGGGGAGGTAGTTCGAGAGTATTGCCATAGCCTGTATAGTGGATGCTTTTCGAAGGTCCGAGGTAAACAGTTTCCAAGAAAGACTGGTTATGTGTTGAAGGATGGATACACCTGGATGTAGGTTTAGAGTTGATTGCGCGGTGCTTCCCGTGTATCCCCAACACCTGATTGCATAACTGGGAACTTTCGGAAATCTATAGGTGGGTTCATCTAGTAGTTCTAGGCATTCTTCCAACGGATGCACGATATGAAGTTTGGGGTTCTACATTGAGTGAAGTGGTTTTATGGACTTGTTCTGATCGGGAGTTGCATCTTAAAGGGTCCTTGGCTATGCTGATCCGGGGATTGCAAAACCCTTTTGTAACACGTTCCATGAGCTTTCAGCACGAATTTGTCGAACGAAGCTTCTATCTTGTATTTGTTCTATCTGTTCCTTGTTCCTTTTTATTTTCATTTTGCTCTCCAAGTGGCTTCTCGACTAGTTGATGTACCTGCGGAACTCATTCGTTCAATTCTCTGTTCGGATGATATTGTGAAGATCATGTTGCACATCTATCCTTGTTCTTGTTTTGATTCTGGTATTCGAGTTGCTTCGATGTCAAATGTTGATTCCATACCTTTCCTAATCGGTGTTCTCATATTTCTATGGGAGTGCTAGTCCTTCTTGATCATCTAGATCTTCATGTTAATCCTTTTCAACCGGTGTGCCTTCTCTTCAAGTTATTCCACATGGATGCCATTGAGAAACCTGACGATTTGTCTGTTTCATTCATCCCAAGTTGTCTTTGTTTTCCCCACCCTCCCACCCTTTTCCTTATGGAGCCAGAATTCTCAATGAAGTACCCATTTTATTCATGTGATATTTCTTCATTCTTTTCCTTCAATGTTCTTATCCGGCGATTATCGTGAAGATGCTCAAGAGCTTCAAGTTCATCATTCTTTTGTTCTCGAATTCTACCGGTGGATGTAATTCAAGATTTCGGTGTTGATCTTATCCTTTTCCTCATTTCATAATGCTTTCTTATTCCGGTGCACCAGTTAATCATTCTCCTCTTGCTATTCATATCCGGGGTGTTGAAGATATCTCAGAAGATTCATAATTCCATTCTTAATCCGTCCAAATAATTTTGAGGATTGCTATCTTACTCAAGCCATTTAATTCAACCGGTGCATTATCTCTCAAGCAATCTTTTTCAACAGTGATTTCTTTGAGTGGGCCCTAACCTACAGGTCTTTTCCCAGGATCTTACCTGACTCTCCTTTTCCGGAGAATTCTTTTAAAGTGTGACGTAAGAATGATTTCCATCAGTCACATGCCTTCTCCAAGTTCGCTTTCAAATTCTTGTTCATCATTGGTTCAACCTTTTTAATTCTTCATTCCGGAGTGCTCAACAATTCTTCATGGCATTTCTCGTCTTCATTCTCAACATTTGGAGACCGGAGAAGTGTTTCTCTTAATCTTGGCCCGTTCTCTCAAGATTCGTGGTTCTAGCTTCATGCCATCCTCATTATCGTTTGATTGTGAGGAATTCTTTTATACCCATCCGAAGCATTCTTGAATTCTTTTCTTTGTGATCCTCCGAAGGCCATCATTTTAGAATACTTCTTCGTTCTTAGTTTTCAACTTCGCCCTCCCATTATTCTTCATTGATGTCTCTTCGTTCGTCTCCATATTCTTACGGTGGTTCTTTCAAGTTTACCCTTCCGTTGTTATCGTTTTAATTCATTTGTTCTTTTCATAATCCTACCGGTGGTTTGTTGAAGATTTATCCAAGGTTGTGCTAGACCTCTCTTTAATTCTTTGCAACGAGAATAAGTAGTATGCCAAATCCATTGGTTGTCATCAACTTAAATTGGTGAAGGAGATGCATAACATAATTCTTATTCTTATTCCTTCAAGGGGATTAATCCCTTCCTTCGGAGCTTGTTCATCATATCATATTCTTGGTTCTAAATTCTTCATCTTGTTTTCCGGAGCTTCAAGCTATTTCTATTTCATCATTTCAAAGCTCAATCTAATTCATCGCAGTCCTTGATTCATATTCTTTTCATCTTTCACTTCTCTTGTTTTCATTACCGGAGTTCTTCATGGTGGTTCATCATATTTTAATTCATCCTCGAAGTCTTCATCAAGATTCTTGTTGGAGCTCAAGCTTTCTTCGTCATGCTTTCCAATTGCAATTCTTTCTACCTTATCTTTCAGATGGTGTTATGTCATTCTTGATAATTTTCCTCCATGTTTCATGATTCACAAGTTGTCAACAATGAGATATTTAAACCCATAATTTCCTTGTTCAGGAGATCTTTTCAACCCTTTAATTATTAGTTGGAGTTATCTTGGGTTATATTTCACCTAAAAGCTTTCCCTAAGGATTGTTGCTATTATGGTGCTTATAAATGCCCCAAGTTCTTCATTATCCTTCCGGTGAAATAAGTTTTTCATCTCCTTGTTGATCTCAATCCAATCAAATGTTCTCCTCAGTGGCTGGTTGTCACCTCTTAATTTTGAGATGTTTTCCATAAGCCCACATCAAGCTTATTCGTTTCGTTGTTGATTTTCCAACAACTCCGTTAAACCCATCTTCGTAAGGTTGCTCTTTCAAATTCTATTTTGTGGGAGGAGTTGTCATTTTTCTTCTCCATTCATTTCTTTCGTTGATTCATATGCTATTCTTTCATTCCAGAGGCCTTGTGATATTGCTCTCTTTAACCATCATCTCGTTTTATCAAGATCATGTTCTTCCCTTGCTTATCATTTAACCGGAGTGTTGTATTCTTCATTCAGTTCCGTCTTTTATCAAGTTTTGCCTATCTTTTAAACCGGAGTGCTGTCTGAATCTTTTCTTACCCTTGTGCCATTCTTTTAATTGTTTCGGAGGCAATATGTTGTTCTTTTCATCAAGTATCACTCCATCTCCTCAAGTTCTTGTTAATTCCTTCCATTTTCAGACGGAGTGCTGCCCAAATTTTTCTCATTCTTATTCCTTGGCCATACCATTGCAGTTTCACATTCTTTTGGTTCGTAAGCTCTTAATTCTTGTCTTCAACCTACAAGGTTCTTGTTATGTTCCTTGTTCCTCCTGCTTACCGGAGTGCTCTTAACTTCGTTTCATCTCCATTCTATTCTTTCTTTCAAGTTTGTTTAACCTCTCAAGGTTCTTTGGTTTCACTCGTCTGTCAAAGAAGCAACTTTGTTTTACCTCTTCCTCTTCCGTTTTTACCCGGTGATATCTCTAGGATCTCGGGTCGAGATCCTCTGTTAGTGTGGGAGAGTTGTGACGCCCGAGACCGACGTCCCAGAAGATACTAGAAGATTCCAGAAGATTCCAGATGTTCCGGGGTCTCCCGTGTGTTCTTTGTGCTTGCTTTATTTATTTTGCATTGCATCATATCATCATGCCATCATGTCATTAATTTATTTTGCATCTCAACCTAAATAAATCGTGTGGACCTTCGGTCCATTTAAATCGAGGGAAGATGTCTTCTCTTTATAACATATAAAAGCCTCTCAATATTTAGGGAGCTATATTTATTAATTATTCCATTGCTTCGGAATTACCCGTAACACACTTGCATAGTTCCCCATGTCTTTTTCCCTTCGAGTTTCTCCTTAAAAACCTTCCATGTATTTCTTTTCCCAATTATCGAGGCTCCTCCAAAATCTAGACTCCTTTTATTGCAAGCTAAATGTTTTAGTTTGCATGTCCCTATTTTTGTTGGATCTATTTTGTTGGGTTGGTTTTATTCCATAAAGCCTTACAAAAATGTCCATCATTTTATCCTTGTTCTTTGACCTTCTTTTCTTATTTTATTTTGCTCTCTCTCTTTTATTTCTGTTTAAGAAATAAAAAGAGGAGCAGCCAGCCCAGCCGGCCTCTAGACCTCTTAGGAGGGCCCAGCCGCCTCCTATCCCAGCCTCCAGGCCTCCTACCCGATTCCCTCCTTCGGCCTCCAGCAGGAGGGGCCCAAGCCGCAGCTGGCCCAGCCGCCCTTCTCTCCTTTGCTGGCCCATAGGCCATAGCCACCTCCTGGCCCAACCACACTTTCCCTTCGAACCCTAGCCCGCAGCTCGCTCCACCCCCTCGCTCCTCTCTTTCCCTCGTCCGCCGCCACCCCTCATGCCCCGATCTCCCTCGTTCACTCTCTCGTCGCCCGACCCCGCTCACTTCCTCCCGATCCCAGCTATCTCCCGTCTCCCTTCCTCCCTCCCTGCGAGCCGCCCCGGCCTCTCGCCTTCTGGCCCCGGCGCCTTCTCCCTCGAGGCCGCACCCCAGCCGGCGACCAAGGCCGCAGGAGCAGCGCCGTCCAGGCCGCGACCTCCCTCCGGCCAGGCTCCCTCGCCTCCTCTCCAGCAAGCACGAGTGCTCCATCCCGCGCATCAGCACGCCCGGCCTCGTCCTCCCCGCCCGGCCACCAGCGCCTCGTCGCCTCCCCCTCTCCTCTCCGCCAGGACCGCCGCGCCCGGCCTCGTCCCTCCAGGGCGCCGACCGCCTCGCCGAGCCCGCGGCTCCCTCCGCGCGGCCCCTCCTCGAGCACCCCAGTGCCGCGCCGCCGAGCCTCCATCTTCTGGGCCGCCGCCCCCCTGCTGCCTTGCCGTGCGCCTCGCCTCCCTTCCGCAGGACCTGCGCCTGCGCCTCCGCCTTGCTGCTGCTGTGCTTCTTTTTTCGTTCGGTTTTGCGTTTTGTTTATGTCCAGCAAATAAACATGGAGCAGCAAGTGCCACGACGACGAGAACGGCTACGTACGTGTACGGCTATCTTCGGTGAAGAACGAGTACCTCTACCGCATCTCCGGATTCGTCAAGACACCAAGTACCACGACGACACTACACAACGCGTCAAGTACCCCTTCGTTTGCGGCAAGTTCGACTACACGATGATACGACAAGTACCCCTCCGATGAAAGTACGTCTACGAACCGGAACGATTACGCAAGATGACACGCCAAGTACCATGACGACCCGAACGACTACCGTCGCCGTGTACCACTACCGTCGCCGAGACCCTCAAGTACCTCTACGAACGGAACGACTACTCGTTGGCAACCTCGTGTACAACTACTTCCTCTCCGATGAACGAGAACAACTACTTCCCTCTACGGCATGTACCACTACCGTCGCCCCGTGTACCACGACTCGTGTACCACTACTTCCCACGACGACCACGAGAACAACTACGCCTTCTTCCTCTACGTCTCGAACCGCCCCGAAACGCACGCTTCAAAGGTATAACGAGACGACCCCGTGGATGACCCGTGTGATGCTTGTTGTGGTTGTATGAAATGTTTCCCGTGGGTGCATCATGTCCGTTCCGCCCTTTTTTCATGTTCCTCGGTTGCCTCGTCGTCGACTCGTGGGAACCCGGTAACGGGATCGCCCCACCTTTCATCTCGTTTGACTCGTTCACTCCACCTTTTGTTTTGCACCGGACTCTCAACGAGTTACCGGAACCGAGGTGTTGCGATGCATCATTTTCGGATCGTTGCCGTGGCACTCTTTCCTTTCACCACGGTGACAATGCTCCTTATCATCTTCTTGTTAACCTTCTAATAAAATTGCATAAACTTGATCATGTCATCCGCATCATGTTAACAACTTTATAATGTGTGAATTGTTGTTGCTTATAATTATTAAATATGCACATGGGGATTTTCCGGATATGTTGTTGTTATTTTCCGGCCTCATTTAAAATGCCTAAATAGTTAGTTTACTTATGCTTCACCTCTTGCCATGTTAAAAACATTTAATCTTGTCTTGTAAATAACGAGAGTCAACTAAATAATTAAATGTGGTGTTTCTTCAATATGCAACTCGTTGCATATTGATCTCCACTTAACTTGTAGTATTTGTTTGTGCACTTTGCCATGCCATGCATATTTAAACCGGACATGCATCATGCTTGCTTGTGCATCATGCCATGTTTATGATTGTGTGTTTACCGTGTTGTTCTTTCTTTCCGGTTGCTTCTCTTGTTAGCTTCGGTTTCGTTCCGGAGTTGTGAGGATTCTCTCGTCTGTGTTGCTCCGTCTACTTCATGGATCCGTTCTTCTTCCTTGTGGAATCCCAGGCAAGATGACCGAACCCGGATACCATTACTATTTTTGCCTATTGCTAGAAGTCTCGATCTATAGTTTTGCCTCGATGCCCATGTTTTCCTGTCAGCCTCCTATTGTAACCATGAACCTATTTAACCACCCTACCTACGCAAACCGTTGCTTGGCTAAGTACGCTTCGCTCAGCCCCTCTTATAGCATTGTTAGTTGCAGGTGAAGATTGAAGATGCTTGCTTCATGTTGAAGTTTGGTTGGGCTATATCACACTATATAAATGCTTAAATGAAATCATCTATATATTGGCAAGGGTGGAAGGCTAAGCCTTTTGCTTGGTGTTTTGTTCCACTCATGCCGTTAGGAACCGTATAAACCGGTGTTATGTTCCTTGATTATGCGTTCCTAACACGGTTGGGGTGTATGGGACCCCCTTGATAAACCGCTAAGTGCTAAGTCTTTTCCAGCAAGTCCCAACATTGGTACTATTTGCCTAATAACAAACTAATAAAACTTGCATAAGGGCCTTGAAAACCCTCTTTTATTCTTAATTCCACAACCCCGGGCCAGTGCTCCACATGAGTGTTGGTCCGAAACGGGGAGCCTGCGGGGCCACCTCGAGGAAACTCAAGGTCTGGTAAAAACCCGTAGCTTCGCCCATCCGGTCGTGTCCTGAGACTAGATACGCGCGGCTACCTATCAGGGTGTCGACACGCCGGGAGGATTTGCTGGATTAGCCTTACCTTAGTTCGGTTTAACTTGAGCACGGGATTCCGAGAATACTCGGGTCTTCCCACCTATGGAGTTGCGACTCCGCGGATCGTGGGCTTGTAATGGGTCAAGTTGGAACACCCCTGCAGGGTTTGAACTTTCGAAAGCCGTGCCCGCAGTTATGTGGCAGACGGGAGCTTGTTAATATCCGGTTGTAGATAACTTGACACAATGATTCAATACACTACCAGCGTGTGTACCGTGACTGTCAATTTCCGAATAGGGATTCGGGAGTTGAACACGGTGGGGTTATGTATGACCGGCTTTCGTTAGGATCACTTCGTGATCATCTTTCGACCGATGCTCTTCTCTTCTCGCTCTCTATTACGTAAGTTAGTGCTAGTTGCTGCTGCAGACTCTTGTTGTTCCTTCACCTCTTGTTCTTTCTTCAGCCTTATCCTCTCCCAAGGCTTAAATAGTCTTGTTACCCAGGAACGGGATTGCTGAGTCCTCTGTGGCTCACAGTTACTTCACCACACCAGATGCAGGTTCAGCCGAGTTCGATGCAGGAGCTGGTTCAGTGCTTCACCAGGAGCTCGTTGAAGAGTTTGGCCATTTGCTTGTGACGTTTTGACGATCAGTAGTGGTTTCTACTAGGATTCGATCCTGACCTGTGGCTTTATGTTGTTTTGGTATCTTTCTTTTGATCTTCGCCCGTAGTCGGGTTGTGATGTTTTGAATGATGTATTGCTTATGTATTGTATTGTGTGAAGTGGCGAGTGTAAGCCAACTATCTCCTTTTGCAATTTAATCCCTCTTTTACATGAGTCGTGCAAAGATACCAAACTTGAGATCATTCTAGGATGGGCTTATACCTTTAAGTCGTGCCTCGACACGTAGGAGGTATAGTCCCATCCTGGGCATTACAGAGGAGGCGGCTGCTCCCCTCGTCGTTCTACGGCCCTTGGGCGGTCGTCCTCGTCGCGCTCGATGGTGAAGCGTGTCTGCCGGCTGCGGCTGGCAGCGGGCTCTGAGTCTCGCTGGTTGGTGGCGCCGATTGTTGGAGAGCGGGACGTGGCTCCTTGCTCCCTCCGAAGAGGGCGGTTGTCGGTGTGCGCGGCCGACTCTGATGCCCGGCGACGGGCTTCCTGCTGCGTAGCAGCAGCTTCTAGGAGCTGGCGGGCACGCTGGGTCACGCAACGGAGTTCGTCTCCCTCCAAGTGGCCCATCTCATCGACTGCCGCCTGGGCAGACCTTAGGTTCTCCGATGGAGTGAGGTACACAGGCCGCGGGGCCCCCCACCATGTCTACTAGCAGCCCACCGCGATCGCGGACAGCGCCGGCTCGGCTAGGCTCGCCAGCAGCCGGCGTGCCACAAATGGCGCGGTCCATTTCGCGGCGGTAAGCTTCAGTGAGGCGTCGGGAGGCAGCCAACTTGTTGGCGCTGTCGAGGAGCGAAACACGGGGTGCCTCCAACTCTGCGCCGTCTGCCCCCGCCGCGACAGGGGTGGCAAGGTACTGCAGAGCGGCCTCGAGCGGGTCTGGGCCCATTCGGCACGATGGTTTGCCGTGGTCGGTGACGAGCACCTGCGTGACGATGCCGATGGTGCCGCAGATCGGAAGAACGGGAAGAGGGTCGTTGACGATCTCCACGTGCTCGGGGAAGGAGTCGTCTGGCCCTGCGTCGTGGTCGACGATCATGTCTACTGGTGGGTCAGAAGACCCCACTGACTCTATGTCAGAGGCGCGCTCGTCGACGAGGTGGAGCTTATCGAGGAGCTCGACGAGGAAGCTCTCCGGCGCCACTGGCTCGGCCGCCGGAGAGGGTTCGTCGTAGACGCGGGCGGCGCCGAGCAGATCGGCGAGCCCGCTCACGGCGCAAGCAGCCTCAGCGCTGCGAAGCATCCCGGTCTCCACGCCAGCGGGCGTGCCGGGCTGGCTACACTCGCCAAGAAGGAACAAGGTTCCCGTCCAGAACATGTCTCCGGACGACGATGCACCTAGCCCCACGGTGGGCGCCAAATGTCGGGGTTTTGGGACGACATATGCCAACGGATGGCTTATCATGCATGGGGTCAAAAGAACGTCGCCGGGCTCGGGAAGCGGGATAAAGCGATACTTAGGACGTCTACGAATCTTACCCAGGTTCGGGGCTCTCCGAGGAGATAACACCCCTAGTCCTGCTCTGCGGGGGCTCCACGTCATGACTGATAGCACTAGAGTAGCTACAAGATTGCTCCTTGAGCTATGAGGTCTAAAGGGAGAAGATGAACAAGGCTAGCTGACCTCCTCTCTCTATCTAGGGTTTTATCTTGTGATCGTCTAATAGCCAACTATCCAACCCGCCCCTCCTCATGGAGGACCCTGGGGGGTTTATATTGACCTACCCCCCAGGGGTACAATGGTAAACTCGACGGTGTGGCCCCCGGCCGTAAGTGTCTCCTGGCGCTGGCTTCACCGCCTGTCTGCTGGGGCACGCCGCCTGCGGGCCCCTCGTGATTGTCTTTCACTGTGGGGGTGCTTTTGCTGACGACAGCCTCGTCGGGAAGGAGATGGCTACAGTACCATCGTCCCTCGCCGTACGCTGCAGCCTCGTCCCGTCCCGTCGTCTTGATGAGGCCCAAACTTCTAGGGTGGGTTCGCCGTCTGCTACTAGACGGCCGTCTCCCCTGGCCGCCTGCCAGGGGCGGTTTGTTCGTGAGCTCACCCACTGACCGTGGGGGCCAGCCGCCTGCTGGCCCCGCCATTTGCGGGTAGTGGAATCATGGCATCCTCTGACCGCTGCTTGGTCACGAGCTTCGTGGCTACAATGACCCACCGCTTAATGGATATTTGTAAGGTGCACGACCACTGTAGCCACGCCCTTACAGATCTTCTAAGGACACGTTCTCCTGTAGCCACGCCCCCGCCCCGCTGGGGCTCCCTCAGCGGGTTTTCTGAGGAAGGAGTGCGGGGCCGTCTGCTGGCTGGTGGTGTTGGTGTCGCTGCCTGCTGGGTCCTTGCCGCCTGCTCGCAGCCGCCTCCTAGGGAAGGCTACCCTAGGAGACGGCTCGAAGAGCAGACGGCCACAGCTAACCAAGCGGCTATCATTTGTCTTAAAATACCAAGGGTAGGCGCCGGGGGTACCCGTGGTCAATATATCCGACATCTATGATTCATATCCTCCAATATTACTCATAGATGCATCAGAATAAGCAAACAACACACGAAAAATAGAATCTGTCAAAACAGAAAAGTCTGTAGTAATATGTTGGGTTCACCTACTTCTGGAACTCCAAAAAATTCAAACTAAACTGGTAAATTTGCGCAATTTGTCTACCAATCATCAGCAAAAGAATCAACTAAAAAGCACGCTCCAGTAAAATCTGAAGACTACTTTAGCGAGCGCTAACGATTCTGTTTTTCACAGCAAGATCAAATAAACTTCACACAAGTCCTACCAAAGGTTCTACTTGGCACAAACACTAATCAAAACATGAAAACACATCTAATCAGAGGCTAGATGCCATATCTATTCCCTAACAGCAACAAAAGCAAAAAACATAAAATTGGATTGCCTCCCAACAAGCGCTATCGTTTTACGCCCCTAGCTAGGCACGATACAAGATAAATCTAGGAATAGCCATAGTGGTACCATATGTCGCGAAAGCTCATCTCATATTCCCTACGTTCAGCAGCAAGCTTCCTTTGTGGCAAGCAAAAGTAATCAAAAGGGCTAAATTTAATGGGACAAAAGTCCCCTACATCAATCTCGGGAGGAACAGGTTCCTCCTTTGGCCCTTTGTAGTGGATGAACAATTCATCATTATAGGCATTCTTTTGGCAGAAGGCCATAATCCTTCGTTCAAGGGAGAAGCCTAACCCATTATTTTGAATAGCAAAGTCATCGTTTATCTTAGAAATTCTATCAATCAAGATCTCAACATGAACCTTTTTTTCTAAGGTTTTCATTAAAAGCAACATGATCAGGAGATCGCAAACGCATAAGGTCTTCTTGATTGAACAAGATAGCCTCTATAGGAGGTCGACCAGCACCTACTCCGTAATGAGCAAAGATTTCTCTGACCTCTTTCATGATATATCTAAATTCATGAGCCAAAAAGATAGTAGCTGCACACTTAACAGAAGAATGCTCAATATTGGAGAACTCCAAAAATACTCTTTGAATGCAGGGATGCATATGGATAAATTGCCTTTCAATTTCTACTATGAGCATAGATACATCATCCACAAGGCTACTAGTTCTATGAAGAATAGAGCCACCCATAGTGGGCAAAGCACCGGCACAAGTAAAGAAGTCTTGAAGAACCCCTTTTCCAATAATATTGCCACTACCAACCCGGAACTTCTTAACATGTAAAGTGGTAGCTTCATCCGGGGGGTCAACATGAACGTTTCCCTCGGCATTGCTACCCTTCTCGATAAAATCATCCCCCATCTCAGACATGAGGGCAAGCAATCACACAACACACAAGCAAACAAGAAGCAAGCGAACGATAAACACACGGCGGAAGAAGGGCGAATAAACGGCAAGGGTGAAGTGGGGGAGAGGAAAACGAGAGGCAAATAAATGTAATGCGAAGGATAAGGGTTTGTGATAGGTACTTGGTATATGACTTTTGCATAAGCCTCCCCGGCAACGGCGCAAGAAATTCTTGTTGCTACCTCTTGAGCTTGCGTTGTATTCCCTCGAAGAGGAAAGGGAGATGCAGCACAGTAGCATAAGTATTTCCCTCAGTTTTGGAGAACCTATGTATCAATCCAGTAGGAGACTACGCGCGAGTCCCTCGCACCTGCACAAACAAATAAGAACTTTGCAGCCAACCCGGTAAGGGGTTGTCAATCCCTTTACGGTCACTTACGAGAGTGAGATATGATAGAGATGATAATTATACTTTTGGTATTTTTGGTTTAATAAAACAGCAAATAAAAGCAAGAAAAGTAAAGATGTAGATTGATATGTTTAGAATAGACCCGGGGGCCATAGTTTTCTTTGGTGGCTTCTCTCATGATAGTGGTATTCTACGGCGGGTAAACAAATTACTGTCGAGCAATCGATAGAAAAGCGAATAATTATGAGACTATCTAGGCATGATCATTGTGTATAGGCATCACGTCCGAGACAAGTAGACCAAAACGATTCTGCATCTACTACTATTACTCCACACATCGACCGCTATCCAGCATGCATCTAGTGTATTGAGTTCATACGAACAGAGTAACGCCTTAAGCAAGATGGCATGATGTAGAGGGATAAACTCAAGCAATATGATGAAAACCCCATCTTTTTATCCTCGATGGAAACAATACAATACGTGCCTTGCTGCCCCAACTGTCACTAGGAAAGGACACCGCAAGATTGAACCCAAAGCCAAGCTCTTCTCCCATTGCAAGAACTATAGATCTAGTAGGCCAAACCAAACCAATAATTCGAAGAGACTTGCAAGGATATTATGAGCAAACATAAAAAGTTCAGAGAAGAACCAAATATCTTTCATAGATAACCTTGATCATAAACTCACAATTCATCGGATCTCGACAAACACACCGCAAAAAGAGATTACACCGAATAGATCTCCTCGAAGACCGAGGAGAACTTTGTATTGAGATCCAGAGAGAGAGAAGAAGCCATCTAGATACTAGCTATGGACCCGAAGGTCTGTGGTAAACTACTCACAACTCATGGTGAGGGCGATGATGATGATGATGAAGGCCTCCGTGATGGATCCCCCTCCCGGAACAGGCTGCAAGATGGGATCTCCACGAGAACAGAAGCTACGGCGGTGGAATTAGGGTTTTCTCTCTGCGTACGAAGTTTCTGGGGTATGTAGGTATATATAGGAAGAAGGAGGGCACCGGGGGCCGTGTAGGCGAGCCTCGAGACAGGGGGCGCGCCCCCCACCCTCGAGGGCAGGCCTTCCGTCCCCTGACTTGGTCCAGAAGTTTCCCGAGCGTGATTGCCTCCAAAAATATCTCTCGCGAAGGTTTCATTCCATTTGTACTCCGTTTGATATTCCTTTTCTGCAAAACCCTGAAATAGGTAAAAAACAGCAATCTGGACTGGGCCTTTGGGTTAGTAGGTTAGTCCCAAAAATGATATAAAAGTGAATGATAAAGCCCATTAAACATCCAAGACTTCATAAATAATAGCATGGAACAATAAAAAATTATAGATACGTTGGAGACGTATCAGGTCCCAGCTATCAGGGGCGAATCATTTTTTTGCCCGTAATAAGGAGGCACTTCCTTGCGTGCGGCCATGGACCCAGCTGTCAGCCTCTTCACATACAGTCCTATTTCGATGGAAGTAGTTCCTTGACCATGTTGACCACACCGCGCTGAGAGTACCAAGGCGATGGACGACGGCGAGGCATAGGAAGGATTGACCCGGAGCCCGGGGAGATGCGGCAGTGGAGTCGCAACTAGAGAGGAGTACTAAGTAGGAGGGTTGAATGGTTCGGTGCGGCCTGGGGCCGCAATCAGCGGAGAATAACAGGGGGGTGGAGGGGTTGCCTTGCCGGCGATGGAGTAGCACTCCGCAGCGAGGCGTGCGAAGCAGCACTGCTGGCCGCCGGAGGCGGGAGCAGGAAGTCCCACCAGCGCTGGAGGAAGAAGACGAGAGATTGAAGATGCGTGTCGGCCGTTAGATGTACATCCAACGACTACAGATGTCAGAATCATTTTGTTGACTAATTTGACAAAGCATTCTGTAGGCGACCTAATGGCCCACATGCCAGGCTCCTTGCTGGTGGGTCCTAGCTATCAGTGGGAGGAATAATTTTATTTTGCCCATAATAAGAAGGCACTTCCTTTCGTGTGAAGATGTAGATGAAACATTTTTTCTGCATAATAAGGAGTCAGTTGCATGCGTGCGTCCATGAACTGGTGCGTCCCCACTGTCAGCCTCTGCACGTATTATCCTCATCCGATGACTCTCGTTTGTTGACCACGTTGACCAGGAAACGCCGATCGCACCAAGGCGGTGGACGACGAAGAGGCCCCTGGATGGAACGAGTCGGAGATAGGAAGACATGGCGGTGGAGTCACAGACGGAGAGGAGTACGAGGGTTAACTGGTTCTGGTGCTACGTCGGGCTGCAGCCAGTGGAGAATAATAGGTTTGGAGTGGTGGAACCATAGCCTGGCCGCCGGTGCGGTAGCACTTCGCAACGATGCGTGCTAAGCAGAGCTGCTAGCTGCCTTGCTGCTGGAGGCCGGAGCAGGTGGTGCCTGCGGTGTTGGAGGAAGAAGACGAGATTGAAGATGCATGCCGGCCGTTGGATATATATCAAATGGCTGTGGATGTCAGAATGATTTGTTGACTAAGTTGATGACGCCTGCCGTAGGCTTTGACCTATTGGCATATATGTCACCCTGCAAATATGGGGCTCATATTTAACCCATGTTTTCGAGAATTTACAGTCAATTTGCAAGACTGGGTGAACAAATAGCGTAGCGTCAATTCGGCCCATTTCACCTGTTCTAAGAAATCACAGCCCATTTGCACTTTCTTAAAATACACGAATTTGCTGGGCTTTGTAGTAAAAATAATATTAGGTTAGACGGGGCAATTAGTATCAAAAATTAAATCGGAGTTGGACATTATATTATATAGAAAAATAGCAAATTAGCGAATTATTGCTCAAAATAAAAATGAGCGTGTTATTATTACATTGGTCCTTAAATCTTCGCAAGTTTTTGTGCACAATCATCAGGATTTTTGTTGCCTTAGAGTAAAAAACAACCAGGTTTTCCCTTTCCAACTTCTGTTAAACATTTATTTTCATAAGTTAATAAGACATGGGATGTTATTATAATGTATATATAAATTTGTATTAAATATAGAATAGCAATAATAATATATAATGTGGTTAGAATGGAAAATATTAATTGGGCCCCGCATTCTTATTCTTATATATAGAAAAAAAGAACAGCGATTTGCATATTATTGAAAAAAGATAAATTGGGCTGCCGTTGTTTAACAAAAAAACAAAACCTAGGATGGGAGGTCCATACGCCGGTACATACAGGATGGGCCTCATAAAACAAGTTGAAAACACTATGTCGGTATGTCGTGGGATGCGCATGTCGTGGCTGAGCACTCTGAAAAATATACCTGCTTGATCCCTAGTACCCCTAAAAATGCTCGCCGATGACGGTCTTCGTTGTAAATTTATTTCGTTTATTGACTACTAGGTTGACAAACCCGTAGGCCCAAAGCACGGTATACAATTAGGACGTAGCATTTTTTTAAAATGAGTCACTTGCTTGTGTACGGCCATGGACCTGGTGGGTCCTGATTGTGAGCCTCTAAACATACAGCCATGTCCAGATTTCTCTCGTTTGTTGAGCATGTTGATAACGGAAGACGGCGGCGCCGCGGCGAGCGCACAAAGCCAGAGGAGGACATCGTGGACACGGGCGGGAACGAACCGGAGCCGCGGAGACACCTTAGAGAAGTGAAAAAGAGTACCTTCATTACTTCGATCATACCTGCAGTATCCCGGGCACTACGGCCGTATCACCCAAAATAAGACTATTCGAATTCAATTCGAAATGGTGAAGTTGAAAATTATATAATTTTTTGCCTCAGCTATTACTGACATGTGGGTCCTGCCATGTCATCTACACACACCACCTCCACCACTTGCCAAAATTTCGTCCCTAGTTTACCCAGTTTTCTGCACACTCAATATTGTCTTGGCATTTTGAAAATAGTATATCTTTTTGACAGTGCATCATATGAAGATGTGCTATACATGAATGTTGATCAGCATGGTGTTAACTTGTTGTTAGTTCCATTTTAGACCATGAATAAAATTTCCAACATTCTGTTATCCATGTTTGAAGAGTGCGTGCTGATTTAAATGCTCTGCCTCTCAAAGATGCACTTTCTTATGTGAAAACGGAAATTTGTAGTTTCTTCTCTGAAAATCACTTGGATAGGAAACCATCACCGGTGGTGGATTGGATGCCGCCCTTCTTCAATTCCCCGGCAGTGCTAGGGGGAAGAAGATGAAACTTCCCTCCCGTGTTGGCGGTTGGGTAATGGAGCGAACTAGATTTAATAGGGGGTGTGGGGCACGATGTGAGGCAGCGCCACCGGCCCCTGAGCGGCAGCTGGCAGTTCGGCCGCGCTGCTGGTTTGGGCACGTCAAAATCCAACAGTGTACATTCTAACAATCCCACAGTATACATTCTAACAAGTTCACACTCAAGTACAACAAAAAAGTTAAACATTCATGGTCATGCAACCTTTCTTATGAAAATTTACAGCCCGTTTGGTGTGCTAGTTCAAAATAAGTTTATGAGTGCTGGTAGGGGCTAATCACTTGGGTTATGTAATGCACAGTGAGCTGAAGCAACCGACGAGAGTGATGTTATTTCCATTGGTTGGGATTTGTTACAATATTTCTCTCTTAATTAAACAAATGGCAAGCCATTTGACTTATTTCAAACAAAATATGATAGTCACAGCTGAGTTGAAACCCAGATTAGAAACTGTACAAAAGCGCGAGGGTTAATTGTTCATCAGGTTTATACAAAACCCAGACTGAACATGCATGCCAATAACATCTAAACCAACCACTATTTTTCGCAGTCACAAACAAGTGGGTCGGTCTGATCCATAAAATCAAAATCATGTGCCAAAAAGTTTACTGGCAAATGATGACAAGTTGTTATAAATAGAAGTCGAGACCATTCAGAAGCCCATTTGTTGACCTGAAACTACTTTTTTTTGCTGTTCAACATAACCATCCGTGAGAAATTTCTTGTTGAAAAACTTAAGCCTCATGGACAATTGTAACCTCACATTCAACAGGAAGAATGTGACAAAGTTTCTGTTTGCCTGATTGGATGCATAACCTTCCATCATTATTGTCCTCACACGTATGTCATGAGAACTAAGAAAATCCCGGTGCTTATTACGCCACTAATTATTTATATGTTTTTCTCCATGGGTTGCTACCTACGTAGACATGAAGATTGAAAACATTTAAGGTCTAAAAAAGAGTATGTCGATAGAGCGACAGCCGAACGATAATTCTAGTACAATATATATGGGCTTTCAATGTGCATGAAATAATCACCTCTATATACAAATTCTCCAGACATGGAAACCATCGCAGCAAGCCAATAATTGTGTTCAGATCAATACTAAACATTCCGATATATAAGATCTTGATAGAATCCAACACCATTGATAGGCTATCGATGGACGAACTCTTCGTTGAGCATATAACATAATATTAGTATCCAAAGTGTACTCCAAGATGATCTAAAATTTATGCGCACAGATGAAAAATGCAGCTTGTGATTACAAAAGTGCAGATGATAATATAGAGTACCCGAATAAGTGTGGAGCTAGACACCATGTTGTGATGTACAAACGGATCACGATTTACACCCAAGGCCTCAAGTTTAGGCGCAAAGATGGCAGTTATTTGTGAAGGTTTATAACAATAATCAAGGAGCACCCTTTCAAGTGAAGGGGCATCTTTGATGATGAGCTGTTGTCCTTCAAAATAAATTCCAATGCTTTTAAGGTGACGCAACTTTATTTGGAGACAATGGATATGGATTTCTAATCCGAAAACAAGCAGTAAGCACTCTAGGGTAGGGCAACCATATTGGATGATGTTATGTAGGGAGACCTCTGACAGATCAACCACCACCAGTGAACGTCTTTTTACCAGTGGGAGTCGAATTATGAGTACCAGATTGACTGGTAGATGGCACCAGGCTATGGTGAGGGTGTGGAGAGAGGAGGAAAACCACGAGATGGACAACGGTGGTGTGGGCACAAATATATGGAGTTCGGATTGCGGCAATATATATTTCGTAGTAATGGTAGAACTCAAGCTGCTGGAGTTTTTCGAATTCAGTGGATCTCAGTTAGGCATCCATCGTGTGGGGTATGGACAGCAGGTAGTGTGTCGGGATGCAGAGGCGTTGAACGGGGGTCTGGTGGGTGGAGACGATGGCTCTGAGGAGATAAAATTCCAGAAGGAATTCAGGAAGTACAGATATCTAACGACAGTCAAGATTAAGAGGCGCGGTGCGCCAGAGAGTGCGCCACTGAGATGCGAGGACTTGTGTGTAGAATCCATTCTTGGTTAGGAGAAGGGAGATGATCTCCCCAAGGATGGCGTCCGGGAGATCGCTGATGCGGTCC